>CM066567.1:57632529-57958773 GCA_033816785.1 Picus viridis
TGTGTCCAAATGCCAGCTCTGGATGAAAAGGAAGTGAAATGATGAAAGGGACTTGATACAGGGAAGCATCTTTTCACCACAGAGTTGATTGAAAACACTTCCAAATGGGCTGAAATAGCAGTGCAGTATGACGTCAACAGATCAGCAAAAAGCAGGCAAAGTGGCTAACTGGCTTGCAGGAGCCTTTGGCAGAGGAGATTCCTTGATACTGGCTCCTTTCTGCATGTCTGTGGATCATGTTTAGGTTGTGTGGGTGAATAATTTACTAAATCTTTAGTGTTTCTGGCGGAAGGGGTCAGACTAGATCCTCCCTTGTTTAATTCCTTGCTTTTACTGCTTCCTGAAGTACAGAAAATTGGTGAATGAGACAGGAGAGAGAAAATGAAGTGCACAGCTGCTTCTCAGTGCTAAGGTCTGACAAGTGTTTGCTTCTGTGTCTTGTTTATTACCATTGTCAGATTTGGAGCCAGAAGAGAATTTTTCCCTAACTGTGTTTCTCTAAAGACAGACAAAGGCATTGTCATTTTCAAAGGCTTGCTTGATTCCACCCCACATGATCTTTGCTTTTCTATTCCCCCTCCCTGCCGCATACAAAATATCTCTGTTTTTTAACCTTACACTCTAGATCTGAGTTGGCCACAGGATACCAGGAATGTTCTGCCCTCTGCTGAGCAGGGCTGTGGAGCAGCAATGTTCTTCGATGCTGTTGGTCTAAATATCTGCTGCATAGTTGCCTGTGACAGGAGGAGAAATTCAGGACTTGATTGTGATTGTGGTCAATTGTCTTCTTTCAAGTACTTTGTACGGATGTAGCTCCCGAATAAGCTGTGGGGGTACACAGACCAGCAGGTGAACCTTTGGCTAAGAAGGGCTTTTTCACAAGAAGTGGGATCCAGCTGGAAGCCACACTTTTGAGGCTTCACTTGAGGCAGTTCTGTCATGAAAGAGCAAAACACAGCTCAGGTGTCCAGCAGTGCTGGCAACACCTCACCTGGGGGAAACTGTGACTCCTAAACTGCCTTTTTTCTTTCCTGGTCTCTGTGACCCTGAGGCAGATTCAAGCAGAGCTCTTTTCTTTGAGTGTATACTCCCTGACCCTCAGTACTGCCTTTGCACCTCTGCAGCAGGAGCTAGCAGCAACAGGCAGAGCTTCTGGGCAGCTGCCTGAAATGTGCAGATAATGCAGCTGAAGGGAGGGTTGGTGGAGCCCTTGTCACGCTCAGGAAGCAGCAGGTTTACAGTAATGTGGCTGCTGCCATGGGGGTTTATTTTCTCTCCCTTTCCTCCCATTATCTCAGTGCCACTTATTTCTTTCTCCCCTCCACCACCTCCCCCCCCCCGTTTCTTCATGTTCATTTAAGTCTGAGCAAGTTGATCAGGAAAGGCTTCATAACTACATCAGAACCATAACAGCAAAGAAGAGTAAAACAGAGCATCTTTTATTAAATGTTAACCTGGGGCTACTGACTCCCTGCAAGCCAATATGGGAATCAGTGCAACAAACCCCAGTGAGCACAACAAAGAGATTCATTAGCATGGGAAGCAATCATTACCAAGCTACTGGAAAGTTGTCCTGGCACTGAATCTTGTAATGAACAGTCCAAAATTTTAAATTAATTGAAAAGAAAACACAATGAAGAGAGAAAGCAGCCTGCCACACTCCTGAAAGGCAAACTGTTACATGTGCACATGTGAGCATAAAATCCTTCCTTCGCAGCTTCTTTTTCCTTCTATCTTCTTTGTGAACTCCTCCTGCCGCTGGCCTGCGCCAGTGTCCTGATTACACAGAGGCTCTCTCTACAAGGGGTTGTGGCCTGACTCCCAGGGACTCGTGCAGCCCATGAGATTACCCTGACCAGGCTGCACATCCTGTAAGCCAGGCACATGCCAAAGGGGAGTGCAGTGTGGCATACCAAGGGGGAAATAATTGCTGTTCTATGCTTCTGTGCCCATCCTCTGCTCCAGCTGAAACTGCCCCATTTCAGGGTAATGTGCAAACCTGTAACTTAAGCATGCCCAGCAGTAGTTTACCCTTAGGCAAAAGAATGATCAAAAATCAGTACAAACAAAGCTGAGTACCATTTAGTCTCTTGGGAGAGCATTGGCACAACAACAATAAAAACATTACAGATACTTTAGTCTAGAATGAGGGCCATTAAGGGAACATGCTCTGTATTAAAGCATCTCTGTACAATAATACCTACATGTTGCTGCTTTGCTTCTATCTGTAGGGAATATTACTATACCTAGCCCTTGCATAACTCCTATTGCCAGAGCTTATGCAAGGGCAGCCAGGGGCCTGCACAGTCTTCAGCTGCTGCTATCTTTGTCCCTAATGGAGAAGCAAGAAGCACACCATTTCAGCTGGCTGCTGACAGGAGGAAAGGCATACTTAGATGTAGATATGTATCTTCCTGCCAGCACAAGACAAGGCCTCTTCTTGAAAAAAAGAAAATTTTTCTTTCCTAAGCAAATATTATTTAATTTTTGCCAACAGTTAGGGCTGAGCTGATTGCTAGAGGAGAGATGGATGCTCTCCCTATTACCTCCTCTCCCTTCCCACACAGAAGAGAGAAAGTGAATAAGGGAGAGAGACTTGCTGTTTGGAAACACAAAACTTTAATGAAAATAATAATAATATAATTAAATATATGCAAATATATACAAGTCCAGGATCAAACCAGCCTCCCTGATGGCAATCACATCACCACCACCACTGATGCTGTGGGAAGGCACCACAAAGCCACAGCCTGGGCTTAGCTGCAGACAGAAAGCAGATTCAGGAGCTAGGTTTTGGAACTGGATTCAGGAACACACATACTGGGATCTAAGGCAGAGGGAAAGATTCCTTTTTGACAGTGGCTATAGAAGAAGAGAGCTCAACCCTTGTGATCTCTTAGCTTTATGCTGAATATGGCATGTATGGAATCAAATACCCTGTTGGCCAGCTTAGGGCCACCTATCCTCTCTGCTCCTCCTCAAAGGGAGGACCTTTTACTTTCTGTGCTCCCAGCACAGTACAGAAGATTCAGTAGTAACTTTCACCTTAAAAGGAGCAAGTATAAACTAGAGCCTTGCTGCTTACCCATTCTTGGTAATTATAAGCATCAAGTGTTACCACTTGTAGAAACAGACAGCAGCAACATTAACTTGAGAAAGTGCAGTGACTTAGAAGAGACTGAGCTGAAAAGTAGCACCACTGAACTTCATTAGTTCTGTTCTAGCTCAAAACAGGGCAATTTTCCATTTGTCTATAGCGCTATAGAAAATGTTTCTCTGAGACAAGCTGCAAATGCTTACACAGACAAAGAAGGTTCTGCAGCCTGATTACACAGAGCCCAGGTGTGTGCTAAGCATGGATAGTGATGATAGGGATACTGTGGATGAGCTTGAATAATTTGAGAAGGGAATTTAAAAAGCAAGACTGGTTGCCAGCTTGGCTAGGAGTCAGATGTGCCTAGAGCACAAATGGATCAATGATCACCATGTGAGTGCAGGGCACAGGCAAGCTATGGCACCACTTGGCACATGGGAAGTACAATGCATGGGGCATCACCATACATGAAGGCAGCCTGAATGTCTTTGGTCTTGGGGCACAAAACAGACAACAGGAATGAACCTAATCTCTGTATGCTGATACTGTGTTCCCCTGATATACTGAAAGAATCTGCCTCAGGGTCACAGAGACCAGGAAAGAAAAAAAGGCAGTTTAGGAGTCACAGTTTCCCCCAGGTGAGGTGTTGCCAGCACTGCTGGACACCTGAGCTGTGTTTTGCTCTTTCATGACAGAACTGCCTCAAGTGAAGCCTCAAAAAGTGTGGCTTCCAGCTGGATCCCACTTCTTGTGAAAAAGCCCTTCTTAGCCAAAGGTTCACCTGCTGGTCTGTGTACCCCCCACAGCTTATTCGGGAGCTACATCCGTACAAAGTACTTGAAAGAAGACAATTGACCACAATCACAATCAAGTCCTGAATTTCTCCTCCTGTCACAGGCAACTATGCAGCAGATATTTAGACCAACAGCATCGAAGAACATTGCTGCTCCACAGCCCTGCTCAGCAGAGGGCAGAACATTCCTGGTATCCTGTGGCCAACTCAGATCTAGAGTGTAAGGTTAAAAAACAGAGATACTTTGTATGCGGCAGGGAGGGGGAATAGAAAAGCAAAGATCATGTGGGGTGGAATCAAGCAAGCCTTTGAAAATGACAATGCCTTTGTCTGTCTTTAGAGAAACACAGTTAGGGGAAAATTCTCTTCTGGCTCCAAATCTGACAATGGTAATAAACAAGACACAGAAGCAAACACTTGTCAGACCTTAGCACTGAGAAGCAGCTGTGCACTTCATTTTCTCTCTCCTGTCTCATTCACCAATTTTCTGTACTTCAGGAAGCAGTAAAAGCAAGGAATTAAACAAGGAGGATCTAGTCTGACCCCTTCCGCCAGAAACACTAAAGATTTAGTAAATTATTCACCCACACAACCTAAACATGATCCACAGACATGCAGAAAGGAGCCAGTATCAAGGAATCTCCTCTGCCAAAGGCTCCTGCAAGCCAGTTAGCCACTTTGCCTGCTTCTTTGCTGATCTGTTGACGTCATACTACACTGCTATTTCAGCCCATTTGGAAGTGTTTTCAATCAACTCTGTGGTGAAAGATGCTTCCCTGTATCAAGTCCCTTTCATCATTTCACTTCCTTTTCATCCAGAGCTGGCATTTGGACACAACTCACTTTTGAGAAAAGCTTCAGAAATCACTCTGAACTTCAGATTTTATCACCTTTGCCCCACTTCCAGCTGCTGGTTCTCACTAGCTGTGTATGCTGTAATATAATATGCATATTGTTCAAAAGACAAGCAACTAAGCAAAGTTGACCTTCATTGGGGTTGGAACTACAGAGAATATCATAGAATCATAGAATCAGTCAGGGTTGGAAGGGACCACAAGGATCATCTAGTTCCAACCCCCTGCCATGGAACACCCCACACTAGATCAGGCTGGCCAGAGCCTCATTCATCCTGGTCTTAAACACCTCCAGGGACGGGGCCTCATCACCTCCCTGGATAACCTATTCCAGGGCTTCACCACTCTCATGGTAAGGAACTTCTTCCTCGCATCTAGCCTGAATCTCCCTATCTCCAGCTTTATTCCATTCCCCTAGTCCTATCACTACCTGGAACCCTGAAGTCCCTCCCCAGCCTTCCTGTAGGCCCCCTTCAGATACTGGAAGGCCACAATGGAGTCGCCTCGGGGCCTTCTCTTCTCAGACTGAACAGCCCCAACTCCTTCAGTCTGTCCTCATAGGAGAGATGCTCCAGCCCTCTGATCATCCTCGTGGCCCTTCTCTGGACACGCTCCAGCATCCACATCCCTCCTGTAATAGGGGCTCCAGAACTGGAGGCAGTACTCCAAGTGGTCTCACCCCAGAGTACACCTCCCTTGACCTGCTGGTCACACTTCTCCTGATGCATCCCAGGCTCTGATTGGCTTTCCAGGCTGCAAGTGCACATTGAGAGCTCATGTTGGGCTTCTCGTCCACCAGCACCCCCAAGTCTCTCTCCTCCAAGGCTGCTCTCCAGCCAGTCCCTGCCAACCTGGATTTGTGCCTGGGATTGCCTCGCCCCCAGATGCAGGACCCTGCACTTGGTCTTGTTGAAGCTCATGAGATTTGGCTTGTGCCCACCTCTCCAGCCTGTCCGGGTCCCTCTGGATGGATCCCTTCCCTCCCGCATGTCTGCTGCACCACACAGCTTGGTGTCATTAGCAAACTTGCTGAGGGTGCACTTTCGATGCCACTGTCCATGTCACCCACAAAGATGTTGAACAAGACAGGTCCCAGGACTGATCCCTGAGGGACTCTGCTTGTCCCTGGCCTCCACTGGGACATGGACCCGTTGACAGCCACTCTTTGGGTGCGGCCATCAAGCCAGTTCTTTATCCATCTAGTGGTCCAATCATGCAATATCATGCAATGGCAAGGTCCTACATGAGGCTCAAAGGTAATGTCACATCCAGGGTGCCAAAAAACACACAAGCATTTGAGCCAAACCTACGCAACTCAACCTGTCCCTGGGATTTGCTCTCTGTTCTCCCCCTGTATTGTAACTTGCATGAAGACCACTGCAGGAGGTAGGTCACTTTTCAAGGATGAAGTGCTTTGAACTGCTCAGGCACCTTTACATGATGTATGATGCAGAGGGAAAAAAAAAAAAGAAGATCATGCCCCAATTAGAAAAGTTTGCTTTAGTGAAAAATTGCTCCATCCTTTCTGACTGGTTGATCAGGTTGTGTTGAAGCACATGACTCATGCCTGCAGCTAATTGTGATTAATCAGAAACTCAAGTGAGCAATGCAGGAAGAGAAAGTACCAAATGAGAAGCACAACCACAATGAATTCCCAGCTTAGTTCAGACACGTGGGCTTTATCTCTTAGCTTGTAGGTACTGAAGCTCTTGTCTGTGGGGTAGCAGAGGAAGCCTTGCCTTGCACCACCCACATCCTGCATCTCAAGGATACAGGAAATACAGGATTTCAAGCAGAATGTGTGTGGGTTGCAGTGCTTGCAGTTTGTGCATCAGGAACACCATTAAGGATCACTGAATTACAAGAATGTTAGGGTTGGAAGGGACCTCAAATGGTCATCTAGTCCAACCCCCTGCAAGGCAGGAGCAAAAGAGCAGTAATGGATCAGGTGGATTTTGAATACCAGGAAGGAGAATCTATGACCCTCTGGATGACCTACAACTTCGATGTTGTCCATGCTCACGCAGAGCCAAAATTCCTCGATTGTGTATTTTCTCCTCTGCTCCGGCTGCACCCTATTACCTTGTCCTGTCACTAAGACATCATCCAGCCGAGAGCCTGGCTCTACCCTCCCTGACTGCTACTCTGCATCTTATCAACATGGGCCAAGTGCCTCAGGCTCTTCACTCTCGAAGCTACTGGGCCTCAGCTCTCAAGCCTCTCTTCCTGAGAGATCTTCCAGGGTGCCTTCATCATTTTGTGGCTCTGCAGTAGACTCTGCAAGCAGTTCGCTGTGGTCCTTGCCAATCTGAGGCCCGAGAGCTGGACATAATGTTCAGATGCAGCCCTCCAAAGCTGAGGCAGGCAGAGGAGGACCTCTCTTGACCTGCTGACCGCAGGCCTTCTGACCATCAGGGGATCTGCTCAGCCTTCTTAGCCATGAGCGCATTGCTGGCTCTGGTCAGCCTCCCATCCACTTGCCAAGAACCCCAGGTCCTTTCCCTTCATACTCTCCAGGGTCGGTCTCCAGCTTATCTGCTCCCATTGGGTTCTTTCCTGGGTGCCGAGACTCTGCCCTTGGCCTTATTGAATTTCATTCCATTCTCCGTTCCCAACTCTGCCTGTCCGGGTCTGGCTGAATGGCAGCACACCCCTCCTGTCCCAGCCTGCTCCCAGTTTGGTGTCATCAGCAAACAATCAGAGGGCTGACAGTGCCCTCTGTGCCCTTATCCAGGTTCCTGATGAATATATCAAGCAGCTCTGGTCCCAGCACTGACCCCTGAGGGACTCACTGGATTCAGGCCTCCGCTGAACTCCATCCCATTGACCACAACTCTCTGACTTCTTCCCTTCAGCAGTTCCCATCCACCTCACTCCCTGATCATCCAGGCGGCACTGCCTCGGTGTGGCTGCACAGATGCTGTGGGAGCCAGTGTCAGAAGCTCTTTAGTAAATCAAAGATAAGCCACATCCCTTCTTATCATCATCTGTCCAATGACTAGCTGTCTCGCAAAGGGGCTAATAGATTGGTGAGCATGTTCCTTGGAAAAGCCATGCTGACTATTCCCAAATATTCATCTTATGCTGATTTTGCCTAGAGCAGCTCAGGAATGGGTTGATCATCGCCTTTATGGGTGACATTGCTTTCCTCAGTCCCTCAGAGATGCGATGGCCAGAGAGCTGTGCAGACAGTAATTCCCTGCTCCAGAGTTAGGCTGTATCCGAGTTATACACTAATGTCTTCCTGCAGGCAGCAGAGGACCACTGCTGCAGGCTCCATTGCAGTTGCACATTCATTTGTGGTAGAGTCTTCTGCGTCTGGCTCAGGCAAGAGCCTGTGTCTTAAGGATAGTATTGTTGCCAATAGCAAAGAGGACAAACCTACTGGGCATAGAAATCGTGGGTCTTACACAGGGGGCAGAAGCCACCTGAGCCACACAGGGAGGAGGAGGGAGGAGAGGAGAAGGAGAGTCATCAAGTCCAGCCCCATCACCCTACACCATCTGATCAACTAAGCCTTGTAGTGTCACAAAGGTCTGTTGTCCTCTGACCCTGATACCTCAGAGAGATACAAAACACCTTAAAAAGCTGTTCCTCAAAGCTAGAATCTTAGGAGTCTTTGTAGGGAAGTTAATTGGGGTACAAGCTTTGTGACACACAGTCACAAAAGTGTTTCAGATATTGGTTAAACTTCTGATGCTCCACTTAAATATCTTCCTCTAGTTGATCTTTAAAGATAGTTGAAAGATTTGGGTGTGGCAGAAAGGGGAAGAATACCTCAGCCAGGGTATTTTCTTCTTTATCTATTTGTTGGTACAAGTCCTCATCAGGGCACTGCAAACAAAGAGACAAACCTTTCTTCTGTTCAAGAGATCCAGGAAGAGGATGGCTGAGCAGACACTTCTAAAGAGAGTAACTCACCTATACCTCACATTTGTCCCAAGTTTGCAACAACAGAACACTCTGTGAAAAACAGTGGTGCTCCTGCAGCGGTCACCAGCTTACCCTTTTTATGACAGAAGCACTGGCAAAATTTCACAGACAGTAATGGCAGACATGAGTGCTGTGATCGAGCCAAAATGTTCCCCAAAGAATCCCCCCAGTGTTTAGGAGGGTTAAAAAAGGCAAAGAATGTCCACAACAGATGCTTAAGCCTAGAAACAAGCCAGGATGCCCTGCAAGGGAAGGAGCAGTTTCTCCATTTGAAAACATGAGGTAAAGCTTGGGAGAGTTTGCTTTGAGTCTGCCCTCTCACCAGCATTGCCTGGCACACAGACTAACTGAAAACTGGTACTTGGTGTCCCTGCTGAATACTGCTTCCATACCACTGAAAATTTCCTTCCCACTCTTGAAAAGCACTAAGGCATCACATAAGAGTAACAGAAAAAAATTATTCTCTCCCAAAGAAGAGGATCACTGGGAACACAAATTCACCCTTACCCCTGTGGGGTGTTCATCCTGAGCCCAGAAAAGCTGTCCAGAATCGAAGCGAATTGTACTTCAAATGGACACAGTAGGAGCTGCATGGTACTTCAACCATTCTGCACTACTGCAAGTGACAATCCACAGGGAAGAAGGACGGGCTTCTTGCACAAAAGGACTGCAGCTCACTTTGCCAGGTGACATAAACAGGCAAAACATTCAGCTGAGGCTGGCCTTTGATACAGCTTGTGTGGCTGAAGACAACTCTGAGTGTGCTTTCCACATGAAGAATATCTGAAGGAGCAGGACAAGAAGTGATGATACACAGCAGTACTACGTTCTGGCTGCCTTGACAAAGATTGCCAAAACAACAAAATAAGGCCTTGGAAGTGCCAATTCCTCCCTGCCCGAGGGAAAGAGGCATCCCTACATGAAGGCAGAGACCAAGGCCCTGAACTACAGGTTCCTCTCGACAATGCTTTCAGCTACAAACCCTTTGGGAGCAAATCCTACCTCAGCAATAAGCTGCAGACACCAATAGAAAGTGAAACTCTGCTCCTGCAGCTTCCATGTGGTCGGTGCCATTTTGGTTTGTCTAGATCTTAACGTGTGCCACGAGGCATCACGATCAGTCAGTAATTACAATACCAGATTTTTATAAGCATTTATTGAAGGTCTGCTGCCCTGGGGAATTCTGGGGTTCCCCCAGCTCGTTGTGGGCAACGGCCGGCTTCATTGCCGAGGTGCCTTTTCTTTACAGTTTAAAGTGCTGTTTCTGGTTTCTGTATTTTTGTACACATTGTTTAAATTACAATACAATACAATACAATACACCAGGTTGGAAGAGACCTTCAAGATCATCGCATCCAACCCATCAGCCAATCCACCCCACCCAACAACTAGACCATACAGCCAAGCACCCCATCAAGTCTTCTCCTGAACACCTCCAATGAAGGTGACTCCACCACCTCCACGGGTAGCCGATTCCAATGGGCAATCACTCTCTCCGTGTAGAACTTCTTCCTAACATCCAGCCTAAACCTGCCCTGGCGCAGCCTGAGACTGTGTCCTCTTGTTCTGGTGCTGGCTGCCTGGGAGAAGAGGCCAACCTCTCAGCCTGGCTACAACCTCCCTTCAGGTAGTTGTAGAGAGCAATAAGGTCACCCCTCAGTCTCCTCTTCTCCAGGCTAAGCAACCCCAGCTCTCTCAGCCTTTCCTCATAGGACTTGTGTTCCAAACCCCTCACCAACTTCATTACAACTTCTTCATACAATACAATACAATACAATACAATACAATACAATACAATACAATACAATACAATACACCAGGTTGGAAGAGACCTTCAAAATCATCGCATCCAACCCATCAACCAATCCAACCCACCCAACAACTAAACCATGCAGCCAAGCACCCCAGCAAGTCTTCTCCTGAACACCTCCAGTGAAGGTGACTCCACCACCTCCACGGGTAGCCGATTCCAATGGGCAATCACTCTCTCCGTGTAGAACTTCTTCCTAACATCCAGCCTAAACCTGCCCTGGCGCAGCCTGAGACTGTGTCCTCTTGTTCTGGTGCTGGCTGCCTGGGAGAAGAGGCCAACCTCTGCCTGGCTACAACCTCCCTTCAGGTAGTTGTAGAGAGCAAGAAGGTCACCCCTCAGTCTCCTCTTCTCCAGGCTAAGCAACCCCAGCTCCCTCAGCCTTTCCTCATAGGGCTTGTGTTCCAAACCCCTCACAAGCTTTGTTGCCCTCCTCTGGACACGTTCCAGCAAGACAACAACATCCTTCCTAAACTGAGGGGCCCAGAACTGGACACAGGACTCAAGGCGTGGCCTAACCAGTGAAGTGTACAGGGGCAGAATGACCTCCCTGCTCCTGCTGGCCACACTGTTCCTGATGCAGGCCAGGATGTCATTGGCCTTCTTGGCTGCCTGGGCACACTGCAGGCTCATGTTCAGCCTACCATCAACCAGCACCCCCAGGTCCCTCTCTGCCTTGCCACTCTCCAGCCACTCTGACCCCAGCCTGTAGCACTGCCTGGGGTTGTTGTGGCCAATGTGCAGAACCCGGCACTTGGATGTGTTCAATCTCCTGCCCTTGGACTCTGCCCATCTGTCCAGCCTGTCGAGGTCCCTCTGCAAAGCCTCTCTGCCCTCCAGCAGATCAACTCCTGCCCCCAGCTTGGTGTCATCCACAAATTTACTGATGATGGACTCAATGCCCTCATCCAGATCATCAATAAAGATGTTGAAGAGCATGGGGCCCAGCACTGATCCTTGGGGCACACCACTAGTGACAGGCCACCAGCTGGATGTGGCACCATTCACCACCACTCTCTGGGCTTGGCCCTCCAGCCAGTTCCTAACCCAGCTCAGAGTGCTCCTGTCCAAGCCATGGGCTGACAGCTTGGCCAGGAGTTTGCTGTGGGGGACGGTGTCAAAGGCCTTGCTGAGGTCCAGATAGACCACATCCACAGGCCTCCCCCACCCACCACCAGGCGGGTCACCTGATCATAGAAGGAGATCAGGTTGGTCAGGCAGGACCTGCCCTTCCTAAATCCATGCTGGCTAGGCCTGATCCCTTGGCCATCCTGTAAGTGCTGTGTGATCGCACTCAAGATGACCTGCTCCATAATCTTGCCTGGCACTGAGGTCAGGCTGACAGGCCTATAATTCCCTGGCTCATCCAACCGGCCCTTCTTGTGGATGGGCACCACGCTGGCAGCTTCCAGTCTTCTGGGACCTCTCCAGTGAGCCAGGACTGCTGAAAAATGATGGAAAGTGGCTTGGACAGCTCATCAGTCAGCAACCTCAGCACCCCTAGGATGGATCCCATCCGTCTCATTGCCCAGGGCGCCTTTCTCCCATCCTGCTCTTCAGCCCGATGCTGCTCCTCTTGTCGACGCCTCTTCCCTCCGGATGTGCCTCTTTGCCTCTTCCCTCGCTGGATGAACACCACGAAACTGTAAATAAGGTTTATTTAATATTTTGTGGCATTTGTCCACATTAACAAAATTATTCATATTTGTGCCAGCTGCTGCTTATTAAACATCAATATATAGAATTTAATATTTTGTGGCATTTTGTGATGGGCAAATTATTCATATTTGTAAGCGGCCTTGAAGCGGCACCACCCTGCTTACAGGGGGCAACAACTAGACCATGGCACCAAGTGCCACATCCAGCCCCCTCTTGAACGCCTCCAGGGACGGAGACTCAACCACCTCCCCGGGCAGCCAGGCCTCAGTAGCGCCAGTCGCTCCCCGACCGAGGGAAAGAGGGATGCCTCCAGCCCCGCAGGCAGCTCCCCATGGGCACCCCCTGGCCAGCTACCCGCCCGCAGACACCCCCAGCTCTGCAAAGTCATCCCCCTTCTGCTCAACTCACCCAAGCCGCACACGGCAGACTTCCGGTCGGGACTTCAGACGGGCGCCGCAGCAGACACCCTGGGCAATGGAGCTGGGCACGCAAAGCAGAGGCCAGAGCGGCTGCACCGACCCTGCTTACAGGGGGCTGGTGCCGCCGCTGGCATTTCAAAGCGCCCGGGATGCCAGGGCACTGACGGGGCCCTGACTTACAGGGCGGCCCTGGTCCCAAAAGGCCCACGGAGGCTCCTTCTCTCCGCTTCAGGGGTATCGTGACCCACACCCCGCTAGCCGGGGTGGGCTCCCCACACAGGCTGCCAGCTGAGCGCAAAGGCACTCGGACCCCGACCCCTCTTACGGGCGGGTCCAAACCCAGGGAGTTGAGAGCTTGGCCTGGCCCCGCAGCTACAGGAAGACAGCAGCCAGGCAGCGGGGCATCGCGGCCAAAGGCCGGGGGCTGTGGTCCCAGCCCCGAAGACGGGGTGGGATGGGGGGGGAAAACACGCTAAGCTAAGCCCCACACACTCCCTGGCATCACGCCTCTGAAAGGCCGGGGCCAGATCTACCCCCTGATTACAGGGAGGGGGTCCCTCCTTGAACCTCCCGCCGGGCTCTGGCAACACACTTCCCTGCCTACAGGGCAGTCGCTCTCGGCCCGGCACTCCCAGAAAGCCCCACGGAGAGCCACAGGCTCTGGCCTGCGCCCACTTACGGGCCGGCCCGCCTGGCTGCGCACAACACCACCTCTTCAGGAGCCCAGGGACTGACCTCGACCCTCTAAGGGTTTGTTCCTGTTAGCTGCCTAAAGCAGCCTCCCCAGCCCTGCTTACAGGGACCTTGGGCTGCTGCGGGGGACAGAAGGGGACAGAAGGCTCCACAACTCTTCACACAGGCCCCGAGTACAGGGCTGTTAATCTGACAGGGTGCCAAGAGAACAGGCTGCCATGAAGGCAGAGACCCAGGCCCCGAGCTACAGGTGGGTCACCTTGCCGCAAGACGACTAAGCGGCTTCGCTGTGTCCGTCGAATAAAAGGAGGGGCAAGCCGAGCTCCCACCCCGCTCGAGGCCTCCAAGGAGACTGCCGCGTAACCGCCCAGAGCCCCTCTTTCCCTCCTGGGAAGCCTAAGCTAAGCTACAGCCTTTGCTAAGGGACCTAAAGGACAAGCAGGCTCAGGCACACAGAGACTAGAGGGGCCACACACACACAGGCCTTCCCAGGAGAGGGAGCAAGCTCTGGGCAGCCACTGGTGGGGCAGGCATCCTTACCCCTGAGCAGGAGAGCAGAGGGTCAGACCTGGTCCCCCCGGGGATGCGTGGAGGCAGAGGGGCCTCAGGATGCCAAACGTTGTGACACGCCCCGAGTACAGGGGGTCACGCTGGCCAGGCCGCCAGCAGCCAAGAAACTGCTGGGGCTGTTTAAAGGGCCCTCCCCTGCTTACAGGGGGGGCCGGGGTCCAGGGAGCTACCCTTCCCCCATACGGGTGGAGACGCCGGCTCTTACCCTCCTTACAGGGTTGCCAGTCTCCGTGCAGCCAAGGAGCTAGGAGGCAAAAGGCCAAACACAGCAAAAGCAAAGACCGAGCCCTGCTTACAGGGAGGTCGCCCAGCACAAAGCCAATCAGGGCACCCTAACGGTGCTGGCAAAGATCTTGTGTTACCACAGCCAAATGGAGAGGGGGGGTCTCATTGCCCAGGGCGCCTTTCTCCCATCCTGCTCTTCAGCCCGACGCTGCTCCTCTTGCCTGTGTTTCCCTCCAAAACATCATCTTTTCTCCCTCCATCTTTCCTCAGCTCTTCCCTCCCATGTCTTTACTCTCCCTCATTCTCCCTCCTAAAAGTTGGTGAGGGGTTTGGAACACAAGCCCTATGAGGAAAGGCTGAGGGAGCTGGGGTTGTTTTGCCTGGAGGAGACTCAGGGGTGACCTTATTGCTCTCTCCAACTATCTGAAGGAGGTTGTAGCCAGGCAGAGGTTGGTCTCTTCTCCCAAGCATCCAGTACCAGAACAAGAGGACACAGTCTCAGGCTGCGCCAGGGCAGGTTTAGGCTGGATGTTAGGAAGAAGTTCTATACAGAGAGTGGTTGCCCATTGGAATGGGCTGCCTGGGGAGGTGGTGGAGTCATCTTCATTGGAGGTGTTCAGGAGGAGACTTGATGGGGTGCTTGGTGCCATGGGTTAGTTGTTTAGGTGGGTTGGATTGGTTGATGGGTTGGACGCGATGATCTTGAAGGTCTCTTCCAACCTGGTGTATTGTATTGTATTAAATAAGCTGTGATTTTCCCTCTAAAATCTTCATTTTTGTCTCCTATAGGTTACCTTTGCTATTCATTTCTGTATCATGTCTCATAGATATTTGCCTTAAGTCTTCCCTCCAAACTGCCTCCTGTGTCCCCTCTTGCTTACATCAGGTTTTCTCAGAAAAATTTTCACCTTCTTCTCTACGGATTACCTCAGGTTTCCCCTCCATGCCAGGTCTGCCTCCAGCACATTACCTCAGCTTTTCCCTCCTAAATCTTTTATTTTTATCCTGTATAAACTACCTCAATTTTTTTCCCTCCAAAATGTCACCTCTGTTCTTGTTTACCTCAGGGTTTTCTCTGGTTTTCATTTTCTTCCCCTGAGATCCTCTCAGTCTTTGCCTCCAAAATGTCACTTCTCTGACCCTGAATCTCAGTTTTCCCTGAAAAGCTTTCGTTCTGTATAAAAGAGCAAAATAGCAAAATCACACAGAGGAAGTTTTAAGGTACATAGGAAAATACCTCAGGTATTAATAAAAAGAAATTGCCCCTGAGTTGATTCCCCTCCCCCTGGCCAGTCTCACCCTGTGCCCTCACAAACCTGCCCAAAGCCCTGCGCTGCCTGCGCTGCCCTCCGGCAGCCTCCTGCTCCAGGAGCCGATCCTCGCAGACACCCAGCCCAGCGGAGCTGCAGGCTGCGGTACAGCCGTCCCCCGGCCGCACAGCCCTGCCCCGGGCCGTGCCGGCCGCTTCCCATTCCCGCCCCGACAGCTCCTGAGGCGCGCGGCGCGTGCCGGCCCCTGTGGCGGGAAGGGCGCAGAGGCGACGCCGGGACCCTCCGGGCGCTCACAGCGCTCTCCTCCCGGCCCCCGCTCAGACCCCTCCGCCCCCTCCTCCCCCCGTCCCGGTGTTATTAGAAACAGCATAAACATGCCCAGGCGCTGAGCTGTTCGTGAAAGCAGCTCGGACACGTACTTAAATTCCTCTCTTCCGCTGCTGCAGCTCTGCCCCAGCTCTGTTCCCTCTCGCGCACCTGGGCGCTGTCCTCAGGGCTCCGCCACCCCCTGCGCTGCCGGCCCAGCTCTCCGGCAGCCCCAGCGCTGTCCCACATTTCAGGAGCCACTCTCGCACACACCCAGTCCAGCAGGGCTGCAGCCCCCTCCCCACAGCCAGGCGCCTCCTCTTGCCTCAGGCGGCGTCCCGCGGGAGCAGCGCGTGCCGGTCCCCGGGGCGGCAGGGCGGGAAGGCAGCCGCGCGGGAACCCTCAGGGCGCCCACAGCCCCCAACACCCCACACACCACCACCCGCCCGCGGCGCCTTCTATGGCGCTCACAGACACAGCCCCCCGGCCCGGACACCCTCAATGTCCTTTTATTAAAGCCAATACAAATATGTGCCTGTTCCGGGCTGTGGATGAGAGCACCTCAGACACTACACAAACTCCTCTCTTCAGCTGCTGCAGCTCTGCCCCAGCTCTGTTCCCTCTCGCGCACCTGGGCGCTGCCCTCAGGGCTCCGCCACCCCCTGCGCTGCCGGCCCAGCTCTCCGGCAGCCCCAGCGCTGCCCCAGCAGACCCTCGCACCCACCCCATCTACCGGCGCCTCGGCCTCGGGCTCAGCCTTCCCGGCAGGGCCGGGATTCCCTCAGCCCTCGGAATCCCCTCAGGGACGCCCTGGGAGCAGCCCGGGGCGGAGATTCGCGGCGCGCGCCGCCCCCCCTCAGGCGCTCACGGACTGCGCCGCGGGTACCGCTCGGGCCCGCAGCCACCCCTAATGTTCACTCCGCTAAGGACATCTGCACCGATGTGTGGTTTAAGCTGCACACGAGAGTGCCTCAGGTATTCAAAGATCAATAAATCAATAAATCCCTCTAAGCTCTTCCAGGTCTCCCCGGTCCTGCCCTCCCTGTCCCAATCTCACGCACCTGGGCTCTTTTCCCTCGCGGATCCGCCAAAGCCTCTCTGAGGCGCCTGCCAGGTCTCCGTCAGCCGGAGCGCTGCCACAACTGCCCTCCAAGAGCGACTTTCGAAGCCCGCCGAGCTCAGCGGCGCCTCAGACCGGGGTTGGTCCCGCCCGGGCCGGGGCCTCTGGCTGCTCGAATTCACGCGCCGATCCCCTGGGAGGAGCCCGGGGCGCGTGCCGGCCCCGCGAGGCGCGCAGGAGGTGGGGCGGCCAGACCCCGCCCCGTGCCTCCGAGCGCCCAGACACCTCCCCCGCCCCTGGTGAGACCCTCAGAGAGCCTTCGGCCACCCCTGCTGCCCCCTCTGTTAAATGTATCTACATCTGTAGATGTTCTGAGCTGCACAGGAGAGACCTCACAATTAAATAAGTGAATTTAAAACGTCCCTCTCAGCCGCCCCAGGCCCCCCTGCTCGAGGCCCCCCCGCTCCCTCTCCGGCACCTGGCCAGGCTCAGCCTCACGCAGCCGCAGGGCGCTCCGCGGTGCCTGCCAGAGCTCACCGCCGGAGCTCTGCCCCAGGCTCCACATTTTCCGGGGCCGCAGGCTGGGGTTCAGCTCGCGGCAGCAGAGCCGAGCGCCTCTGCCCGTTCCAGATCTCGCCCCGAGCCCGGGCCGGAGGGGCAGCGGCCGGCGCTGACGGCTGCGGTGCGGCAGAGCTCTGGGGCGGCGCGCGGGGAGCTCCGGGGGGCACAGACCCTGCCCCGGCCCCGCTGCGGCGCTCACAGCAGCCCCGGCTCCAAGCCGCCTCCCCCCAGCCTTCTTCCCCGTCCCTCAGGACTCTCGCAGCTGCTCGGCACACCGCAGGCCGCCCCGGCCTCCCCGCCCGCCTCTGCCCCGCACCTGCCACCACCTCTCCGCGGCAGCCTGCCCTGCCCGGCCCTGCCCCCGGCCCTGCCCCCGGCCCTGTCCCCGGCCCTGCCCCCGGCTCTGCCCCCGGCTCTGTCCCCGGCTCCCTGCAGCGCCTGGAGCCGTCCTGCCTTGGAGGTCTCTTGTCCCAGCAGGACCCTGGCCCCCTGCTGCGAAATGACGAGGCGGGGAGGTAATAAAAATACAAATTATTAATTAATCCAAACGCCGCCGCGAACGAGACACGAAGTGAGGACAGCGACAGAGCCGGGGGCTCGGCGCCTGTGGCTGCCCTCGGCTCAGCTGGGACGACTGCGGCTCCGCGGCGCACAGCAGCAAGGCGCCGCTCGAAGGCGCGCGCGCGGCGTCCATAGCAGCGCGCGGCGTCCATAGCAGCGCGCGGCTGCGCAGCGCGCTCACGCGGGGCAGAGCAATTCGCCGCTCCGGTCCCGCAGCCGCGGAAGGCTCCATGCCGCAGGCGCCAGCTCGCTCCGGACGCGCCGGCCCCGTGGCACCGCCGGTTTCCATCCTCTTTAGAAGAGGGCAGATAAAGGCTTTCTGCTTTTAAATCCTTTTTAAGTAGTAGAAATGTTTCGTCTCCATACCAGAGCAAGAGCTTTCTCTTGTTCAGCTCCTCACACTGACACCTACAAGTTTAAGTCATTTGTAATCTGCCCCTCTCTCCTCTCCCACCGCCCCCAAATACCTTTCAGGTATTTCAAGCATTCAGGGCACTTGGAGAGGAGGCAGCAGCCCCGAGGACCGCCGGGGGACACAGGCTGCTGCACACCTGCAGTGTCGACACTGAGACACAGGGTGGCAGCACTCAGCCCCGATGCGACACCTGCTACTGTGCGCGGGGCACCGCTCCCCTTGGCTCTGTGCGGCTTTTTTTCCATCTGAATTTTAGACTAAGACACACAAAGGAAAAGGCACTAGTGTTTATTTGTGTATGCACAACTTATATTTCCATTTCAAAAGCCCCTGTGGCTCTGCTCGGGATGTGCTTCTCTGGAAGCCTTTCCAGATAACAGAGTGTGGTGGAGTAGGAAGGTTCCCCCCCACACACAAAAGAATTCCACAGCTAACTCAGCCGGAGAAGCAGATGAAAGCTGTATTTTACAAGCAGATATGGAATGCAATGAATATGTAAAAAAATATACAATATTTACAATATATACAGAAGTATACAGCAATGTATGTAATACAGGAAACCTTTCCCAACCCCCCTGCGGCCAGGGGGGGCCTGCCCCTCCCTTCTCCCTCCCTACCTCCCCTTTTTCCCAAAAGGGTTAGAGAGAAAGAGAAAGGAAGGTAATTAAAAGGGTGAAAACTTTGTTAAAGCTCAAAGCGGATGCAAAAGTTAGTTTTCTCTTATCTGGTTAGCAAGAATCGTAGAGAGAAACGAGCCAGCTCACATCACAGGGGGAAGAAGAAGGCGACTACTGACTGCCCTCCCCGACTGAAAGACTAAACAAAAATCTACAGCCGGGTTCCATCAATGAAATTGGATTAGCATATCATTGTTTTCATTCTAATATCAAAACATTTGGCTAGAGTGTTCAGAAAGTGTCTCTTTCTTAAAGGCACAGCCTAAACCGGTCACACAGAGGAGATCCAGGGGGGGGTCATGTCAAAGCCTTGCTGCATATACATGACTGTCCTTCTGCAATCTCTCGATAAACAGCACAGCTGTTCCTCTGCTGGAACACCTCACACACACTTTCCCAGGGCTTTCCCTCCCCTCCAAGAACGTTCAGGCATTTCAAGCATTCAGGTGTGCAAGCAGCCTTTGTGGGAGGCTGCCCCCACCCCTCCCTCGCTGCTCCTCTGCTGCATCCTTGCCCACCCCCACCTGGCATCACAGAAGGAAAGACAGAGACAGCTGAGGGGCTACCCTCCTGTTCTTTTTATCACCCCGAGCCAGGGACAGCCTTCTGGGTAAGGTTTGCACCTTCAGCAAATGGCTGAACTTTGCTGCCTTTCTCTTCTCTCTAAGAGCTGCTGCACAGCTCTGCATCTCCGAGCTCGTCTCCCAGGACTGACAACCCGGAGATTACTTTGCAGTCAGTGCATTTATCACTGGCAATCACCACTCTCTTCTGTCTCTTGCTCTCATCAACTAAACCCTTTGATGGTCTCAGTGTGTTCCCCCCTTCATCTGGTGTCTTCAGTGGAATTGCAGGATCTTGGATTTTGGGGTCTCGTAGCAGCAGGGGGGGGGTGTCTCACTGTGGTGTTCACTCCCCCCCCCTCCTGGGGGGGAAATGGCCTCAAGTTGTATCAGAGGATGTTTAGGCTGGCTATTAAAGAAGCTTCTTCACTGAAAGGCTCTCAAACACTGGAATAGTTTCCCCAGGGAAGTGGTTGAATCCCCACCCCTGCAGATGCTTAGAAGAACTGTAGTGCTGAAGAACAGGGTTTGGCATGAGACTTGGTCGAGTTTGTGAGCTGTTGGACTCCAGAATCTGAAAGGCCTTTTCCAACCCAAACAAATCTATTATTCCATAAAACACTCACCTGCAGACAAGCTGATGAGCAACTTCCCTCTGAGGAAAAGCTTCCGGAGACAGTCACCACCCTCACTAAGTCAGCACATGAAAACCAGGTCCCTGCTGAAGGAGCGCTCCTGGAGCCTCGCTGACATTGGCACCAAACTCTATTTGTGTCCAGGTACACGTGAGTAAAACCACACCAACGTGACAAAGAAATAAGAATTTCTTTCCCATTCAAAGCTTCCATCAGCAGGGAAGGTGCATCCCAGTTCCCATTAAATGCAATCAGCCTGACCAACCTTGTTTACCACAGCAGAAATGAATTATGGTGTGGTCCAGCTTCAGCTCTCAGCTGAAGCTCTCAGCCTGAACGCACCAGACCTGGAAAGCACAAAGAAACTCTGTTAACAATTTTCTCTGTGTCTCTGTGTGTGTGTGTGTGTGTGTGTGTGTGTGTGTGTGTGAAAGTGTGTTCATAGCTTTAGGAGTAACACAGCAGAACCAATTCCCAAAAGGTTTCCACTGCATTCCCAGGGCATTTGAAGGATTGCTCTGGCTGTAGTTAATACCTAGAAATTCCTATCCAAATCTTTGCAGCACAGCAAGAGAAAAGAAAAAAACAAAAACAACCAAACCACAAACCGTTTGATATTATTAAGTAGGAAGTGGGAATCCTACAGGAATTGTGGGCTTTCTATGACAAAGTATTCCTTTTCTGCAGTGAGGAATTTGGTTTCCAACAGCTCCACATTCTGACCCCAAAGCATCCCACTCCCTCTCAGGCTCTGTGGCTGAGGCCGAACACAAGTCTGCAACTTGTCCTCAGGCAAAGCAGTTTCATAATTTAATACAATACAATACAATACAATACAATATAATACACCAGGTTGGAAGAGACCTTCAAGATCATTGCGTCCAACCCATCAAACAGTCCAACCCACCCAACAACTAGACCATACAGCCAAGCACCCCATCAAGTCTTATCCTGAACACCTCCAGTGAAGGTGACTCCACCACCTCCACGGGTAGCCGATTCCAATGGCCAATCACTCTCTCCGTGTAGAACTTCTTCCTAACATCCAGCCTAAACCTGCCCTGGCGCAGCCTGAGACTGTGTCCTCTTGTTCTAGTGCTGGCTGCCTGGGAGAAGAGGCCAACCTCTGCCTGGCTACAACCTCCCTTCAGGTAGTTGTAGAGAGCAATAAGCTCCCTGAAAAAAAAGGAAAGAAAACAAGAGAGAGACAACCATAAAAACAACACCTAAACAACACCCCAAAGCCATTCTTCAGGAAGCCTCCTCCACTAACCCGCCACATGCTGAAATTCCCTTCCCCTGGGGCTCCTGGCTGGCCGAGAGCTGTGGAACATGAAGCAAGGCACAGGCCTGTGGGGACCTGCTGCCCTGCAGCCACCAAAACCGGACCACCGAGTCACTACCAATCCCACAGCAGACCCAAGACACAACAGGGACTCTGTAGAGACCCCAAAGCCTCACTGGGAATCCCCCAGCTCCTTCAGGACCCCCACAGGTTCCCCAGTTTAGATGCCCACAAAACCCCCTTTTGATGCATCCAACCCCCCCATCTGATACACCCAGGTCCATTTTAGGTACCCCCAGACGCTTCTAATGTCCCCAGACCCACCGGTAGACCATCCCAGAAACCCCTAACACTATCCCAGTCCCTTTCAGGGGGCTCCAGACCCCTTCTAGATGCCCACAAAACCCCTTCACACACCAAAAGAAACCTAGAAACCTTTACCTTCCTCCAAACCCCATTTGGAGGCCACTCAGACCCCTTAGCAGCGGGTGGCAGCAACCAAGTCTGTTGCCCGCACCAATTGAACCCTTTGCTGGTTTCATCTCTCTGACCCCGTGTCACTGCAAGTCCTTGTCAGCCTGCACCTTTGTCCTGATCCAGGTGGAGAGAGAACTGCCTGGAACACAGCTTCGCTGCTCCGCTTGCGGCACGCGTGGTGCCGAGGGCAGCCTCGTCATCAGCCTGCGCGAGAGGAACACGGCCCCCGGCACAATCTCCCGGGGTCAGGGGGCAAAAAAAGCCTTCCACAAAGGAAACAAGGCAAGTCTTCTGGCCACTCTTCATGTGCCAAGGAGATTTTCAAGGGAAACAAACTGCAGCATCCGGATCGAGTTCATATCCAAGAGCACGGCAGTACGGATGCTCCTGGAGTATCCTGATATGTCCGATGCACGTGACGTTGTCTTTCAGTCCGCAGTCTGATGGTCTGCAGCACAGCCATCACATGATTTCCTTCCCTCCCTCGAGTGCTCTGAATGGACAATTCATGCACGAGAATAAAAAAGGAAAAAGAATAGAAAATTAACCAGGTTGGAAAAGACCTTTGATCATCACCGAGTCCCACCTATCACCCAACACCAGCAAATCAACTAAACCGTGGCACTGAGTGCCTCTCGCAGGCTCTTTGGAAACACTTCCAGTGATGGCGACTCCACCACCTCCCTGGGCTACTTCTTTTTCAGATCTATTGCTTTCAAAAGGATAGCTGGATAACAGAATGGGATGGATGACTGGGCCCCGAGAGCGGGGGGGGAACCCAGTTAAACCCAGCCGGTGGCCGGCCAGGCACAAGTGTGATCCCCAGGACATGGAGGCGATAGAACGTGCCCAGAGAGGGGCAACAAATCTGGGGAAGGGTCTGGATAACAAGCCTCATGAGGAGTGGCTGAAGAGGAAGCTGAGGGAATCATGGTGTGGTCTGGCTTCAGCTCTCAGCTATTTCCGTGTTGAACAAGGACAGCTTGTACTCACAGAAGTCACTTGGTGGGTTGTGTGCGAGGGTCCGGAACAGCCCAGCTCTCTCAGCCTTCTTTACACCCGTGCTTAGCCCAAAATCAGACAGTTTCACATGACCCTGGGGGGAAAAAACATAAAAACATCAAAGAAAAGAATTCAGAAAGACTGTGCATCAACAAAAGAAAAGGTTTAACAGCTGCACAGCCTTCTGAGGCCATGGCAGACTTGCACACAGCTCCTGCGAGCACCACTCTGCAGGGCCCGGGCTGCAGACTGGGGGTTTCAAGCACAGGCACCCCAGGAGAATCCAAAACTAACCTTGCAGCTGGCCTTAGAGCTCCTCTTTGGAAAACTGTCACTGCCAGGACCCACAAACCCAACATCCTCTGTCAGCAACCTGCAGGCAAGAGCTGAGAAGTGTCAACAGAAACTGTAATTGGATGGCCCAGGAAGATCCTGCGAGTCTGAACGCACCAGACCTGGAAAGCACAAAGAAACTCTGTTAACAACTTTGTGTGTGTGTGTGTGTGTGTGTGTGAGTGTGTTCATAGCTTTAGGAGTAACACAGCAGAACCAATTCCCAAAAGGTTTTCACTGCATTCCCAGGGCAATTACAGGCTTGCTGTGGCTCTAGTTAATACCTAGAAATTCCTATTCAAATCTTTGCAGCACAGCAAGAGAAAAGAAAAAAAAAAAACAACCAAACCACAAACTGCTTGATATTATTAAGTAGGAAGTGGGAATCCTACAGGAATTGTGGGCTTTTTATGACAAATTATTCCTTTTCTTTTTGCCAAAGGCCAATCTCTCTTTCTGGGAAGAACTTCTTCCTAACATCCAGCCTAAGCTTCCCCTGACGCAGCTTGAGACTGTGTCGTCTCTTTCTGTCACAGGTCTCCCCTGAGCCTCCTCTTCTCCAGGCTTAACCCCAGCTCACTCAGCTGCTCCTCACAGGGCTGTGCTCCAGATCCCTCCCTAGCTTTGTTGCCCTTTTCTGGACACCTTCCAGCAACTCAACACCTTTCCTAAACTGAGGGGCCCAGGACTGGACACAGGACTCAAGGTGTGCCCTAACCAGTGCTGAGGGCAGGGGCAGAATGACCTCCCTGCTCCTGCTGGCCACACCATTCCTGATATTTGCCAGGATGCCATTGGCCTTCTTGGCTGCACGTGCACACTACTGGTCACAACCAGAGACAGGGATCAGAAGAGTCTCTGGCCAGGCTGTAAACCTTGTAAACATGCGGCTAGCTTTAAGCAGTGTGGTCCCAGTCTTCCCTGCATGGCCTGACTGGAAGCCTGAGGTAGTGCAGTGGTGTAAATGCAGAGGAAGCCAAACAAGGCAAACAAATTAACTGCATTGACACAAAATGTTCTCTCTGATCTGAAAATGTCAGCTCTAAAGAGAAAGAATACTGTACGAAGGTTGTGTTATTAATCATCTGAATAGGATGGAAAACTCAGGAATAATGAAAAACTCAATTATTCCCATGAAGATTGGTAAGAAGTAATTTTGGGACACATTCTAAAACTAATTTTAGATGCTCTAAGCATTGCCTCTTGCAGCAGTTATTTTGATATAGTTCTGATTAGACCCTGAGAACTTACTGAAATTTTTGTTGCTGGAGAGTTGTCTCAAACTCCTGATGGCACTCCATTGACATTCCTCTTCCCTAGAGGAATGAAAGTAAAAGAGCCATAAAATGACACACACAGAGACAGCTACTTATGTAAACGAGGGGCCTCTAGAAAAATGAGCAATGCTCAGAAAGAAAAAAGAAATTAAAAGGAGAATTATAAGAGATGACATTTTTAAAGGTGTAATGGAAATTTTGTAAAGCTCATGACAAGAAATACAATCATCTTACTGATAAAAAATAGAATACACTCTCCAAATCAAAATCTTATTGACAAAGTGAACTCTGTATCCCTGCAAGGAAGATGTGAATATCATGAGCTCTGAAAATTTCATGTTGAATTGAGACAAGACTGAAAAGAGGTTCCGAGGACAAGCTCATGAAAGGCATGAAACTAGTAACGAGCCCTTTGGCCCAACCCATCAGAATCAGAATGACTGCCAGAGTCTGCAGAGCTGACAGATGACAGAGGGGGAAGAGGACAACTCAAAGGAGAGAAGACCACGGAAGAAAAATTAAATGAGTTCTTCAAATTCACACCCCTGAAGAGTTTAGGGAGGTTCCCACAGTGGCAGTTTCCTCAGCTAAAGATGACCTGGAGGAACTATCTTAAAGTGTCAACAGAAGTGATTTTAGACCAAAGAGATCAATGGATAGTTACAAACTGCCAAGACAAGATAGTATAAACTCAGGGGTTCTTCAAAAAACTCAACTATGACCTTGTCATTTGATCACAGATCTTTCTTATGGTCTTGTTGAAGTCAGCTCTGGTGTGAGAAGAATAAGCTAGCAAATGTCATGTCATTTTTCTCCAAAGGACCCTGAGACAAATTCAGGAGGGGAAACATGGGGAAGAAGTAGAAAATGAAGAATTTGCATGTCTGATCCTTTACAGGTAGATTAGTAGAATTAAAGTCACAGACAGATGTATAGATAAATACAAAAGCAGGAACACAAATTAATTGCATTAAATTGTCAGAAAGAATCAATTCATGTATCGATAAGGTATTCTACAAATGGCTGAAATGAAGTCAACAGTCGTGGATTATCAAAACAAACTTCTGCCTCTGGATTTATAGCTACCTGAAAGATGGTGGATTAACACATACCTGAAGGACAGGAAACAACAGGAGGGGAAAAAGATAACTTTGAGCAATAAAAGTCCCAGACGTTTTTAAAGGTTATAAAAGCTCCTCACACAACTATCTGGGTGGTATAAAGGCAGAGGCAACATAGACAAGGCTATGCAGATGGGAGAAGGACAAATGGAAATCGTCACGGTCTATAAACAGTGAAACCTCTAAACTAGGTATTTTGAACCCAGGAAAGGTACTTGGAGATCCACTGGATACACCTAAGAAAATGTCAGTTCAGTGACAAACAAAACCAAACAAATTAACCACATGCAAAACCCTAGGGATGATCAGGGCAGACAATCAGAACACAGAAGTCCTTCACAGAGCAAAGTCATTATCAGAGCCTTAGGTGAAATTATAGTGCAGTGGGTTTAAGTTTTGGTTTTCCTTTCAATGTAGGACTAAACCTTGGGATTAATTGTTACAGCTTACTTTGGATGCTGACAGCGGAAGCGAGTTCAGGAACAAGTTAGGAAGATAAATGGAAACTCATAAAGGGCAGGAAAGCATTGAGATACAAGCTCTGCTTTAGGAAGTCCCCTAAGCCACATAAAGCTGAAGAAGTACCCTGAGGAGTATGCTAGTCTGCACCTGCTGGTTTGGTGTGCAATTGAAAGCGATATGGCCCAACACTCGACTGAAAGAAAGCAAGATAGGGCTGGGCTTGGGCCTTTGATCTAAGCCTCAAGAGCCACTCTGACCTCAGTGCCAGGCAAGATTATGGAACGGCTCATCTCGAGTGCGATCACACAGCACTTACAGGATGACCAGGGGCTCAGGCCTAGCCAGCATGGATTTAGGAGGGGCAGGTCCTGCCTGACCAACCTGATCTCCTTCTATGATCAGGTGACCCGCCTGGTGGATGTGGGGAGGCCTGTGGATGTGGTCTACCTGGACCTCAGCAAGGCCTTTGACACCGTCCCCACAGCAAACTCCTGGCCAAGCTGGCAGCCCATGGCTTGGACAGGAGCACACTGCGTTGGGTTAGGAACTGGCTGGAGGGCCGAGCCCAGAGAGTAATGGTGAATGGCGCCACATCCAGCTGGCGGCCTGTCACTAGTGGTGTGCCCCAGGGATCAGTACTGGGCCCCATGCTCTTCAACATCTTTATTGATGATCTGGATGAGGGCATTGAGTCCATCATCAGTAAATTTGCAGATGACACCAAGCTGGGGGCAGCAGTTGATTTGCTGGAGGGCAGAGAGGCTTTGCAGAGGGACCTCGACAGGCTGGACAGATGGGCAGAGTCCAATGGCATGAGATTTAACACATCCAAGTGCCGGATTCTGCACATTGGCCACAACAACCCCAGGCAGTGCTACAGGCTGGGGTCAGAGTGGCTGGAGAGTGGCCAGGCAGAGAGGGACCTGGGGGTACTGTTTGATTGTAGGCTGAACATGAGCCTGCAGTGTGCCCAGGCAGCCAAGAAGGCCAATGGCATCCTGGCTTGCATCAGGAACAGTGTGGCCAGCAGGAGCAGGGAGGTCATTCTCCCCCTGTACACAGCACTGGTTAGGCCGCACCTTGAGTACTGTGTCCAGTTCTGGGCCCCTCAGTTTAGGAAGTATGTTGACTTGCTGGAACGTGTCCAGAGAAGGGCAACAAAGCTGGTGAGGGGTTTGGAACACAAGCCCTATGAGGAAAGGCTGAGGGAGCTGGGGTTGCTTAGCCTGGAGAAGAGGAGACTGAGGGGTGACCTTCTTGCTCTCTACAACTACCTGAAGGGAGGTTGTAGCCAGGCAGAGGTTGGCCTCTTCTCCCAGGCAGCCAGCACCAGAACAAGAGGACACAGTCTCAGGCTGTGCCAGGGCAGGTTTAGGCTGGATGTTAGGAAGAAGTTCTACACGGAGAGAGTGATTGGCCATTGGAATCGGCTGCCCATGGAGGTGGTGGAGTCACCTTCACTGGAGGTGTTCAGGATAAGACTTGATGGGGTGCTTGGCTGTATGGTCTAGTTGTTGGGTGGGTTGGATTGTTTGATGGGTTGGATGCGATGATCTTGAAGGTCTCTTCCAACCTGGTGTATTGTATTGATTATTCCATTTTCTACTCCGTGACACCAGAATGCTGAGAAATGCCTTTTCCCCAATAGATGGAGTCACCTGCTCAGACAGCGACAATCAGGCGCGTGCTGACGAGGACAGGAGGCTCTTGGCAACAACCGGCCTGTTCTTCTGACCTGAGTGCCACAGGAGGGTAGAGGGCAGATCATCTTCAGGACCATCGCAGGCACCGTACAGGACATTTGGGTCCTCGTGCCTAATAGAAAAGATGTGTGAACGCTAACCTAATCTCCCTCTGTGACCAGGTGACCTTGCTCCCAATCCCATCATAACAGTCTCAGGCTGCACCAGGGCAGGTTTAGGCTGGATGTTAGGAAGAAGTTCTACACAGGTGATTGCCCATTGGAATCGGCTACCCGTGGAGGTGGTGGAGTCACCTTCACAGGAGGTGTTCAGGAGAAGACTTGATGGGGTGCTTGGCTGTATGGTCTAGTTGTTGGGTGGGTTGGATTGTTTGATGGGTTGGACGCGATGATCTTGAAGGTCTCTTCCAACCTGGTGTATTGTATTATTGTATTGTTTTCCTGCTGGTGGCTGTAAGGCAGGACTTGAATGCTTTCCCTAACAAGTTTCTTTGAAAAGAAGATGAGAAATGAGAGTTGAAGGAGTAAGGAGGTGATTAAGAGGATGGACTTCTGGTGAGAAGCCATCTCACCAGCTAAAGTCATTTTCCCCTGCCCATGTCCTCTGTGGACTAAGAAGAGTTCCCTTCTTTTGGTATGAAAGCACTGGGTTCAATGAAAGAGCTGGCTCCTCCTGAAGGGCAAGTATGAATGGAGCTTTTAAAGTACCACACTTCAGACCCACCTACTTACTACCACTAAGACAATTGTTCATGTAGAACTACTGGCCACTCACTTAAACAAACTCCATAGAATTGGCTTCTATAAACTCTCCAGAAGACACTGCTGCACTAGCACGGCTGCCTGACCATCTGAGGCTGAAGAGCTGCCAAACAGAGAGGGACCTGGGGATGCTGATTGACAACTACCTAAACATAAGCCAGCAGTGTGCCCAGGTGGCCAAGAAGGCCAACGGCATCCTGGCCTGCATTAGGAATAGTGTGGCCAGCAGGAGTAGGGAAGTCATTGTGCCCCTGTACTCTGCATTGGTTAGGGCACACCTTGAGTCCTGTGTCCAGTTCTTCCAGTTTAGGAAGGACATCGAGACACTTGAACATGTCCAGAGGAGGCCAACAAGGCGGGGGAGAGGCCTTGAGAACAAGCCCTGTGAGGAGAGGTTGAGGGAGCTGGAATTGTTTAGCCTGGAAAAGAGGAGGCTTAGGGGAGACCTCATTGCTCTCTACAACTACCTGAAAGGTGGTTGTGGCCAGGAAGGGGTTGGTCTCTCTAGCAACCAGCACCAGAACAAGAGAACACAGTCACAAGCTGCACCAAGGGAAGTTGAGGCTCGAGGTGAGGAGGAAGTTCTTCACTGAGAATCATTCTCCATTGGAATGTGCTGCCCAGGGAGGTGGTGCAGTCACCATCCCTGGAGGTGTTCAAGAGGGGACTGGACGTGGCACTTGGTGCCATGGTCTAGTCATGAGGTCTGTGGTAACAGGTTGGACTCGATGATCTTCGAGGTCTCTTCCAACCTTAAGGATACTGTGATATTGTGATACTGTGATACTGTCTCAGTTCAAATGGCTTAGGATCTCACAGAGGGTACCACAAGAACTGAGTGTACTGCAATGTTTGCAGCTTCAACTTTCATTCTCTGCTACTTCTTTTTTCAGATGTGTTTTTTTCAAAAGGATTGCTGGATAACAGAATGGGATGGATGAGTGGGCTGAAGAGCGGTGGTGAACAGAGTTAAACCCAGCTGGTGGCTGGCCGGGCACAAGTGGTGTTCCCCAGGACCCAGTTTTGGGGCTAGTTCTCTTTAATGTCTTTATCAATTATCTGGATGAGGGGATTGAGTGTTCCCTTGTTAAATCTGCAGATGCGATCAAACTCAGTGGGAGTGTTGAAGGTGTGAAGGCAGAAAGGCTCTGCAAAGGGGTCTGGATGTGCTGAGTTGATGGGCTGAGGTCAGTCATATGAGGTTCAACAAGGCCAAGTGCCAGGTCCTGCACTTCCATTGCAACAACCCCATGCAACACTGCAGGCTTGGGGCAGAGTGGTTGGAAAGTTGCTGGGCAGAAAAGAAATGGAAGTGTTGGTCAACAGCCATCTGAACATGAGCCACAGTGTGCTCAGGGGGCCACGAAGGCCACCAACAGCTTATCTTTGTATCAGAAATAATGTTGGCAGCAGTACTAGAGAAGTGATTGTCTCCTGTACTCAGCACTGATGAGGCCACATCTTGAATACTGTGTTCAGATTTGGACCTCTCACTACAAGCAAGACATGAAGGTGATAGAGTGTTTCCAGAGAAGGGCAACAAAGCTGGTGAAGAGTCTGGATAACAAGCCTTATGAGGAGTGACTGAAGGAACTGGGACTGTTTAATCTGTAGAAGAGGAAGCTGAGGGAATTATGGTGTGGTCTGGCTTCAGCTCTCAGCTATTTCCATGTTGAACAAGGACAGCTTGTACTCACAGAAGTCACTTGCTGGGTTGTGTACGAGGTCCCTGCAGAGCTCAGGTCTCTGAGCCTTCTTTACAGCTATGCTTAGCCCAAAATCAGACAGTTTCACATGACCCTGAAAAAAAGCAATCAAAGAAAACAATTCAGAAAGATTGTGCTTGGAACAAAAGAAAAGGTTTAACAGCTGCACAGCCTTCTGAGGCCATGGCAGACTTGCACAGAGCTACTTCGAGCAAGACCTGCATGGCTTCAGCTGCAGACTGTGGAGTTTCAAGCACAGGCACTTCACATGCAGAGGCCTACCCTTGCACCCAGCAGAAGGCTCTCTGGTGTAATATCCCTGTGGACAACTCCCAGATGGTGAACAGCATTGGTGGTCAACACAGTTCCAGGCCTGTCAAACTGTGTCTCTTCTTCTGATAAGGTATCTCTCTCCATTAGTGAGGTCATCCTGCCACCTACGCAGAGAGAAGAAAATGCAGCTGTGAAATCAGACCACTTGAATCCTGAGACTCATTCTGTGTGAGACCCCAGGAGAATCCAAACCTAACCTTGTAGCTGGCCTTAGAGCTCCTCTTTGGAAAAGTATCGCTGCCAGGCCCCACAAAACCAACATCCTCTGTCAGCAACCTGGATGTAAAAGCTGAAAATTGTCAACGGAAATTGTAATTGGATGGCCCAGGAGATACTGCTAGTCTGAACACAGGAGACCTGGAATGCACAAAGAAACTGTGTTAACAACTTTCTGTGTGTCTGTGTGTGTGTTCATAGCTTTAGGAGTAACAAAGCAGAAATTTTCACTGCCTTCCTAGGATAATTAGAGGCTTGCTCTGGCTACGTGTAATACATATACATTCCCATCAAAATGTTTGCAGGACAACAACAAAAATACCCACCCAAACCAACCAACCACAAACTGCTTTATGTTATTAAGCAGGAACTCAAAATCCTACAGGAACTGTATTTTTATGACAAATTATTCCTCCTCTCCCTCTCCTCTCCCTCTCCTCTCCTCTCCCTCTCCTCTCCCCGTACCACATACTCACCACGTAATTGAATGTCACAGTTGTGACTCAAAGCCAAGCGAGACAAAGTGTATCCAGGGACAAAACAGAGCAAGCTGAAGAATTCTCATGCTCTTCACTGGGGGCGCTGAGCTGCCGGGAGGGGAGCGGCAGGGCAGCGGCGGGGCCGGGCCGGTAGGCATGGTGCTCTCGGCGCTGCAGCAGGTCGTGGTCTCGGCGGTGCTGGTGCTTTGCGTCTTCGTCGTCATGCCCAGGATATTCGGGGAGGAGGCGGCGGGCGAGCCGGCCGGTCTCCGCGGGGCGGCAAGACCGTCCCTGGCTATTACGATCCGCGTCAGCCTCGCAGAGGTAGGCCCGGGGCGGTGCGTGCGGCCGCGCCGTCCTCTGCGGGAGCATCTCGGGGGTGGCCTCTGTCTCGGGCGAGCTTGAGGGGAGCCCCCGGGAACGGAGAGGGCTGTGCTGCGGCTCCATTTCGTCAGGCGGGAAGCGCTGGGTGCTCCGCACGGCCTGTGCTGATGGGAGGCCTGGTCAGGCGGCTGGCGTGTGTGCTCAGAGCTCCGGGCCTTGCCCTCCCGCCCCGCCTCCCCGCTCTGTGTTCTGCTGCTCTGGTTCATTACTGTTCTGATTTTTGTCTGTGTTGACTTAGGAAAATTACAGCCTGTTACTGGAAGCGTTTCTTATCGGGGCTGTTTAACGAGCAGACAGACAGCAGCTGTGAGGTGTCAGAAGAAAAAGGTCTCTGGGCACGTAAGAATTGCAGTAAGGAAGCCAAGGGTTACTGTTGGTAACGTTAGCACCGAAATGCATGAGATTTGTCAGGTAGCATATTGGAAAGAGTCCAAGATGTCTGCTTAGAAAAGCTGTCGGTGAATGGGCTAGAGAGCTTACTGATCCTTTAAGATTGAGTGGTATAGAATAGAATAGAATTAACCAGGTTGGAATAGACCTTCGAGATCATCAGTCCACCCTATCACCCATACACACTGTGTATGTCAGCAGAGGATTTTGTCCGGGGTCCAAAGGTCCACTCTTGTTTTAGACAATAACAAAAAGCATGATTTGTTGATGTAGCTCAGTGATTCATTGATGTCTTCCAAGGCATTATAAACCAAGAGGTACACAGTTGCAGTAAAATGTGCCTGTGCTTTTGTTCAGGAGTACCTTTCAAAGGTAGAAAAGTGAGGCCTGAGCTGCTATCATGTGCATCCCTGCTGATGTCTAACTTAGAGTGCTTCATAAGCGCTAATGCTGCTTGTTTTTCCTGATTAATTGTAATTTACATAGTAGCTGTATTTTCCTATAGATCAAATACTTTTAAAACAAAACCTAAAAAAAAGAAAGTCAACATTTTACCTGTTTCTGATTTACTGATATAGTTGCCTAGCAATAAAATAAAATAAATAGTTTTCCCTGCATAAAATAGATCACAGGCACATCTGCTGTCACTTTTCTAGGTTCTTATTTTCTTCTGTTTGGCCACTAACTTACTGTTTCTTCTGTGGGATAAACCTAGTGCAGGACACTGGACTCCATTAGGATTTCTCTGTGCCAGGAGAGTGTTTTTTCCCGTGACCACATTTCTTATTACTGTGACCTGTGGAAAGTTTTTCATCTGTGCTAACAGGTGTTCTAGTAAATAACTTTATTTGTATTAAACCTAAACAGAACTGAAAGTAAAGTAAGAAGTATTCAGTGGGAAGTATTCTGAAAGGAGGGAAACTACGGGAGATAAAAAGTGTTTTCCAGATTAGTTAGTGTAGTTTTACTAAGTCTAAACCTGCTTGTCTTGAAGGAGAGTGTCTGCCTGAACTTGCATTAAAAGATTAAGGTAACTTGAGTTTTGCTTCTGGGAATTAAGGCATTTATTTTTTTGCACAACTGTCTAGTTCTGAGTTTCAGTGAGCAAACACACAGATAAAAGGTCTACTCCAAACGTGTATGTTGCAAAGACGTGCATGATCAAATACGTGGAAGAACTTGCAGTAGTGCCTGTCACGACTGCAGAGCTGATAGTAAATGTCACTATCACAAGGGACATCCCTGTAAGTCTGAAAAACTTTCATGGCTAATACAGTTTAGACAATTATAAAACGCTGGTCAAGGTCTGCTGCCACAAAATAGCAGCTTAGGTTAGTAGAATTAATTTTCATTTTTCTCCTGTATTTGGAAGAAGCTGTATCCAAACAGTTGTTTCACTGAGAATTATAACTGAGGTGGTTTTGGTTTTTCCCTCCATGTGATTGTAGCTGTGTTTAGCACTCTTGTGTTACTGTAGATTTTTGAAAGGCCAGTGTTTTGGTATTTGCATAATGGCTTTTTTGGGGATTTTTTATAGAATCTGAATTTCATTTTACCCATACTCAGTTCTTATATATATAAATAGAATAGAATAGAATAGAATAGAATAGAATAGAATAGAATAGAATAGAATAGAATAGAATAGAATTAACCAGGTTGGAAAAGACCTTTGAGATCATCAAGTCCAACCTGTCACCCAACACTATCAAATAACTACACCATGACACCAAGTGCCTCATCAAGTCTCTTCCTAAACACCTCCAGTGATGGTGACTCCAGCACCTCCCTGGGCAGCACATTCCAATGGCCAATCACTCTTCCTGTGAAGATCATCTTCCTAACATCCAGCCTAAACCTCTCCTGGCACAGCTTGAGACTGTGTCCTCTTGTTCTGGTGCTGGCTGCCTGGGAGGAGAGACCAATCCCCACCTGGCTACAACCTCCCTTCAGGGAGTTGTAGAGAGCAAGAAGGTCACCCCTCAGTCTCCTCTTCTCCAGGCTAAGCAACCCCAGCTCCCTCAGCCTCTCCTCACAGGGCTGTGCTCCAGACCCCTCCCCACCTTTGTTGCCTTTCTCTGGACACCTTCCAGCAAGTCAACATCTTTCCTAAACTGAGGGTCCCAGAACTGGACACAATACTCAGGGTGTGGCCTAACCAGTGCTGAGTACAAGGGCAGAATGACCTCCCTGATCCTGCTGGCCACGCTATTGCTGACCCAGGCCAGGATGCTATTGGCCTTCTTGGCCATCTGGGCACACTGCTGGCTCATGTTCAGCTACTGTCAACCAGCACTCCCAGGTCCCTCTCTGCCTGGCCACTCGCCAGCCACTCTGACCCCAGCCTGTAGCACTGCATGGGGTTGTTGTGACTACTGTGTAGAACCTGGCACTTAGATGTGTTCAATCTCATGCCCTTGGACTCTGCCCATCTGCCCAACCTCACAAGGTCCCTCTGCAGAGCTCTCCTAACCTCTAACAGATCAACACCTTCCCCCAGCTTGGTGTCATCTTCCAATTTATTAATGATGGACTCAATCCCTTGTCTGGATCATCAATAAAGATATTGAACATGATGGGGCCCAGCACTGATCCCTGGGGGACACCACTGGTGCCTGACTGCCAGCTGGATACAATACACCAGGTTGGAAGAGACCTTCAAGATCATCGTGTCCAACCTATCAACCAATCCAACCCACCTAAACAACTAGATCGTGGCACCAAACACCCCATCAAGTCTCCTCCTGAACACCTCCTAACCCAGCACAGAATGCTGCTGTCCAAGCCAGGAGCTGACAGCTTGGTCAGGAGGAGTTCAGAGGGGTTTGTAACTGTAAGCCTAGCCAGGCTTACTTGATACTTCAAACTCCGCAATCACCTGCTGTCTCTGGAAGCATCTGTTTTTCATGTGCCTGTCCCATGAACCCCAGATTTAACTACCAAATCACCCAATCTCTAAGTCAAACAATGACACTAGCTGTTCTTTCATCTGCTTCCTGTTCTAGCAGATAAATTACATGGAAAAATATTTCAAACTTCCAAGGTTGCATCTTTTTGCTATTGTGTAATCCTTTTCTGCTAAATACTTCATTTACAGAGGCACAGCACATCTAAGGCTGTGGGAATATCCATGTAACACTGAATTCACTGGCAGTGTAAGGAAAACAGCAAGACAGTATGTGTATTTCAATAAGCTTTTTTTCCCCCTCAGGACTACACAGTTCAGTTTGTACTTAACTCCTTTCTTTATTCTGAGGAAGGTTAGTAATTTGTACTGTTGTCAGCATTATGAATATTTCTCTAAGTGTGCTTTAATTTCAGGATTCAAGTTGTTTCTGATTACATCTATCTTTCTGTGGCTTGCTGTGGTTTTGTCAATGTTGCTGTGAAGGAAGAAACTTAATACTTGTATCTCAAAGAAGTATAGAAACATAATTTGGAACTCTGCTAATTACATTTTACTTTGCATTCTTGTAATGAAAAGGTGATTTTTATTTTGTGGCTTTTTTGGTTTATTTTTGGTACCTTTATTTGGATGCAGGGCTGACCATAACATCTTAGAAGAGTAATAAACAACGATTGTCACAAAGGAAAACAATTTAATTCCAGCTGTGAAATTAACAGGACTGTTAGTTTCCCTTCTAACTTTGTTCTTTCAATGTATTTTTTTAAGGCAGTCCTCAGGCACTTCATCGGCTTCACCTCAATTCAGAAAATTCTGACAGTAATACATACCAGAGTATTCAGCAGATGAGAAATGCAATGGAAAAAGAGATAAAGAGTGAGAGAACAAGAGGAAATGGTAGAGAATTAGCATTCACCCTCATGCCATTGTATGCACTTGGAGTGGGAGTGTTTGCAGCATACAAATTTCTTAAGGTAAGCTGTAAAAAAAAAAAAGGTCAAATGATTGAAATTAGAAGGAAATATAGGTATATATAGATACAGATATATATCTTGTTTTGTTACATATATCTTGTTTTGTTTTCCCATTTCTGAGACAATGTATATGATTATCCAAAAGCCATTTCTTGCTCTGTTTGACTTTGAAGTTTTTACTCCAAAGTTCAAATTTTAGCATTTCTTATTATTCCTTTTGAAGGTTTCTGACCTACCTTTCTGTGACGCTTAAAGAAGTGAGAGTCTGACCTGCCCTGGTCTCAAATAGGCATCTGAGAGCCTAAACAGCTATGTAACCTGAGGCTGTAACTTAAGCCTCATCAGTATTTCACTTACTTTTCATTCATCAGAATGGGAAGGAGATGGACAATTCCTGCAGAATAATAATCTTAAATAATCAGGTAGAATAGTGAGTAGTGACCTTTAATTTGTACTTCTGATTTGGTCATAAAACTGAAATGTAGACCTTTTGTAGCATTTGTAAGTTAAAAATGGGGAACACAGGCTCAGTTGTTTCTTCTGGAAAAAAACCCAAATGCATCGTTTGTAGTAAGAGCTATTACAGCACTTGCAATGCTGAGAGTGCACCTGGAATATTTTTGCTTGCCTTCAGGAAAAAGACTTAAACCTGAAGAGGACCAGAGGCAGGATCTTCTCTGTAGTCAGTTTCATACCCTCTCCTATATGAGAAAAATTCCACATCTTAGCAAAACAAACTCAGGGGTTGACCAGTTAAATACAAATTTAATTAGGTTGTAAGAAAGATGTAAATGTCACAAAACCAATATTTTGAGTGTTACATCTCTTTACAAGTGTGCTCATGTGACTGTAGTGTTAATATCTTTATAACAGCATCTTTATTACTTTAAGAAAGAAGTTTTACCTCCTAATGAGTGGTGGAAAACATGATCCAGTAACCTATAAGGTTCCTTCTGTTCATTTGTTGAAAGCTGGAGTTGAAAAAGCAGCTACTTTCTTTTGCAGCTTTGATTGGCCATGTTACTGCCTAAAAGCAGAAGTGCTAGTTTACTATAGGAAGAAGGCATGGCAGAAAAAAGTTTCATTAATGGAGCACACCTCTGTGGTTGCAGTTTTCTTTCAGTAAAATTCTAAACTTGTTTTTATTTTTAATACACAAATAGTGCTGAAGTCATTTAACATGGTTGTGTTTATTAAAGATGAAGTCACATGAAGAAAGTCTCTCCAAAAATGAAAAAAGTACAGAAGACAAGGCAAAGGAAACTGGTAAGATACCCATTCAGAATGTATATATTCACCAAAAATATGTATTTGCTGCTGGAACAAAACTCTATATTGTCATCGATGCAATCTAGTTAAACGAGAACAATTATTTTACTCAAGTGCAGCTAGGAACTTATATAAATAATATTCTGTGTATTTGAAACCTTAATTAGAGGTTCATTTGAAAACTCCAGATGGAAATATTCTTTAAAACAGGTGTAGTAATACAGTATGATTCTCTGCCTTTTAATGTCTGATGTTTTTCTCACTTAAGACCTGTTCGTTTTTCATCAGTAGAATAGGATGTTTGAATAGGATATAATAATCCTAAGATGAATAGTGTGTTTAAAAAGAGTATAATGGTCTGCTTTAGAATTGAACTGTATTGCTAGTGGAACAGCATGGATGACCAGTTATAGAAAGTGTTGCATTTCTAGGCCAAACCTGAGACCTGAAAACATAAGATGTTGTAAAAGAGATAAAAAATAACTTTTTTTTTTTTTTTCATGATGCAGAATATTCTTGACTGTCTGATTCAGTGTATTTGGCATGTGCTAAGAAATGAACTTTCCCTTAGAGAAAGTTACAGCATATCAAATTTGAACTGGTTTTGTTCTTTTTCTGTCCCTTGTGTAGACACATTTCTAGTTAATTGTGAAAGTGGCAGCCTCTTTCAGCATCCCTGTACACCAGCTCTGCAGCTGGGCTCAGTAATGATTTGCTGTGCTGCCTGCTCACCATTTTTGTGTGTTGCATTCTTCTTTCTTCAAAACTACAGAATAATAGTAGTTAGCAGTTACTTCTCTCAGCAATAGTGCCTTAGGTGTTGGATGTCCCTTTTCCTATTCTAGAATTTTATAGAGAAAAAGACTACCTGTGTTTGAATTTGCTCAATCAAAAATATAAAGTAATGTCCTTTTGGTATCAGTATTGTAAATACATTTCTAACAATGTTCTGTCTCTCCTCTTTCCACTGTCTCTCTTTTTTTTTAATTTGCCTTTGTTTTTTGTTAGAGCATCAGCTTTTGGAACTAGAGAAGCATCTAGCACAGACAGAGAAAATGTTAAATTCTTTATTGACTCAGTTGGATCCATTGTCAAACTGGTGAGTGTTTCTAAAATATCTCAGGTAGTATTGTTTTCTGTAAATTGAAATTCTCTGAAATGGTAATGAAGAGTTCTTAAAATGTTCTGTATATAGATGTAGGGAACAGTGTTTAGTAACTGTCTTTAATTACTTACTGTTTCTGTAGCCTTTTGTCCAATATGAAATAGTCCTTCAGGCTGGGGTTTGTGATCTCCTCCACCTCATGTCTCTTGTTCACCAAACATAAATGCAAAAGTTCAGACTTGAAATGACATTACTGTAGCTGGAGAAGAAAAAGTTAAACCTCAGTGTTGGCAGAGGAGACTAATACTGGAAAGAAATACTTCAGCTCAGTAGCATTTGAAAGCTGATGTAGGAATTAGATTTCTGGTAAAGCGGAAGGCATTTCTGGTAGCGGAAGGCATTTCTTCCTTTTGATAGAAGACAAAACTAGTTATCAAGGGATAGCAGCTTGTGTTTGTGTTTTGAAATGAACCTGTTAAGTAAGTGTGTGTGTTTTGAGGAAATGTAACTCCTCTGTTGCGGTGTAACAAGAGAGTAAGTAATACAACCTTGTAGTTTTACAAAAGTTCTTTTTTTTTTAAGGAGCTAGGGCCTTACCAGTCTACTGGAAATAAAAGTAGCCCTGCAGTCCATTTTGTGTGCATTTATATCTTTCATGAAGCCTACATTAAAACATGCAGAATTTCATGGTTGTTCCCTTAGTGTACTTTTGAACTTAGTATGTGCTGAAACTGTCAAGCAGTAAATTCACTAACCAGTTTGCAAACCAAATTTCTAGTAGTGATGGGAAGGAGAAATAAATGAGAAAAGTGTCTGACCGTGGAGTTCTTTATTAGGCATTTCTGTCTTAAAAATAAAGCTGCTTTGGATTATTGTTTTTTTCATTAGTTACCACTCGTCTTTGGCCTTTGGGGCTCCGGTGCTAGAATTCTGCTACTAAATTATGAAGTAAGTGGAAGTGATGTGCTTTCTACATCTCAAGAGACAGGTCTCAAGGAAGAGTTTAACCAAAACATACTGCTGACTTAACTGTGGCATTTGTCCACTGAAAGAAATACTGTGAGCTTATGCATTTATTATCAGGCACTCACAAGGTTATCTTTCAGCTGTTCACATCTATCTGGTTTTCTAGTGTTAACACTTTAGCTTGTGAGCAGAAAGATGAAATAATGACACAGCTCCAATCAATTAGACGATTGATGAAAGAAAGCGGGTTGGATACATCAGAAGACAAGATGAAAGGTATTTTGATTTCTGGTAGGATCCATAACTAGTTTGTATTTTAAAAGAATAAATACTATAAAATGTTCAGTTCCTGCACCCTAGGTGACGTGTGCAGAGTTGATTTCTTTCTGGAGGAGTACTATTTTCCTGTTCAAAGTATGTCCAATTGAAGATTTTTGATACATTATAGTTACTTTTTTGTAAATAAGTGGTACTAAAAGATGTTGAACTGGGATAGACCACATTATCACATTCTGATTTGTTTAAATTGGGCTGCTTGGAAGTGAGTTTCTGTGCAGACTGTTAGTACTGGACTAACTTTAGTCTGAGGATTCCCAGAAAGTGACCTCTGAGGCTGTGGGTAACGCATAATTAAACTAAACAGCAAAGAGGTTATTAGTTGCAACTGGAGATTGCCAAGATGTATATAGCAGTCCAAGAGAAATCTTAAAATGTTAAAAATGGTGTACTAGAAATTTGGGAAATTTTTTTATTAGTTGAGTCTTAGAGAGAAAACAAAATTAAAAATAAATATTCTTTTTCTAAACTGACCTTGAAATTTGGAGCCTTTTAGTAATCTAAACTTACGGTTGAATTTTTTTTGTTGTTATTTTTTTAATTGTGAATTGTAAGATGTCGGCCACATTTGTAATGAGAAACTTGAAGATCTCATTCAGTCATTCACTGAACATTCTCAGGAGAAAGAAACAGATGACAGAGAAGATGACAGCAACGAAGATTCATGTGAGGAATTTGATTACAAAGTAGAAGAGCACGAATTATGTGATGAATATGAAATACATCAGTTTGAACCAGAAGAAGAGCAAGAAATGATAAACAAGGACTCCATTGAGTCAGGAGAGGTGGGATTGAGGAGACGCAATAGATATGAATGAAAACCGCATAAGTAAAACTTTGAAAAACGTAGCGAGGTTTCTTTTATAATGTTGTGTGCACTTTAAACTGTTTGGAATGAAGTTATGAGAACTGGTATATGCTTTAAAAAGAAGTGAAATACTCTCTGTGTTTGTATATATGACAGTTCTGTATCTGACTTCAGTGGCAACAGAATTTCATTCAGAATGTTTACATACTTTTTCTATTTATTTTTTCCTATAAAAATATTTATGTACTCTGTATATAATACACTGTAATTATATCTGATGTTTCAATAAAATACTAGAATATCTTGTAATTAAGACTATAAAAAACAGACGTTCCTTCGTGAGCATGATGTCCCTGGAACTGTTGACTCTTGAGTTCATTAAAGAGTATGCACTGATTAATTTAGCTCTTTGTGGAACACTTCTCTGTGCGGGGAGAATGAAAAGGCACGTGGATAAGTCTTAGGGATGCATTCACAGTCAGATTTGTTTATTTGGAGGAAAATTTAGCCACAGACACTCTTCTACAATAATTGTATCTGAGTTTGCTATCTGTTCAGGAATGATGGGTAGTTTTGCTATGTTAATGTAAACCTTAAACATTACACTAGATCGCTTTTAGTTCTTCCCTACCTGTCATTGGTCAAACTCAAAAGCTGCCTAATGATTGATACCCTTTACTACTGTATCCCTGTTTCCTATTTATTTTAACACAATAGAATCTGGCCCTTTCATTCACTGTAACACACTTTCTGACATTAGTAACAGTTGTAGCACTATTTAAGAACTGTGGGGGTTACAGGTTTCTTTTTACAATATATTAGGACAACTTGACAGTGTCTGTTTTAGGTCAAGTATTTTTTTGTTTGCTAGAATAACTTTTGTCCATACTTTTATTTCCTACTCTTGTTTACTTAATGCTTATGGAACTACCACCCTTTAATGAGAGGAATTACATTAGAGGTAAGTCTTGACAGTACAATGCAGTTAAAATTTGCTGGTTTAAAATTGCATAGCTTTTAAGTAGGCCAGTTATGCCTGAACTCCTTTGCCATCTTTTTTTCTTACTGTTAGTGTCACTCACTGAAATGGAATGTTCATTATTGTGTAGAAACATGGTGCATCTTTGGTTCTAGAAACAGATCACACAGGTTTGGAAGTAGCAGCATCCAGAAATACATCCTTGGTGTATTTGTAGTTTTGGAGTGAGCGAGCTTTTGCTAAACTCAGGAAAACTGACTAACCAAAAGTTTCTTCGAGAGGGGGACATAGAAGGGATGAATCCAATCTGTACTTCAGCATGATTTGACTTTTAAAAATAACTGGTGTAGATCTGGTCACTCAGGACAACTGGAACTGTCTGTAAAAGTCATAACTGCATAGAAGCTCTCCTCTGACATGACCAGTAAGGCTAATTGAACTGAACTGAAAGTAATTTCAAAGCCTTTGATCAGAGGGAATGAAGGAATGGGAGCCAGGTGAGTTTGCGGTATGTGGTTCCATCGCTGCTCTGCTGTGAGAGCTGCTGTGGATGCAGGTCGGTATTGCTGCTTTCCAGACACTGCTACTATCACCGGTAACCCTACCTGCAGGATTTCCCTGCTTTGGGCAGCGTTTGACTCATTAGTGCTGTGGCTTTCACCTTCACTAGGCTACATGCTGCTGCCGCTTGAGGCCTTTCGCTTCGAGATGCTTTGGAGCAACTGTATTCCTGACGCGGTACTACAGATATTCGCCGTGAGCCCTCTTGATGCTGTTGAGGTCTGTGACTGCAGCTGTCTGCGTCTGCTGAGGACGCCACTCCGGGCACGGCCTAAGCGCCTAGCTTTCAGAGTGCGGGGGTGCAGACTTGCAGGGCAGCCGAAGGGAGGGGATTTCCGCAGGAGGAACAGGGAGCTCCTTTTCCCCGCCCTCTGAGGTGGTAGCCTGCGAGGCTTCTGTGCGCAGCCTGGCTCGGATTTGCCCTTCCGTGCTGCTGTACCTGGCAAGGCCCCGAGGCGGCGGCGGGCGGGGGCGGGGCTGGGTTACGGCAGCCGGGCTAGGTTGCAGCAGCCGTGACAACGAAGCCGGCGGCAGAGCGCGGTTACCACGGAGACGCGTGGGTTAGGTCCTTTCCGTCAACCGTGCGCGTTCGTCGTGCTCGCTCCGTGAGACCGCTCCGGTGAGGCCCCTCTGCGATTCCCCGGACCTTTCCTGGGGCCTGCCCCGCTGCGCTTCCGGGAGAATACGGCGTTTACGTGGAGCTATCGGAACCCTTAATGTGTATTTCTTCCTTTGTAGCGTTGCTGTGTCAAAGTTATTTCAGCTTGTTGACGGCTAAGTGCAGCAATGCTGCCTGCCCCCGTGGGCTTCAGCTGGAAGGATGCAGCATTGCAGTCAGCGGCTTGAGGTCGTGTGAAGACAGCGGCTCTTAAGTGTCCACAGAAAGGGGTGGAAATAGCTGGGAGACCACTCCGTGGGTGAGCAGCTGTGGGGCCGTCTCCAAGTAGGCCCTGCAGCTGTCCTGTGTGATATGTGGGAATTGAACCCCCCTCAGCAGACAGAATCAGCTTTTGTGCATGGTGAGTTGGAAGTGGAGCTTCTGAGTTCTGGGAACTAAATGGTAGGTTTTTGGTTCAATACTGGACAGGCAGAAGGAGAAACCAGCAGAGCAGGAGATAGCGTGCTGATAAAATGTTGTTGTGGACTCCTCAGAAGCCAGCTGTGTGCCAGGCGGACCCTTTTTATCTTCCTGAAAAACCTGGTGCCAGGGCATGGTGCAGCTGAGAGACAGGCAGTGGCAGTAAATGAAGAGTAAAAAAGGTTTGATGTCAAGGGGTAGCAAATCAGTAATGCTGGTATAAGAAGGTATTGAAATGCATAAGGAAAAGAGGAAGGTAAACTTGAGGCAAAGATGTACATTTGAACAGGAATCAGATTAAGCATTAATAAGGCAAGACTGCAATTAAGAGGTGGTGAAAAAGGAAAGCCAGGAACACTTCATAGCTAGCTGAAGACAGCTCAGTTTATTGGTGATAGACACATTCTTTGTAATGCATTGGGGTTTTTTGTTTATTTTGCGTGGGTGTTTTCCCTCTTCCCCCCAGAAATGCTTACATTAAAAGTGCATTATATTCTTAATAACATCTGCTGGTTTTCACTTTATTCTGAAGACTGTCATTGAAGCTGGATGGATTTGGAAGTTAAACGAGTGGCTGCACCCCCTCAAAGGCAGGCTCAGCAGTCACTGAAGGGGAAGAAATGTCAGGTATGTTAATGGGAAGCTTGTAGTTATTTTCATTCCTTGCTTTGACATTTAAACAAATATTTTAATTATACTTCAGAAGTCTTAATTTGGGTATTTAGTGCATTATGTGGAGAAGGAAACTTGCAAAGAAGTAATTTTGTCAGAAAGTGATAGTTTAGTATGACAGCTTCTCAAGTGAAAGTGAGAATTTCCAATCAAAACAGCTGTCCTAAAATAACTGATATTCTGGGTGCTTAACTGGGATGTGGAGAACTTGGGAAGAAACTGTTCGCAATCACAAGCAACAGAGGCTTGAATCTGCACTGTGTGCTGTCTCAGGCTGTATGTGAAATTGGTAAGAGATGTGTCTATGTTTTTGTTTTGCAAGACAGCAATAAAGTAAAGCAGGCCCCCAAACATAATTTCAAAAGCCATGATTTTGAACTGATGTGTGAAATGAATCTCGGTGCTCTGCATTCAGTATGAAGGGCAAATCTGTTTTCAGACATTGCTATTGGTCTAAGTTTTGAGATAAGGCTGTTGTGCGGCCCTCACAAGCTCACTCAGTTTGCTTAACTTGTGAAAGCCTGATCAGTACCAATATGATCTTGGATTCTGAGGGTCATTGTTTTTGTTATAGCTAAAGTAAATATTGCTAATAACAGTTGGGTTTTCTCACAGCTACTGTGTGCTTTATGTCCACAAAGTGTGTTAATTGGTAATCTTCCCTCAGCTACAAAGGTTTAGGCTGGATGTTAGGAAGAAATTTTTCACAGAAGGAGAGATTGGCCATTGGAATGGGCTGCCCAGGGAGATGGTGGAGTCACCGTCCCTGGAAGTGTTTAAAAAGAGACTGGATGAGGCACTTAGTATCATAGTATCAGTCAGGGTTGGAAGGGACCACAAGTATCATCTAATTCCAACCCCCCTGCCATGGACATGGACACCCCACACTAGATCAGGCTGGCCAGAGCCTCATCCAGCCTGGTCTTAAACACCTTCAGGGACAGGGCCTTAACCACCTCCCTGGACAATCCATTCCAGGGCTTTACCACTCTCATGATGAAGAACTTCCTCCTTACATCCACTTAGTGCCATGCGTTAGTTGATGAGATGGTATTGGGTGATAGGTTGGACTCGATGATCTCAAAGGTCTTTTCCAACCTGGTTTATTCTGTATTTGTTAGATGAATCCTTTAGGAGTTTCTGGAATTTGCCTGACAAGTTGCTGTTCTCCTTTTTTTTTTTTTTTTTGTCTGATGTGGAATGAAAAAGGAACTTTTCTAAAGGTTATCAATATTACAATGTTACCTTTTAACCAGCCATTTGGGAATGAAGGACCTGTGTACAGGAGGAATGTTTGGGGCATCAAGTGTAGATTGTAAAAGAAAAGAAAGATGGTTTTTTTTTCAATTTCTCATTCCTTTTTCTCTTTCTCATGCCCCTGATTTTCCAAATTTAGACTCCATAGTCCATCTAATTCTTGTGGCTTGCAAAAATAAATCACAGATTAAAATCAGGTTGAAACTGTGCTTCATCCTGTAAATGTGGATGGTCTTCAGGAGAACTTTTGGTTTTCAATGACTACTGGAAAAGGAATTGTATTAAGAATAACATATAGATCGTGGCATAGTCAGTTGAAAAGGTGCAGAGAAATTCTGTACTCGTGATTTAATGTGTTGTGTTTAGTCTTAAGAAGGACTGAACTGTGAGAGCTCTTAATGTGTTTTTTTTTACATACCTGACCACACGGTGGCGCTGTTGCTCAAGTGTGGCCTTGCCGGCGCTCCACTTGTTTTAATTAAAGGTAAATACCCTTTTGTGAAGGCGCCAGAGGCTACTCTCGCTGAACTATGAACCTTTTTCAGGAACAGGCTGCAAGTGTGTGTGGTCCGAATGGAATTAATAGTTTTGTGACTGCTTTCAAATCGTAAAAGGTGTCAGGCCATCTCTGGAGATAGGATGTCTGCTCGGTTCAAGCTGTGATGCTAAGGAATGTGAAAACAAAGATGCTGCCTGTGAAACACTTTTTTTTTTCTTTAGACTGGCAGGTCAATTTGGAGGAATAGAATAGAATAGAATAGAATAGAATAGAATAGAATAGAATAGACCAGGTTGGAAAAGACCTTTGAGATCATCAAGTCCAACCTATCACCCAACACCATCTAATCTACTAAACCATGGCACCAAGCACCCTATCCAGTCTCTTCCTAAACACCTCCAGTGATGGTGACTCCACCACCTCCCTGGGCAGCACATTCCAATGGCCAATATCTCTGTCTGGTTGGAAGAGACCTTCAAGATCATTGCGTCCAACCTATCATCCAACCCACCTAATCAACTAAACCATGCAACCAATACAATACAATACAATACAATACACCAGGTTGGAAGAGACCTTCAAGATCATCGCGTCCAACCCATCAACCAATCCAACCCACCCAACATCTAAACCATGCAGCCAAGCACCCCATCAAGTCTCCTCCTGAACACCTCCAATGAAGGTGACTCCACCACCTCCACGGGTAGCCGATTCCAATGGGCAACCACTCTCTCTGTATAGAACTTCTTCCTAACATCCAGCCTAAACCTGCCCTGGTGCAGCCTGAGACTGTGACCTCTTGTTCTGGTGCTGGCTGCCTGGGAGAAGAGGCCAACCTCTGCCTGGCTACAACCTCCCTCCAGGTAGTTGTAGAGAGCAATAAGGTCACCCCTCAGTCTCCTCTTCTCCAGGCTAAGCAACCCCAGCTCCCTTAGCCTCTCCTCATAGGGTTTGTGTTCCAAACCCCTCACCAACTTTGTTGCCTATCTCTGGACACCTTCCAGCAAGACAACATCCTTCCTAAACTGAGGGGCCCAGAACTCGAGGTGCGGCCTAACCAGTGCAGTGTCCAGGGGCAGAATGACCTCCCTGCTCCTGCTGGCCACACTGTTCCTGATGCAGGCCAGGATGCCATTGGCCTTCTTGGCTGCCTGGGCACACTGCAGGCTCATGTTCAGCCTACCCCCAGGTCCCTCTCTGCCTGGCCACTCTCCAGCCACTCTGACCCCAGCCTGTAGCACTGCCTGGGGTTGCTGTGGCCAATGTGCAGAACCTGGCACTTGGATGTGTTAAATCTCCTGCCCTTGGACTCTGCCCATCTGTCCAGCCTGTCGAGGTCCCTCTGCAAAGCCTCTCTGCCCTCCAGCAGATCAACTCCTGCCCCCAGCTTGGTGTCGTCCGCAAATTTACTGATGATGGACTTAATGCCCTCATCCAGATCATCAATAAAGATGTTAAAGAGCATGGGGCCCAGTACTGATCCCTGGGGCACACCACTAGTGCCTGGCCGCCAGCTGGATGTGGCACCATTCACTGCCACTCTCTGGGCTCAGCGTCCAGTCAGTTCCTAACCCAGCTCAGAGTGCTGCTGTCCAAGGCATGGGCTGATAGCTTGGCCAGGAGTTTGCTGTGGGGGACAGTGTCAAAGGCCTTGCTGAAGTCCAGGTAGACTACATCCAAATGTCTCCCTACATCCACCAGGTGGGTCACCTGATCACAGAAGAAGATCAGGTTGGTGAGGCAGGACCTGCCCTTCCTAAATCCATGCTGGCTAGGCCTGATCCCTTGGCCATCCTGTAAGTGCTGTGTGATCGCACTCAAGATGACCTGCTCCATAATCTTGCCTGGCACTGAGGTCAGGCTGACAGGCCTATAATTCCCTGGCTCCTCCTTCCAGCCCTTCTTGTGGATGGGCACCACGTTGGCAGCTTCCAGTCTTCTGGGACCTCTCCAGTGAGCCAGGAGTTGTGCTTACCCCAGTCAAACACTCTTCCCTAGGGATTTGCTTTTGGCTGTTTTCAGAAAGCTTTGTCTTGAGTCTTCTTGATGCGTTCTAGCTCAGTTGAACTTGGAGATGGGTGTGGCACACAGCCATGCAAGATAAACTGTGAATACAGAGCTGCATAGTCATCGTATGCTGCTAAACTAAAGCTCAGACAATACAGCTAGACCAAATATCAGGGCTTTGGGATCTGAGCTAGCTCCTTGTGAGCCAGCTGGCTGTTAGTATTGTAGTTTTGGTTTAAGAATTGGCTGAGGGGTTGGTTCCCAACCAGCAAGGACAATGTGATCTTGTAAGCAGTGACTACAAAGTCCCAGGAACATGGTTTGTTTTTAATGTATTCATAATAGCTGATGTGGATGCTATCTAGATTCTTACTGTCTAGAAATCTTTCTCTCATGAGGAATAATCAGTCTTTTAGGCTTGTGATCCATAGTTATAACTTTCAATGAAAACTTATTGTTTTATCCTTTTGTTAGTAGCAGCTCAGTCAACTATGTTGGACAGACAGCTTGAGGGGTTAATTTTAAATATTCTATGGGAAGTTGAAAAAGAGAACTATGTATTTTAGCCACGATCCCTGCAGGTATTATTTTTTTTTGTCTGTCGTTTTTAGGGCTGGAGACCAGATACGCGGGCTTTTCATGGTCCTCGCCCAGCAGAGTAAGTTGCTTCTATTTGTAGTCAGTTTGTGTAATTGTGCATTATGAACACAATGCATTTGTGTTGCTGTGCAGCTCAGTGTTACATACCATTTATCATCACAGGTTTATTTTCTATTATTTATATTCAGCATAGAATTTTTAATGCATTGTTTCCATTAAAATTGAGATGATTTACATTTGGTTGAGCTTAACGGTAGAGTTTTACTCAGCTTTCATATTTTTACCTTGTCTTTCTTGAATATTTTTTATTTAATCGTCTGCAAACAGCAAAAACCAAAATTATTCTTTTTTTAAAACTACTGACCTTCTTTGCAGGCATTACGGTAGAAATTACATTTAAATGGTTGTGAATGGTTTTGTACAGTGACTTTGGCAGATAAGCAACATCTGCTATTCCAAGAACCATGTTTGATAGTTTAGGGCTTTTAGTTTACTGAAATACCTTACAGCCAATGTATCTTTCTACATTATTTTACAAGTATGTGTGACAATGACCTTGGTTGAAGTCAAAAGAACATCAGTTTCTTTGTAGTGTCAGTCAGTTTGTAATAAAAACAAGGAGAGACTGAAAGTCCTGGGGCTCTTTAGCCTGGAGAAGAGAAGACTGAGGAGGGATCTTACCAATGCTTATAAATACCTAGAGTGGGTGTCAAGGGGATGGACCAGACTCCTTTCAGTGGTGCTCAGTGATAGGACAAGGGGCAATGAGCACAAACTAAAACTCAGGAGATTCCACTTAAATGCAAGGAAAAAATTCTTTACTGTGAGGATGATGGAACATTGGAACAGGCTGCCCAGAGCCTCCTTCTCTGGAGACTGTCAAACCCTGCCTGGACACTTTCCAGTACAACCTGATCTAGGTTTAGTAAGGGGGTCGGACTAGATGGTCTCCAGACATCCCTTCCAACCATTCTGTGTGGAAAGACTGGAAATTAATGTGCTCTTTTATTCTGAGAATTAATCTTCTTGTCATGGGGCTGTTTGGAAATATTGGTGGTAAAATATGAAAAATACGTATTTGTGGTGCTGCGGAGCGTACCTGGCGTAAAGGCAGAAGGTACAGAGATGCTTTGATGATGTTTTCATTTCTTTAGCAGAATAAAATGCTGAAGTATAGCTGTGTTAATCTCTTCAAAAAAGTTTGGAAGTTTGCATTCCAAGAATGAAATGAAATGATTATAGAGGGGGTTGACACAGACCTGCTGTAGGAGACAGAAGGAAGGAATCTCTGATTCACGATCTATTTGCAGCAGCTCCTGTTGGAGAGAGAAGTGAAACCAGGAAGGGCACGCTGGCTGTAAAGAAAGGCCTTGCAAGGGCCCTTCAACTACCAGGGTGCCCTGCAACTGGGGAAGAGGAAAAGCTCTGTGGCCAGTTCCAGAGATGAAACAAGAGGGGTTGAAGAAGGCATCTTCAGTTGTAGTGAAACTGTTCATAGCAGATAATCTCTTGTGAAGGAGCTGATAATAGTCACTAATAGGCAGTTTGTTTTTACTGTACTTGAAAAGATAACGTACTACTGAAAATTGTTTTGACTTCCTACAGTGTGCCATGCCTAGATCTAGGGAGTCTGGGAGATTCTGATGAAGAGGTAAATATGAATTAATTCTGCCTTGAATCATTTTTAGAATTTACATGTTGCAGAAGTCTGTAAAAATATCATTCTGAATATAAAACGATTATAATTGCTTGTCCTTTCCCCCCGAAATGATAGGATGGAGACTCTTACATACCATGCAGTGGAAGTTATCCTCATACATACCCTCTATATTCTTCATCATTATCAATTCCATATGCACAGCATCATCAGGCTCAACAGGTCAGTCTGTTGCTACAAGTGTCTTTAAAGTATCCCTTTAGCAGTAATTTAGAAAAACATACTGAGCTTTATTATGCAAGTTACCTTTTTTTTTTTTTCCTTTTGATTTTTTATTTTGATTAAACTCATCTTCAAGTGCTGTTGGTCCAAAATATTTTTGGCAAAGTACTTTTTACTGAGAAGCCTCTAGAATATTTTAACAGTCCTATTTGCTAACATGCTCGAGCTCTTTGTTGGTTGATGCACTCACCCTTTTCATTGTACTTGTTTGAAAGGAGATGCAGTAATAGTTTTACTAATAATTTGTCAAAACAGATGAAAAGTGTGATACATTTGAGGTAGTATGTGGCTTTGATTTGTCTTTCTAAAGTGGAACTACACTTACTGACTGCTGTCTGTCTTTACTATTTTTGTGTAGTTGAACACAAACCCCAGGTACAAACAGTAAGTATTATTTCTGTGGAAGAATAGTTACTTATGGTGAAAAGGAAACTTTATGTGCAGCCATTTCATAGGGTTTTGCTTAAGTCTCTAGACTTTCAAACAGAGCTGGGATGTTAACTTAGGAATTATGTCAGATCGGTTTTAGTTTTTTTCTTTCCCCAGATAACTAAGACATTTAATCACCTCTGGCCTTAGGTACTTCATAAGGAAGATCAGTAGTCCTGATGTTGACCACCTGGTTTATAATACAGTACAGTATTGCTTAGGATCAGCATCCACTGTAACAATTTTAAAATCTCAATTACTCAGTTATTTGAGTTCTTTGTACATAGGAAAAGTTTTCCTTTGAACTTTTATATCTGAATTAATTTTAAACGAATTAATGTGACAATTTTTTACAGATTTTTTAATCATGATGCATCTTTAGTTTGGTTTTTTCCTTTATGTTAAACGTTTACGCTATGTTTAGGTATCAAGAAAACATTGTCAGGAGAAAACAGAGGTAAAGTAGTTGGGGAAATACACACTAACAAAATAATTTTAGCATTTCAGTGGTAGAGTACTGTAATGGTATAAAAATGTAATATTTTAACTTTTATGTGACAGAAGCTAGCTTATTGGAGAGAGACTTTTTAATCTGCTGTCATTTCATCAGTATTTTAAGTCCTTCAAATGTGATAATTAAAGGGAAAATGATGAAGTACAGCAAACAGTAGTCTACTGTTTGTAGTCCCTACATAATGAAGGGCTTAGATACATAGAGCTTTAATGCAGGAAAAACGCTACCTATGCAACTATTTTCTGTCATAATCATACACCATACATAATCATGGTAAAAATCTTACTCGTAGTACATTTTTATTTGGTTATGATGCAGGAAATAGGCTAACTTACCAATTTTATGTCTTTTGGGAATAATTGGAAAATACACTGTTGAAAAATCCATTATTTAAAAAATATTTCACTTATTCAAACCTAAGAAATGCTCTAATGAATATATTTAAAACAGAAGTATAACTAGAGGGAAAAAACACAATTATTAATTAATTTGTACATACCCTAGGCCCCTTGAAAGGAATAATATAGTGACTTGTAGGGTGGGAGTTCAAACTGACTGGCGCTTGAGATGGATCTGCCAATATCATAATTTTATGTTTCTCTATATGTAACTAAGTTGTTTCTTGACTTGACAAAAAGAAAGGCATTTAAAATGAAAATAAAACCTGGGATTATTAAGTGGTTAAGCACAAGTACACTTGGTTGAGTGCAAATTTAGAATCATAGAATCATAGAATCATAGAATCAGTCAGGGTTGGAAGGGACCACAAGGATCATCTAGTTCCAACTCCCCTGCCGTGGGCAGGGACACCCCACACTAGATCAGGCTGGCCAGAGCCTCGTCCAGCCTGGTCTTAAACATCTCCAGGGACGGGGCCTCAACCACCTCCCTGGATAACCCATTCCATGGCTTCACCACTCTCATGGTGTAGAACTTCTTCCTCACATCTAGCCTGAATCTCCCCATTTCCAGCTTCATTCCGTTCCCCCTAGTCCTATCACTACCTGAGATCCTGAGAAGTCCCTCCCCAGCCTTCCTGTAGGCCCCCTTCAGATACTGGAAGGCCACAATGAGGTCACCTCGGAGCCTTCTCTTCTCCAGACTGAACAGCCCCAACTCCTTCAGTCTGTCCTCATAGGAGAGGTGCTCCAGCCCTCTGATCATCCTCGTGGCCCTTCTCTGGACACGCTCCAGCACGTCCACATCTCTTCTGTAATAGGGGCTCCAGAACTGGACGCAGTGCTCCAGGTTTCACACAGCACTTACAGGATGGCCAGGGGCTCAGGCCTAGCCAGCATGGATTTAGGAGGGGCAGGTCCTGCCTGACCAACCTGATCTCCTTCTATGATCAGGTGACCTGCCTGGTGGATGTGGGGAGGCCTGTGGATGTGGTCTACCTGGACCTCAGCAAGGCCTTTGACACCGTCCCCCACAGCAAACTCCTGGCCAAGCTGGCAGCCCATGGCTTGGACAGGAGCACACTGTGTTGGGTTAGGAACTGGCTGGAGGGCCGAGCCCAGAGAGTGGTGGTGAATGGTGCCACATCCAGCTGGCGGCCAGGCACTAGTGGTGTGCCCCAGGGATCAGTACTGGGCCCCATGCTCTTCAACATCTTTATTGATGATCTGGATGAGGGCATTGAGTCCATCATCAGTAAATTTGCAGATGACACCAAGCTGGGGGCAGCAGTTGATTTGCTGGAGGGCAGAGAGGCTTTGCAGAGGGACCTCGACAGGCTGGACAGATGGGCAGAGTCCAATGGCATGAGATTTAACACATCCAAGTGCCGGGTTCTGCACATTGGCCACAACAACCCCATGCCGTGCTACAGGCTGGGGTCAGAGTGGCTGGAGAGTGGCCAGGCAGAGAGGGACCTGGGGGTACTGTTTGATTGTAGGCTGAACATGAGCCTGCAGTGTGCCCAGGCAGCCAAGAAGGCCAATGGCATCCTGGCCTGCATCAGGAACAGAGTGGCCAGCAGGAGCAGGGAGGTCATTCTGCCCCTGGACACTGCACTGGTTAGGCCACACCTTGAGTACTGTGTCCAGTTCTGGGCCCCTCAGTTTAGGAAGGATGTTGACTTGCTGGAAGGTGTCCAGAGAAGGGCAACAAAGTTGGTGAGGGGTTTGGAGCCCTATGAGGAGAGGCTGAGGGAGCTGGGGTTGCTTAGCCTGGAGAAGAGGAGACTGAGGGGTGACCTTATTGCTCTCTACAACTACCTGAAGGGAGGTTGTAGCCAGGCAGAGGTTGGCCTCTTCTCCCAGGCAGCCAGCACCAGAACAAGAGGACACAGTCTCAGGCTGCGCCAGGGCAGGTTTAGGCTGGATGTTAGGAAGAAGTTCTACACGGAGAGAGTGATTGCCCATTGGAATCAGCTACCCGTGGAGGTGGTGGAGTCACCTTCACTGGAGGTGTTCAGGAGAAGACTTGATGGGGTGCTTGGCTGTATGGTCTAGTTGTTGGGTGGTTTGGACTGTTTGATGGGTTGGACGCGATGATCTTGAAGTCTCTTCCAACCTGGTGTATTGTATTGTATTGTAGGTGGGGTCTCACCAGAGCTGAGTAGAGGGGGAGAAGCACCTCCCTTGACCTGCTGGTCACACATCTCCTGATGCAGCCCAGGATCTGATTTGCTTTCCAGGCTGCAAGTGCACATTGAGAGCTCCTGTCGAGCTTCTCGTCCACCAGCACCCCCAAGTCTCTCTCCTCAGGGCTGCTCTCCAGCCAGTCACTGCCCAGCCTGTATTTGTGCCTGGGATTGCCTCGACCCAGATGCAGGACTTACTAATTTGCTGTACTGTTTAGGTCTGAATGGCTGTAATTTTACTGCTTGCTTTGCCATTTAAAAACAGATTTAAAAACATATATATATATATAGATATATATATATATATATATATTACTGGTGCCCAAGTAAAGGACATAGTAGGCAAAATTCCCGAACTTGTGAGCCCTTCAGACTACTACCCACTGCTGGTCTTTCAGGTGGGTAGTGACGATGCAACAATGCGAGGCTCACGGTCAATTAAAAGAGATTTCAGAACGTTAGGGCACCTGCTAAAGGGGTCAGGATCTCAAGTAGTGTTCTCTGCTATCCCTCTAACGTCAGTGATGGATGAGGGAACATTGTGGAAGAGCCAACAGGTCAATTCATGGCTCAGGGACTGGTGCCATCGGCAGGGATTTGGGTTCTACAATCATGGTTTGGTTTTCAAGGCAGCAGAGCTAAAAACAACTTATGGGACACACTTGTCCCAGAGCAGGAAAAGGATCCTGGGGCAGGAATTGGCAGGGCTCATAGACAGGGCTTTAAACTAGATTTGAAGGGGGGAGGGGTTGGTGGTCTCCTGCTGGCCTGTGACAAGCAGGGGGGCAGCTCACCTGAGGTGGAGGGATGGAAAGCCAGTAGGGGCTCTCAGCTTGCTGCCCTGAGGCAAGACACAAATGACACACCAGGACACCCTGTGGAAACCAAGGGGAGTTGGCACAGGAGGACGACAGGGCCAGCCCAGCTGAAGTGCTTCTATGCAAATGCACGCAGCTTGGGCAACAAACAAGATGAGTTAAGGGCCACCGTGATGCTGGGACACCATGGCATAGTGGGCATCACCGAAACTTGGTGGGACGACTCCCATGGCTGGAACGTAGGGATAGACAGGTATAAGCTTTTTAGGAAGGATAGGCAGGGAAGGAGAGGAGGAGGTGTTGCCCTCTATGTCAACAACCAGCTGGAATCAGCAGAACTCCACCTGGGGAGGCATGATGAGTCGGTTGAAAGTTTATGGGTTAGAATTAAAGGCAAGACAGGGGAAGGAGATATTACTGTGGGGGTCTCCTACAGGCCACCTGACCAGCAGAACCAAGCAGATGAGGCTCTGCACAGGCAAATAGAAGCGGCTTCCAGGTCACAAGCCCTGGTCCTCATGGGGGATTTCAACCACCCTGACATCTGTTGGAGGGACAACACAGCAAGGCATCAGCAATCCAGGATGTTCCTGGACTGCATAGAAGACAACTTCCTCCTCCAAATGGTAGAGGAACCAACAAGAAAAGGTGCTACGCTGGACCTTGTTCTCACCAACAGGGAAGGGCTGGTAACCAATGTGAGGCTCAGAGATGGCCTTGGCTGCAGTGACCATGAAGCAGTTGAATTTAATCTCCTCAGGGCAATCAGGAGGACATATTCTAAGCTTACGACCCTAGACTTCAGGCGTGCAGACTTCGATCGCTGCAGGGATCTGCTAGCCAAAGTGTCGTGGGATGAAGCCCTGGAGGGAAGAGGGACCCAGGACAGCTGGTCAGTATTCAAGGACCACCTCCTCTGTGTCCAGGAGCTATGTATACCTATAAGGAGAAAAGCAGGAAGGAATGCTAGGAGGCCTGCCTGGATGAACAAGGAGCTGCTGGACACACTATCACTTAAAAAGAAACTCTACAGGAAGTGGAAGGAAGGACAGATAGAACAGGGGTATATAAGGAAGCTGCCTGAGCAGCAAGAGGCCTGGTTAGGAAAGCCAAAGCAGAGTTTGAACTGAATCTAGCCAGGGGGGTTAAAGGGAACACTAAGAATTTCTATAGGTATATTAATGGCAAGAAGAAGACTAGGGAAGGTGTGGGCCCCCTCAGAAAGGAAAGTGGTGAATTAGTCACTAGTGATGTGGAAAAGGCTGAGGTACTCAATCACTTCTTTACCTCAGTCTTCACTGCAAGGGCCTCCAGCCACACTCCTGGTGTCATGGCAGACGATGCCAGGGACGGGGAGGAAGAACTGCCCATCATAAGTGAAGCTCAGGTTGGTGATCACCTGAAGAACCTGAAAGTGTTCAAGTCCATGGGACCCGACGGGATACACCCACGGGTGCTGAGAGAACTGGCAGATGAGGTTGCCAAGCCCCTCTCTATTATATTCCAGAAGTCATGGCAGACTGGGGAAGTCCCCACAGACTGGAAAAGGGGAAACATTACTCCCATTTTCAAAAGGGCAAGAAGGAGGAACCGGGGGAACTCCAGGCCAGTCAGTCTCACCTCTGTGCCCGGAAAGATCATGGAGCAGATCCTCCTGGAGGCACTAATGACTCAGAAGAATAGTGAAGAGGTGATTGGGAATAGTCAGCATGGCTTTGCCAAGGGCAAATCCTGCCTGACAAACCTGGTGGCCTTCTATGAGCAGGTGACAGCATTAATAGATGAGGGGCGAGCAACTGATGTCGTTTACCTGGACTTGAGCAAAGCCTTCGACACTGTCCCGCACCACCTCCTGGTCTCCAAGCTGGCGACACATGGGTTTGATGGATGGACCACTAGATGGATAAAGAATTGGCTTGATGGCCGCACCCAAAGAGTGGCTGTCAACGGGTCCATGTCCCAGTGGAGGCCAGTGACAAGCGGAGTCCCTCAGGGATCAGTCCTGGGACCTGTCTTGTTCAACATCTTTGTGGGTGACATGGACAGTGGCATCGAGTGCACCCTCAGCAAGTTTGCTGATGACACCAAGCTGTGTGGTGCAGTGGACATGCTGGAGGGAAGGGATGCCATCCAGAGGGACCTGGACAGGCTGGAGAGGTGGGCACAAGCCAACCTCATGAGCTTCAACAAGACCAAGTGCAGGGTCCTGCATCTGGGTCGAGGCAATCCCAGGCACAAATACAGGCTGGGCAGTGACTGGCTGGAGAGCAGCCCTGAGGAGAGAGACTTGGGGGTGCTGGTGGATGAGAAGCTCGACATGAGCTCTCAATGTGCGCTTGCAGCCCGGAAAGCCAATCAGATCCTGGGCTGCATCAGGAGAAGTGTGACCAGCAGGTCAAGGGAGGTGATTCTCCCCCTCTACTCAGCTCTGGTGAGACCCCACCTGGAGTACTGCGTCCAGTTCTGGAGCCCATATTACAGGAGAGATGTGGACGTGCTGGAGCGTGTCCAGAGAAGGGCCAGGAGGATGATCAGAGGGCTGGAGCACCTCTCCTATGAGGACAGACTGAAGGAGTTGGGGCTGTTCAGTCTGGAGAAGAGAAGGCTCCGAGGTGACCTCATTGTGGCTTTCCAGTATCTGAAGGGGGCCTACAGGAAGGCTGGGGAGGGACTTCTCAGGATCTCAGGTAGTGATAGGACTAGGGGGAATGGAATGAAGCTGGAAATGGGGAGATTCAGGCTAGATGTGAGGAAGAAGTTCTTTACCATGAGAGTGGTGAAGCCCTGGAATGGGTTGTCCAGGGAGGTGGTTGAGGCCCCCTCCCTGGAGGTGTTTAAGACCAGGCTGGACGAGGCTCTGGCCAGCGTGATCTAGTGTAGGGTGTCCCTGCCCATGGCAGGGGGGTTGGAACTAGATGATCCTTGTGGTCCCTTCCAACCCTGACTGATTCTATGATTCTATGAAGTTAATACCTATAATTCTGTCTGGCTGCAGGAGGGTGAATGGAAGGTTGATACAGCTTTGTCTGTTTCTCAGGGTCTTTTGCCCTTTATTCTCTGCTTTTCTTTATCTGTTGTTGCTTCCTTTATGCCTTCCTTATGTCTTAAACACTGAGATGCTGAATGTGTGGGAAAGTATCATCTGTTTGCTTACTCTCTTCTGCTCTCCCTCTCTTTTTGCTTGATTTATTATTTTTTTTAATTCCCCTTTTTTCTCTATGGAGAAGATTTTCCAGCAGTTCTAGAATGTTTTAATGTATTCCTGTGAGTGGCCTTTATTTCTGCATCGCTTTCTTCTGGGGCCCTGACTGAGCACTTCTTTAGCAAGATATATTCCAGCTTCTTCAGTATCAGACTGTGTAAGTAAAACTTCCCCAAATAGGTCACTTTTGGGAGAGTAATTCAAATGCAGTCTTATAATTCAGGAATTAACCAGTGAAGAGCTAGGGATCTTTGAAAGAGAAAACTGCCCTTTGCAAGAACATAAATCCTTCAGGGTTCTGAGAAGTTGTTTTCTACAATGGGACTCATGCATTGCAAGTTGAGATGCTAGATAATGATGCTGGATAAGACATCTTAGTTCTGTTAGCTTTGGAGGAATATCACTTAGACATTGAAGGTGTAGGTTATTCAGAGGAAGCAGAAAGGACTCTTGACTTTCTGTCATTGCTGCTGTTTGTACTGACCCAGACTCCATTGTGTATAGCACTGAATAGAAAGTACTTTTCAGTGGGTACAGTTTTAGGGAAGGAAGTCCCACTACTAATTAATACAAGTCTGCCATCCAAGAATATCAGAACTTCTTCTCACTGGAAAAAAAAATCCATCATCCCATTTTCAGACATCCCAAATTCAGAATTCCCATTTTGGTGAGCTACAATGTTACCTTATAGGACTGAGTCTTGGATTCTCTGTCAAAGTCATGTCAAGCCATTTGCCTGTGTACTTGTACATGTGCTTTGTACATGACAGAATATGAAGGACTCTGTGAAATTTAAGTCTGAATATACAACCAGATTTATGTTTTTCTTATCATGAAACATAGTGTCAAGAAGTATCACAAGTTAACACTGGGTGGGAATTACAATAATGCTATTTTCATTCAATAGATCAGCCACAAGCTTTTAGATTGATTACTCATTGGAATGGGCTGCCTGTGGAGGTGGTGGTGTCACCTTCATTGGAGGTGTTCAGGAGAAGACTTGATGGGGTGCTTGGCTGCATGGTTTAGTTGTTGGGTGGGTTGGATTGGTTGATAGGTTGGACGCGATGATCTTGAAGGCCTCTTCCAACCTGGTCTATTCTATTCTATTCTATTCTATTCTATTCTATTCTATTCTATTCTATTCTATTCTATTCACCTGCTTAGTGTTTAGTAGAATGAAAAGGGAAAGTCTTACATAAGACAAAGATTGTTTCAAATACTGTATTGTACATATTGCTGGTACTTTTAAAGGGACTTTCTCTTCTCATGGTCTCACTTCTAGCCTTCAGATAAACTTGGAGAACCTGCAAGTACCTTTAAGTAAATACTCTTTGAATAACTGAGTTCAGTGAAAAAATCATTTCAGTTATTCAGTTTAGCTTTATGTGTGGTGGTGGTTCACTTTGTCAGTTCTGCGGATTTGTTGTAGTATTACTTTTGTTGATGATTCTGCTCTTAACATACTGGTCTGACAACGTTGTGTCTGTTTTCCAAGGACTGACTCCTTTTAAATGCTCCACTGCAGGCTTATCAGAAGGGTATTTACAGGAGCAGTGGAATTAATCTGACACTGAAGGAATAGCTAGCAAGGATATATAGGGAGAGAAAAAGAAAGACTGGGTTATTCTTTTGATTTTGGGTTCCAGAAAAATACTTGCTAAGCACCAGAAGCCACCTGTGTCAGTTGTTATGACAGATTTTAGTATAATGCCTAGCAGAACAATTTTTTCTGTGCTAGATATTATCACCACCTGATTAAATTAATAAGTCAAACCCTCTTTAGATTTCAAGATACTTATTATTTGATCTGGTTAGTGGAACTTGTAATAACTTTTATTCTCTGAAAAGAATCACAGTATGTTATGGGTTGGAAGGGACCTCTAGAAATTGATTCCAACCCTCCTGGCAGAGACGGATCACCTGGGGCAGGCCACACAGGAATGCATCCAGGTGGGTTTTGAAAGTCTCCAGAGAAGGAGGCTCCACAACCTCTCTGGGCAGCCTGTTCCAGTGCTCCAGCACCCTCACTGTAAGGAAGTGTCTGCTCATGGTGAGGTGGAACTGCCTGCATTCAGCTTGGAGCTGTTGTTCTTGTTCTGTCACTGGGCACCACCAAAAAGAGCCTATCACTGTCATTCTGACAACCACTCCTTAGACATTTATAGACATTGATCAGATCCCTTCTCAGCCTTCTCTTCTCAAGACTAAAAGAGCATAGCTAACATATCCTACTCTTTTGATTTCCTTGCCATGTTCCCTCCTTCCTGACTTTCATGAACAGAGTCTCCTTTGTGTGTTTTCTTTGTGCCCTCCAAGTAGGAGATATTTCTGTAGTACTCTCAGACTGATTCACAGGTCTGTTAGGCATAGTTCAGAAGTATGCTTTGGCTTTGCTTTGTCTAGGCCAATGGCATCCTGGCCTGTATTCAGGAACAGCGTGGCCAGCAGGAGCAGGGAGATCATTCTGCCCTGTGCTCAGCGCTGGTTAGGCCACACCTTGAGTCCCGTGTCCAGTTCTGGGCCCCTCACTTTAAGAAAGATGTTGAGAAGAAAAGGCTGGGAGGGGATCTGATCAATGTCTACCAATATCTGAGGGGCGGGTCAGGATGAAGGTGCCAAGCTCTTTTCAGTGGTACCCAGTGGTAGGACAAGGGGCAACTGGTACAAGCTGGAACCCAGAAGGTTCCACTTCAACATAAGGAGAAACATCTTTGCAGTGAGGGTGATGGAGCACTGGAACAGGCTGCCCAGAGAGGTTGTAGTCTCCTCTGGAGACTTTCAAACCTCACCTGGATGTGTTCCTTTGTGGACTGTCCTTGGTGATCCTGTTCTGGCAGGGCAGTAGACTCAATGATCTCTGGAGCTCCCTTCCAACCCCTACCATTCTGTGCTTCTATGAAAATAAATTGTTGAGGAAAACACATGTAGGGTTGCTTTTCATTTGTTTTTCTCACAATTACATTTGATTTATGAAAACAATGTATTTTTATGTAGGGCACACAGCTTGGAGATGGACTTAATGATGATCTTACAGGTCTTGATGAGAAAGCTCTCCTGCAGCGGTACTACACAAACAAGCCCTGTAATATTCAACACAGTATAAGGAAATTAGAAGCTGTAAGTATTTTTGCTGATGTTATGCTGTTAACTGCCTAGACCTGCAGAATAACTTCCCACCTGTCCATCAGAAGTTTGGCCTTTGCTCCTAGTATGAAATTGCACCCATTGACTGTATTCTACAATCCATGGTTTCCATGACTCTGGCTTGTTTCTACGGTAAGCAGGTTATTTTCCATCATTAAGTCCTAAAATGAATATATGATGAAAACTGATTTTGTAAGCTGTGTGGACTCTGCTGCTGGGATTAATTCAGATCATCCGCAGCTTTGGCTGAGCATTCCAGCTCCAACAATGGAGCTTCTACTGCCTCTGCATCCTCCTGTGATACACAACTGTCCTTGTGAAGTTCTTCTCGTTATCCATAACAAGACTGCCAAGACTCAATGTATAACTTTTACCTCCTGTTATACTGTTGGCCACTGTCAAAAAAAGTTTGATTCTGTCTTTGTAACTTCCTTTTGGTTATAGGATGTTTTCAGAATGCCTCATAGCAGCTGTGTCTGCAAACTGAACAAATCCAAGCTCCCTTAGCCTCTCCTTTTAATGGCTTTGGATCTGATCCTCTGTTGCATCCTTTCCAGGTTCCTCTCATCTGTATTGATCTTGAGAAGGAGGGAACCTTGAAAACTTGAAACAAGGTTGGCCTCACTAGCATGTGTTGAAGGGAGTTAAAACCTTTCTTATATGGACATAACCAATATATGTCTTAAATTTCTTACATATGCATGATTTTTACTCTATTTTAGGAGTGAGCAAGAAGAATCTTGCCCATCTAAGGAAAATTTAAGTGCAATGAGAAAGTTCAGAGATCTGGTTGTTGCCAGTGGCTTCCATGCTATCCTAGGGCATCCTTTTGTGATTTGGTTTCTCTTTCTGTGAAACAAATGGGCAACGCCTGAGCACTTCACAGTGATTGGCTCAAGGTTATGGTTTGATGTTACCTTAATAAAAGTAATAATAAGATAATTTTAAATCCCCATCCCCCTTAGGATGACTTTTCCTGAAAGATTTTTCAGTTTGGTCTGCTTCTGCAGATAATTATTGTGGTGTGAAGCAAATAATATTGGTGCACTGAGGCTGTCTTACAAGAACTTTTTTGACTAAGTGTTGCTGGAGGGAAAGTCATTCTCTGAGTTGGAATGTGTGTCAAACAAAACCTGGCGTAGTGGCGAGTTTCCTCAGGCCCTACTTACAGAATTTTCTGTACTTAGAGGATTTATTGGAAACAATACATAGATAAGGAATGCTGCCTGCTGCCAGGAATACTGGAATTCTCATATTTATTGACAGCTAATATGCAGAGATAATTGGAGTCTGTGGCAGAGAATATTACTTGTCTATTTGTTATGCAAATAAAACTCTATTAACACAGATGGATAAAAACAAGATTCATTGTGACATCAGTAAGACTGTGACATCTGAATGCTATCTTAAAGGATAATTCGTTATTTGAAGTGTCTGGTGTCAAATATTTCACGTGTTCTCAGTCAGTTTTGCATTGCAGGAGGATATTGCTGCAGAGAGGAGAAAACGTGCTGTAGTAGAACAAGTGATGGCAGATCAGTTATCTAGGTAAGTGAATTTATCATCTCAAATGTCAGTTTTCTCTGCAGAGGAATTTAGATCTCTGAGTGTATGGCTTTCCTTGCCCAGCAGATGTTTTGACCATCTCATTCCAAGTCATATGCAGTCCTATATAGTGTTAATAATGGCCACAATGCCTTAAATGAAAAATCTTTTTAATTTAACTTAAAAGGTTGTTTTAAAATGCAAAGTGTAATGTCATATTTTTTTTTCTGAGAATAATTTTAAATGTTGTGCTTGAACCTAATTTAAGAGCTTTGAAATAGCACACATTCTTAGAACTAATCCTCTTGTACCTCATCAAAATACACAAATGCCCTCTGTTAAAAAATGCAGTTCTCCGGTATTTATTGTCTTTTCTAAGAATCTTAGCTTGATTAATATTCCTTTATTAATATTGATGCAACATCCCTCGAGGAGAAATGAGCATTGTACCAGTGTTGGACAGGTAGGAAAAAATGGCACGGTGATGAAGCAAGGTGATCAAGGTTCTACAGGAAGGCTGTTCCATTGCTATTCTTTTAGCTCTGAGAAAGTTTGCTTCTAGGTAGAAAAATCCCTCTATAGGTGAAGGGGGCGGGGGGGAACAACAACAACCAAAAAACCCCTTGCAGGTAAAGATCAGTATAGTTGGGTTTTAAGTCTACTGATGGCTGCATTAAGCACACAAGTTTGTGCATCTTGGGTCACAGGTGTTCATTGTGTACTTAATCAAAACTATTGCATGAAAAAAAGAATCTTTTAAAGGAAATACAAAGGTATTTGGAGTTTTGGTTTGGTGTTTATTATTTTATTTCTTAGTAGAGCCAACCTTGCAGTTCAGTCAGCGTAACTGATGTATGCCAAGATGGATCTACGTAGATCAGAGAGCAAGTTTATATTATTGTATTGGCCATGCAGCATTACTATTTCCTTTTAATTATGAGCCATTTCAATAATGTAAAAAGAGTGTAATGTATTCTTAAAGGTTTCTTTTGTTTGCTTGTTAAACTGATGTAGGGAATATCAAAATTATTGGAAACCAGCCCATTTATTTCTTGTCTGCATGATGGGATTTTGAGATCCTGTGTGCCATGTAGTCAGTGCTTTGGAGGGGAAAGGACAATGTTCTTGTTGGATGATATCACTGTCCAGTACTAGTAACTCTTGTCCTGTTTTTGGAGTTAGCTATGGATATTTTTACAGAAATAGGGGAAATGAGGAAAAAAAAACCCCACCCCTCTGTAACTCTAAGATCATAGTATCACAGTATCACTAAGGTTGGAAGAGACCTCGAAGATCATTGAGTCCAACCTGTCACCACAGACCTCATGACTAGACCATGGCACCAAGTGCCACGTCCAATCCCCTCTTGAACACCTCCAGGGACGGCGACTCCACCACCTCCCTGGGCAGCACATCCAATGGAGAATGATTCTCTCAGTGAAGAACTTTCTCCTCACCTCGAACCTAAACTTCCCCTGGCACAGCTTGAGATGATTGTTTATATATATGTGTGTGTATGTATGTATATAAAATACATTTAAAATACTATATTTATGCACATGTAAGGTATTAGTACACAACAGAATATTATTGCATATATCTGATTTTGAGTTAGAATCTGTAAAAACAACAAAAAAAAGGGAAACTCATAAATTTAAGCTTAATGACTAAGTCCAAGATTCTGTCACTCTATTATTCTTGGGGGTGTTCTTTCTTGAGTAAGAATATGTAAGCTCTGAAAATCAAATTTGCTAACAGTCCTGAGAGCTTCTCCCTGCTCTTTCTGTTCAGAGCTGTGATAAGTGACCCAGGGCAATCCACACCTGCTGATGTTTGTGAGGAAGCTCCTGGGCTCGTGGGACTTGGGCCAGCATCGATGCATCACAGACAAAGAACTCTGCATGAAACAAAGTGAGTTTCTCTAGTAGTTTTTTTTTCTCCCAGAAATAAATTTCCTGATGTATTTTTACTTTGTGAAGTCTGTTTCCCTTTCCAGGTGTTCTATTTCTGGCCTGGATCCCCACATGAAGCTTATTTTGTAGCCTCCTCATGCTTAAAATTGCTTAGTGGGACCTTTTTTGTATGGATTCTCTATGTATAGTGATTGATTCACAGAATTTGTAGAACCTGGAGAGCATACTTAAGCTTGTGTTGATATTGTTCATCACAGGGTTTTGCCAGGCTTTTCTGAGGTGTTGAATGCTTGCAGTCTTGTCATATCCTTGCAGAGATTCCTATCCTGAGGTGCATAACATTGCATAAGTATGTATCTGTAAATGCTAATGTAGACTTCAAAACATAATTGTACTGTCATGTTTTGATTTCTGCTGCAAAAATTAACTGTATTGGCATTTAAATGTCATTCATGGTCTGTGAGCATTGAAATAGTAGCTCCAAGGAAAACAGAAAATGTTGTGATCCATAAAATTAAATGAATCTGCAGATCTGTTTTGTTCTATTAATCTTTCTTAACATGCAGGCCAACATCCCTGCTTTGTGCAGTTTAGCATCCTGCTTTAAATTCTTTCTCAACAAATGTCATCTTTGCATTCTTTTCTAAAAGGGAGACTGGTTTTGTTGCCTATCTCTTACCCATCACATGGACAAATCTCCATTTCTGGAGCTAGTAATAAAATATCTAGGTCAGTTAAAAAGCTCCAACCCAGGTATTTTTCCAAGAAAACACATGGGTGGAAGTATGGTGAGTGGTAGAGGTTTAATTCTTGATACTCAAGTGTATGTAAACAAAATACCCCCTCCACAACTATGCCTTCTGTGACTGTGCTTTCATAGGACATACTTACAGAATACCTTCCACATTACCACTCTGAGTTCTTCTGAATTCAACCAGAAGGGATCAGCCAGTTGCCAAGGATACCATGCTTCACTTTTTTTGCTGTTTTGAAACAGTTGATTTTTATGTAACATTTCTCTCTGAGCTATCATTAAGATGCTGCATTATTTCCACAGAATAAGGACCAAATCAGGATTAACTGCAAACACGCTCTCTAACAAGCTGTGCTTTAATAGTAGAATTTTATCAAGGTAATCACAAATTTTGCGAAGATTTTTAATTTTATGAATTTATGAATGATGATCTTTACCCTCTTGAAATAATGAATTGCACTGAGCCTTTCAGTTCTCTGTGTTGTGTGAGTATGTATGTGCATGTGTGTATAACACAATTCTGACCTCACTGATGGATAATGGCTTTACAGTCCCATTGCACGCTGCTGAGGTGTGTCAGTAACACTGCGTTGCCATCACAACTGTGCAGGTGAGTTAGCACAGGGAAATAGTGCTCTTAGCCACTGCATGTCATGGAATTGTTTTTGTTTGGAAAAGATCTCCAAGATCATCAAATCCAACCATCAACTTCAGCTAATTAAAAATTACTGTAGTCTTGTGTTGGTACATGGCAACCTCTGTGGATGGAAAGGACAGCTTGTGATGAAGAGGTTATTAAATTTACTAATCTGAAATATGAATTATTAAAATATTATCTTTATTAATTATAATATTACTAATAATCGAGGAATAACTAATGTATATACATGTTCTAGCGCACGTTTGTTGAATACAGTCCATAAGTGGCTTAGTGTTATAATTAGAGCTGAATTGAACTATCTACAAAATTATAGAAGGACAAGGACAACCTCCACTCCTTGGTTGACACAGAGGGGAACGTTGTAACAAAGGATAAGGAAAAGGCAGAGGTACTTAACACCTTCTTTGCCTCAATTTACACTAGCATGGCAGAACATCTTCCAGACAGCTGGCCTGCAGAGCTGGCAGGAGGAGCTAGGGAGCTGCATAGTTTCCCGCTGCTCCAGGAGGTAGTTAGAGATCTTCTGAGCCGCTTGGACCCCCACAAGGCCATGGGACTACATGGGATCCATACTAGGGTGCTGAGAAAGCTGGCAGATGAGCTGTCCAAGCCACTCTCCATCATTTTTCAACAGTCCTGGCTCACTGGAAAGGTCCCAGAAGACTGGAAGCTGGCAAACGTGGTGCCCATCCACAAGAAGGGCTGGTTGGATGAGCCAGGGAATTATAGGCCTGTCAGCCTGACCTCAGTGCCAGGCAAGATTATGGAACAGGTCATCTTGAGTGCGATCACACAGCACTTACAGGATGGCCAAGGGATCAGGCCTAGCCAGTATGGATTTGGGAGGGGCAGGTCCTGCCTCACCAACCTGATCTCCTTCTATGATCAGGTGACCCACCTGGTGGATGTGGGGAGGCCTGTGGATGTAGTCTACCTGGACCTCAGCAAGGCCTTTGACACTGTCCCCCACAGCAAACTCCTGGCTAAGCTATCAGCCCATGGCTTGGACAGCAGCACTCTGTGCTGGGTTAGGAACTGGCTGGAGGGCCGAGGCCAGAGAGTGGTGGTGAATGGTGCCACATCCAGCTGGCGGCCAGTCACTAGTAGTGTGCCAAAAGGATCAGTGCTGGGCCCCATGCTCTTCAACATCTTTATTGATGACCTGGATGAGGGCATTGAGTCCATCATCAGTAAATTTGCGGACGACACCAAGCTGGGGGCAGGAGTTGATCTGCTGGAGGGCAGAGAGGCTTTGCAGAGGGACCTCAACAGGCTGGACAGATGGGCAGAGTCCAAGGGCAGGAGATTTAACACATCCAATTGCCAGGTTCTGCACATTGGCCACAGCAACTCCATGCAGTGCTACAGGCTGGGGTCAGAGTGGCTGGAGAGCGGCCAGGCAGAGAGGGACCTGGGGGTGCTGGTTGATTGGAGGCTGAACATGAGCCTGCAGTGTGCCCAGGCAGCCAAGAAGGCCAATGGCATCCTGGCCTGCATCAGGAACAGTGTGGCCAGCAGGAGCAGGGAGGGGATTCTGCCCCTGTACACTGCACTGGTTAGGCCACACCTCGAGTACTGTGTCCAGTTCTGGGCCCCTCAGTTTAGGAAGGATGTTGTCTTACTGGAGCGTGTCCAGAGAAGGGCAACAAAGTTGGTGAGGGGTTTGGAACACAAGCCCTACGAGGAAAGGCTGAGGGAGCTGGGGTTGCTTAGCCTGGAGAAGAGGAGACTGAGGGGTGACCTTCTTGCTCTCTACAACTACCTGAAGGGAGGGTGTAGACAGGCAGAGGTTGGTCTCTTCTCCCAGGCAGCCAGTACCAGAGCAAGAGGACACAGTCTCAGGCTGCGCCAGGGGAGGTTTAGGCTGGATGTTAGGAAGAAGTTCTACACGGAGAGAGTGATTGCCCATTGGAATGTGCTGCCCGTGGAGGTGGTGGAGTCGCCTTCATTGGAGGTGTTCAGGAAGAGGCTTGATGGGGTGCTTGGCTGCATGGTTTAGTTGTTTAGGTGGGTTGGATTTGTTGATGGGTTGGACGCGATGATCTTGAAGGTCTTTTTCAACCTGGTGTATTGTAGTGTATTGTATTGTATAACTACCTATAATGAAGGGTGCAGTCCCGCTGCTTGGCCACTAGATGGCGACTCAATGGGACACGGGCGGCTTCTACCTATAGACAGCGCTATTACAATGTTTCTGTGCGTCAGAGATTTCACTGCTAGACGTGGATACTTTGAACTGAGTGCTAGTGGATGGAAAGCATGTGGGAGATACTTTGTAGCTGTTGTTTGTGGCAAGGTGGAGGTCCGGCAGACTACTGTTGATGGACTGGTTCCTAAGGTGTTCTGGACGGCGGCGCTGAGTGGATGTCTCCCTCTCTGCAGCAGTGGAGAGGAATAATGGAACCTGGGCTTAGCTCAGAAGCAGGTCCCCTTCAGGACTTAGTCGATTCCCTCCAGACACTAGGGATGAGTCCTGGTCGGGGTTGGCCCGTGGGGTCGGCCCTTGGAGTTGGCTCGCACAACAGGGCGAGGTGACGGTTGCCAATAGGCGAGCTCGGAGGTTTCCAATCAGACGCGGCAGCAGGCAGGGCTGTGGGGTCGGCCCGGCTATGACGATTCTCAGGGCTGATATAAACAGCCTCGGAGAGAGAATGCCGCTGCGTCAAGCAGCAGCTTCTCGTTTACTTGGCTTAAAGGAACAGCGGGACTCTCAGAGTTGTCCCGGGTTTGGAGCAGCATAGGCACGAACAATGCTTTAGTCTTCCCGGAGGCTTACAGGGCTCAGAGCAGCACATGTGGTGGCTCCTCTCCCGCTATGGCCTGGCTAGGCATATTTGGACTCGGTCTCGATCAAGTCCCTTCTCCCCAGCAACTGGGCAGATCTTACCCTCGGGGATTGGTCCAGTCCTCCGGTGGCACGGTGGGCTCTCCTGGTCGGTGCGACTGGCTGTGACGACACTGGGTTTCTGAGGCTCAGTGAAGGTCCTCCCTCTGGAGATAATTCTCAGGCTCCTTCTCGCGATGCAGAGGCTTTCAGTATGCGTGCATGTATGAGTAAGAGAAGCTAATAACAATGAGCTCAGAGCTAGGCAGAGACTATGGCTTGAGAGTTGTTCTCTCGAGCAAGTAGAGAGACAAAGTGAAAGAGGGGGCAACTTGTTTACCAACTGGGGTGATACTTATAGAGTCCTTGAGGATGGGTTTGACCAGTGGGCACTCTCATAGACAACTGGCTTCAGCCTATAGAAAGCGTGAAGCTGGAATTATGCCATACTCGGTATTTGCATGAGCACTGCATGCGCTGGGTGCGTGTTAGCCTGGCTAATGCCTTGGCTTTTGTCTTCCTCCTGAAGGAGGGGAAACTTGTCCACATGCTGGGACAAGATTCAATATCTGGGCATAATGTGCCTTCACCACACATCTTTGGGTCTTGTGTGTAGCTCCGTAGACATTAAATATGCAGATTTAGGGCACATTTGAAACTCTTTTGAACCAACTAGCAGTAACATACTCAGCTCTGAAAGTGGTGCTTTTCTGAAGCAATGAGCTGTACACTTTAATAAACATAGCTTTATATACCATAATGAACAGAGTAGTGCTGGTGCCAATAGTCTTTTAGTTAATGAAGGAAAATTGCATTGGTATATGAAAATATGAATCCTTGAAGGTGTTTTTAACATTGTGGAGAACAGAATATTGCGCTAAAATACGTGTCCAAATCCAGAAGTTGAATTCCATGGTGATGTAGAGAAAAAGAGTGAGATACCTCTTTCAGAGAAAAAAAAAAATTGTGTACTATGGTACTGGTTAACCTCTGTCAGCCACTGTTAACTACTCAACCTCTGGGGTTGAGTGCCCACACAACAAGTTTGTGGATGACACCAAGCTGTGTGGTCCAGCTGAGATGCTGGAGGGAAGGGATCCATCCAGAGGGATTTGGAGAGGCGGGCCCAAGCTAACCTCATGAAGTTTCACAAGGTCAAGTGCAAGGTCCTGTACCCAAGGCAAGGCAATCCCAAGCACAAATATAGGCTGGGGGAGCAGTGGCTGATGATCAGCTGTCAGCTGATGAGAAGCTCATCATGAGCCAGCAATGTGCACTCGCTGCCCAGAAGGCCAACTGTGTCCTGGGCTGCATCAAAAGAAGTGTGACCAGAAAGATGAGGGAGGTGATTCTCCTTCTCTGCTCTGCTCTTCTGAGACCCCACCTGGAGTACTGCATCCAGTTCTGATGTCCACAGCATAAGAAGGACATCAAACTGCTGAGGTGGGTCCAGAGGAAAGTCAGAAGATGATCAGAGGGCTGGAGTAGCCTTATGGAGACAGGCTGTGAGAGTTGGGGCTGTTCAGCCTGGAGAAGAGCAGAGACCTTATAGCAGCTTTCCAGTGCTTGAAGTGGGCTACAAAAGAGCTGGGAAGGGACTTTTTACAAGGGCATGTAGCAATAGTACAAGAGGGAATGGATTGAAGATTGAGGAGGACAGATTCAGACTGGAGATTAGGAAGAAATTCCTTCCAGTGAGGGTGTTGAGACACTGGAACAGGCTGCCCAGGCAGGTGATGGATGCACCCCTTCCTAGTGGTGTTCAAGGCCAGGCTGGATGAGGCCCTGAGCAATCTGGGCTGGTGGGAGGTGTTGCTGCCCATGGCAGGGCAGCAAAACTAGATGACCTTTAAGGTCCCTTCCAACCTAAATGATTTTGTGAATTCTGTGAAATGTTATGTGTTTTTGGGTGGAATTGGATTTGTATAGATGCTAAAATATAAAGGTGCTTTTCAATTTTCCTTCTAGAAATGGTCGTGATGCTTGTAGAGAGTTGATTGGATTTTTTTTTGCATGTGACAGATCCCTCACTGTGTATGAATTCCGACAGTTTGGAAAAAATAGGTAGGATAATTACTTTTTTAAAGGTTTTAGAACAAAACCTTCCACTATCTGGGAAACTCCAATAAATGTAGTTGTTTAAATAGCAGTTTTGCATATTTTTTCCCCTAGAACAAATGCCTTGCCTTTCATTCAGAGGGAATTTATCAACATCAGCGTGGACAAAGGAAGGGAAAAGCCTATGATGTTAGTGACTTCTATGTTGTAAGTATTCTTCTGCTTGAATCTAAGGCAAGTTTGGAAGTGTCTTGAAGGAGACAGACAAAACCAGGGGCTGACAGCCACTGATTTCTTACAATTAAATCTGCTGTCCTTGCAACAGAATTAAATGACAGGTTTGGATGTTGGTTGGGAAAATACGGTTGCACAAGTAACCGAACTGAACAAGTAACTGGAGTAGATGACACAAAACATGCCTGAGCCAAAGCACTCCTCTCATAACTCCATTTATACCTCTCTCGGTTTGACTGTGGTCAATTGCTTAATTAGTGGGTTCTGCAAGCAAACAAAAGGACCTCAGATTCAGGGATGCTAGAATCTGATATGATTCACTCCTTCAAGCCTCACCTTGAGGTCTTTCCTGCCTGGGAGTGTGTGTGTGTGTGGGGTTTCTGCAACTGCCACAGGAATAGAGTTGAAAATTGTAATGTAGCTTTCAGGGAAGACCGAAAATCTTTCTTTTTAGTAACTTTTTTGAATTAAAGTTTTTTTTGCAATTCTTGGTTATTTTTCAGTCCTACGGTTCCTATCAAGGGAGTCCATCGTTGGCTTCAGATTAAGCTGTTGTTTATAATTGTCCCACTAGAGGGCACAAGGCTGCAGGCAGCATAGACCTTTTCGTTTGCAAAATGAACAACTTTGGAAGGATACTTCTCAAGATGAAGTAAACCAAAATACTTTTAGTAATCTGTGCAAGGTCTGCCAGCATTTTTGGCATGAGTCAGTAATTACATATGTTTTTGAAACGAGGAAATTGCAGGTTAATTGTTGTTAACCTGAAGTTTGAAAATGTTTTCTTCTCACTGTTTAGAAAAAGCTCTTGAAACAATGGTAAACTTATTCTGCCAGCTGCTTGGGCGTCTGACCACAAATCAAACTGCATTTGCTCTACTGCTGTGTTTCTGTACTGCAGTCAGTGTTCCTGGTCTATAAATACTTCAACAATTTTTCAAGTGTGTTTTCACTGGGTTTCTCACAGCCTTGTGCAAATCTTGTTTACAGCAAACCCCATGTTTGAATGGAGTATTAAAAGTAAACGAGACAATGTTAATTGGTAGAGTGTTTTATCCAGTCCCCTGCCTAATCCTAACTGTTTACATGCAGCTACAATACAGGACTTTCCATGATAGAATAGGTGATTTTCTTGATGGTAAGGAGGTTGAAGCTATTTTTAAATTTTTTTTGAGTATGTGTGCTTGTGTTTATTCAATTATCACGTGTATCTCTGCAACCTGCGGGTGGAAATGTGTACTGAATAAAGATGCATCTTAAAGCCATCCAGAAAACGTACTGTTGAGTTTGATAGTTCATTGGAATGATGTCCTATCTGTGCATCTCCCTACCTGGGAACTGGGTTTCTGGGCTGACATTAAGATATACAAATCTCTCACAAAATCCAAGTTCTTGAGACACTTCCACAATAACAGCATCTCTGCCTCCTTCCTAATGTATGATTTAAAGCAGTTAAAGCTACTGCTTTTTTTGATTCTTTTCTGTGTTCTTTGCTTTTAGTTTGCTGTTATTCTTTCTCTCCCCTTCCTTCTTCTCTCAAACTAAAAAGCATTTTTAACTTTAAAGAATGTGAGATGTGTCTTCTGTCCTCAGCTGGGAGGGAAGGGGAATTTGTAATACTCAGAAGCAACTACACTGGGTAATAGAACTTGACACTACCAATACCATATTTTTATTCAGTATTCATTAGTGAAATTTGGCAATAGAAAAATTTGAACTTTGGGAATACTACTTTTTAGTTGTTTGTTTGTCTCAAGTGTGATTTTAGGCTAATGAAAATAACTGTGGAGAGTTTCTTTAGTCTGCAAAAACTCTGCTGTCAGGGGATCAGTGTGCCACCTTCCCTGGCTCTTTTCTCTGGTCCAGTGAATTTTGTATCCCATAAGGGTGGAGGGAGAAGAAAAACTGAGTGAGCAACATTCGGTATTTTCATATTTCTCAGCTGTAGATTAGGCAAAGTAGGCCCTCCTTCTAGACAAACCTCTGTGTAGAGGACAATATGCCATCTGGGATCCTGGAGCTGGTTTTACTCAGTACTAGAAAGGCTCTGTTGAAAGCAGTAACTGACCTTAGCCACAGCTTTTTCCCTTGTTTCATACTAAGGCTTTTAACAGTCACATGGAAGCCTTGCAGAACATATTTTCTGAAATATACAATCTATTTGTGGATCATTTTTGTGCTTTACCAACAGGGAGCTAATCTAACTTTCCTAAGTGTTGATCATAACCTTCCAGAAAGTTGTAAGCAGAACCCAGTTCTCACCCTTCGTGTGATAAGTATTGATGAAGAAGCTATGGATTTTCTGAAGTAAGTGCAGATACCTATTTTTCAAATTACCTTGCCTTCCCTAAGCAAAAAAGGTGTATTAGTAAGAGCTTCTCATATCTTATACTGCTATATATAAAAATAATCTGTAGCTAGGCTGCTGTTAGGAGACATTAGCAATACAAGTTAGTGGATGTTTTGTAACTCAGTAACTTTCTAGAATGATAAGGAGTAATTTTAAAATCAGAATTCATCAAAGTACTAAACTGTCTTACTTGCTTTGAACTCAGATGGGTTTATATACAAATCATATACTAATACTTTCATTATGTGTTGAACTAAAGTACTGTGTTTGGGGAAAATGCTATTTTTGTGATCAACATTATCTAATTATTTGTTTCTTTTTTGGTGAAACTTATGTTAAAAGCTTGTATCAGTCCTAGAATCATAGAATGGTTTGGGTTGGAAACGACCTTAAAAATCATCTACTTCCCACACCCCCACCATGGGCAGGGACATCAGCTCTTGACCGAGTTGCTCAAGGCCTGGCCTTGAACACCTCCAGGGAGGAGGCATGCACAGCCTCATGATTGCACAAGTGTTTGAACAGAACCAGGATAAGGATTGGAGGTTTTTCTCTGTGTTTTTGCTTTTTCATTTTCTTTTTCCTTCCTCCTTCCTCTTTCTATCCCTACGTTCTTCCAGGTATTGCCACATGTTGAAGGCTTGAGGCACTGGAGCAGTATTGGTGTACTTACCCTTTCAAAAGAGGTTGTAGTAGCTTATGTTTTTCCTTAGTCCTAAAGATGGGAATTTGTTAGAGCCTGTTCAGATGGTTAGGTGCATGGTTATTCTTTGAGTGTGTGTTATTTTTGAAGTTAATATTCACATCTCAGTATCTTTATGGAAGTAAACTGTAAAGGGAATGAAGAGTCTTTCTCAGGGGTTTCTGGCTTTGATTGTGTGTGTACTGCTTCTTGGCAAAAATAAAACCTTGTTACAAAATTTATTGCCCTGCTGTGGTGCCAGAACAGAGAAATTACTTAACAGTATCGGAAATGCAGTCAGAGTTTAATTACTCAAATTTTAGTGAGGAGCGCTAGCCAACAGCAGATGTTACAAGGCAGGAATTTTCATAAAGTCATGGAATCATAGGGAAGGGACCTCTTGTTCCGTGGCAGGTTGCTCAAGGACTGCATCCAGTTAGGCCTTTTATGATCTGCAAGGGTGGAGACTGTGCAGCCTCTGTGGGCAACCTATCCTAGTGTTCAGTCACCCTCACAGTAGGAATGTGCTTCCTGATGTTCAGAGGGAACCTCCTATGTTTCACTTGTGCTGTTTGCCTCTCATGCTGTCACTGAACTCCACTGAGCTGAGTCTGTCTCAGACGCCTCTAGTCCCTCATGTCATGTATTTATACACACTGCTAAGATCCCTCGAATCTCCTTTTCTCCATACTAAGCCATTACAGCTCTCCCAACCTCTCCTCATGTATCAGATGCTTCAGTCCCTTCTTGCCTAGGAACAGCAATAACAATCTCAATTACATAAGCTCAGTATCTAAAGATTACTTTTCTTAGCCCAACTTAACTGGTGGTGTTTTTCTGTCTGCAAGTGTTTAGGCACATAAAGCTTGTTCTCAGTTATGATAATATTCACTTCAAGATCTCTTTACAGGGAATGAGCCAGAGTGAGCTGAGAGTAAATAAACCAGTAAATTCAAATGTAATTGGTTATAGAAATACATAGTGTATGAGGCTTAGTGCTAATTGTTCTCTCTCTGCAAGGTTTCAGTGAAATGTAATATAATTTCAGGTAGTTTATGTAAGACTTTTTACATCTTAAAAGCCTATCATTCTGAGAAGCAACTTTTTCTCGAATTTGCCGATATCTCATACCTGTGAAATTTGGAGTTGATCCAATATTATCTCTGAAGCCTCCAGAAAGAAGACTTGCTCACTGGGCTGTAATTTTGGATTTTCTGCTACCTGTGGTGCAACAGATTGTTTAGCTTTTATGCTCTTGCTCTGTTCTTTCCATTACTGGCTAAATTCCAGATTCTGTTACTGAGCTCTATATCCTCTGCTGCAAAGCTCGTGAATTGAGTAGTCTTACCTCTGTTACTGTTCTCACAGAGAATCTTGCTTAGGTACAGTCCAAAAGGTCTGCTGCAGGTTTTCAGGAGCAGCCATGCCCTACTGTTACAAGCCACAAATATTTTGATTTACATATTGAATCTTCTGATTTACATGTATTTTTGAGAGACTATGCTGTCCTCTGTAGGTGGTTGCTGACCTTCCAGTTTAGGTGGTCTGATAGTGTCCCATTTTTGGCTGGGACAGAGTTGATTTTCTTCCTAGTAGCTGGCACAGTGCTGTGTTTTGGATTTAGTATGGGAATGATGTTGATAGCACACTGATAGTTGCTAAGTAGTGCTTTTCCTGTCCAGGATTTTTAGTTTTCCATGCTCTGTTCATGAGGAGGTGCACAAGAGACTGGGATGGATCACAGCTGGGACAGCTGACCTGAACTAGCCAAAGGGATATTCCATGCTTCATACATAAACTGGAATGGGGACAGGGAGGGAGGGCTGTCCAGAGATGCCAATCCATGCTCTGGGACTGGCTGAGCATGGGTCAGCAGGTGGTGAGCAATTGCACTGTGCATCACTTGGGTTTTTTAATTGGATTTTACGTCTTTCTTTTTGTTATCTTCCTTCTCACTACAATTATTATTACAACTATGATTACATTTCTTTTTATTTCAATTATTAAACTGTTCTTATCTCAACTCTTGAGTTTTGCTTTTTACCTGAATCTCCTCTACTGTGGGAAGGGAGGTCTGAGTGAGCATCTGCATGGTGCTTAGTGGCTAGCTGGGGTTAAACCATGACAGACACAGGGAAGCTTTTAGGGACTTCATAATGGGAGGTACTCACAGTGGAGATGAAAAGTCTTAAGAGACGGCAGAGAGGTAGGTCTGTGGCCTCAGAAAGTAGGATGAGTGCTCCATGGCAAAGCCCTGGTGAGCAAGCCACTGAAAGTTGACAGTAGTTCTTTTCCATTTGCCTTCCTATTCTGATTAAAACAATTGTTGGTGTTCCTCCCCTACCTCACCCCAACTGATGCTTCCATAGAATTTTGTCAACTATTTTGTAATAGTTTCTGATAGGGGCTTCTGGAAAGCCCTTCTTAGAAGGGAACTTGCCTGACAAAATACAAAAGTTAACCATGATTCCTAGATCATCACTAAGATACTCAGATGCAGCTTTGGGTCTACACCTTGCTGTTTCTCTTCTACAGAGAGGTTTGTAGCTACTTCACGTTATTTTCCTATTGGTAGCCAACTGTAATTGCTTTAGTAAACTCTTCCATTGGCTTGAGCTGAAGATTAGAACTATCTTGAAATACAATAAATTTCTGGAGATTTTACACACAGGAGGAATTGTCCATGATTAGTGAATTTGTAGAAGAGCTGCTAATGCAAGAAAGGAATTTTTCTGCAGATATTCAGCAAGGACTTTTGCCTATGTCATCTCAAATTCAAGCAATTGGTAGTATAAGAATGAAAAACAAAGTTCAATACATTTTTTACTACAGTTGTTTTGAATTCAGTGATATTACCTGTAATTTTACCAATCAACATTAATTTTTATTATTTTAGAGCTGCTTCTGTGGAACTCAAGCAAGAGTGTTCCAAGCAAGTGGCTGATGACAGCAGAGTTTTCAAGAAGATTCAAGGTTTGTGTCTACCAGAACATATTTAACATTAACTTTTGTATCTCTATCTTTGCAGCTCAACACAAGAAATTATAGCTATGTTGTAAAGATTTTATTTCTATAAATAAAAATTAGATATTTGCCAAGTTATTGTTAGAATCTGACACTACTGTAAATCAATCATAAAAATACTTTCTCTTCTCTCTTTCCTTAAATATTAGAATCATAGAATCATAGAATCAGTCAGGGTTGGAAGGGACCACAAGGTTCATCTAGTTCCAACCCCCCTGCCATGTGCAGGGACACCCCACACTAGATCAGGCTGGCCAGAGCCTCGTCCAGCCTGGTCTTCAGGCTGGCCAAGCCTCGTCCACACCTCCAGGGAGGGGGCCTCAACCACCTCCCTGGATAACCCATTCCATGGCTTCACCACTCTCATGGTGAAGAACTTCTTCCTCACATCCAGCCTGAATCTCCCTATTTCCAGCTTCATTCCGTTCCCCCTAGTCCTATCACTACCTGAGATCCTGAGAAGTCCCTCCCCAGCCTTCCTGTAGGCCCCCTTCAGATACTGGAAGGCCACAATGAGGTCACCTCAGAGCCTTCTCTTCTCCAGACTGAATAGCCCCAACTCCTTCAGTCTGTCCTCATAGGAGAGGTGCTCCAGCCCTCTGATCATCCTCGTGGCCCTTCTCTGGACACACTCCAGCATGTCCACATCCCTCCTGTAATAGGGGCTCCAGAACTGGACGCAGTACTCCAGGTGGGGTCTCACCAGAGCTGAGTAGAGGGGAAGAAGCACCTCCCTTGACCTGCTGGTCACACTTATACAATACAATACAATACACCAGGTTGGAAGAGACCTTCAAGATCATCGCGTCCAACCCATCAAACAATCCAACCCACCCAACAACTAGACCATACAGCCAAACACCCCATCAAGTCTTCTCCTGAACACCTCCAGTGAAGGTGACTCCACCACCTCCATGGGCAGCCGATTCCAATGGGCAATCACTCTCTCCGTGTAGAACTTCTTCCTAACATCCAGCCTAAACCTGCCCTGGCGCAGCCTGAGACTGTGTCCTCTTGTTCTGGTGCTGGCTGCCTGGGAGAAGAGGCCAACCTCTGCCTGGCTACAACCTCCCTTCAGGTAGTTGTAGAGAGCAAGAAGGTCACCCCTCAGTCTCCTCTTCTCCAGGCTAAGCAACCCCAGCTCCCTCAGCCTTTCCTCATAGGGCTTGTGTTCCAAACCCCTCACCAGCTTTGTTGCCCTTCTCTGGACACCTTCCAGCAAGTCAACATCCTTCCTAAACTGAGGGGCCCAGAACTGGACACAGTACTCAGGTGCGGCCTAACCAGTGCAGTGTACAGGGGGAGAATGACCTCCCTGCTCCTGCTGGCCACACTGTTCCTGATGCAAGCCAGGATGCCATTGGCCTTCTTGGCTGCCTGGGCACACTGCAGGCTCATGTTCAGCCTACAATCAACCAGTACCCCCAGGTCTCTCTCTGCCTGGCCACTCTCCAGCCACTCTGACCCCAGCCTGTAGCACTGCATGGGGTTGTTGTGGCCAATGTGCAGAACCCGGCACTTGGATGTGTTAAATCTCATGCCATTGGACTCTGCCCATCTGTCCAGCCTGTCGAGGTCCCTCTGCAAAGCCTCTCTGCCCTCCAGCAAATCAACTGCTGCCCCCAGCTTGGTGTCATCTGCAAATTTACTGATGATGGACTCAATGCCCTCATCCAGATCATCAATAAAGATGTTGAAGAGCATGGGGCCCAGTACTGATCCCTGGGGCACACCACTAGTGACAGGCCGCCAGCTGGATGTGGTGCCATTCACCATTACTCTCTGGGCTCGGCCCTCCAGCCAGTTCCTAACCCAACGCAGTGTGCTCCTGTCCAAGCCATGGGCTGCCAGCTTGGCCAGGAGTTTGCTGTGGGGGACGGTGTCAAAGGCCTTGCTGAGGTCCAGGTAGACCACATCCACAGGCCTCCCCACATCCACCAGGCGGGTCACCTGATCATAGAAGGAGATCAGGTTGGTCAGGCAGGACCTGCCCCTCCTAAATCCATGCTGGCTAGGCCTGAGCCCCTGGCCATCCTGTAAGTGCTGTGTGATCGCACTTGAGATGACCCGTTCCATAATCTTGCCTGGCACTGAGGTCAGGCTGACAGGCCCTATAATTCCCTGGCTCATCCAACCGGCCCTTCTTGTGGATGGGCAGCACGTTAGCCAGCTTCCAGTCTTCTGGGACCTCTCCAGTGAGCCAGGACTGCTGAAAAATGATGGAAAGTGGCTTGGACAGCTCATCTGTCAGCAATCTCAGCACCCTAGGATGGATCCCATCCGGTCCCATGGCCTTGTGGGGGTCCAAGCGGCTCAGTAGATCTCTAACTTCCTCTTGGAGCAGTGGGAAACTATGCAGTTCTCTGGCTCCTTCTGCCAGCTCTGCAGGCCAGCTGTCTGGAAGACGTTCTGCCCTGCTAGTGAAGACTGAGGCAAAGAAGGTGTTAAGTACCTCTGCCTTTTCCTCATTCTTTGTTACAACGTTCCCCTCCGTGTCAACCAAGGAGTGGAGGTTGTCCTTGCCCTTCTTCTTGCTATTGATGTATTTATAGAAGGACTTTTTGTTGTCCTTCACAGCAGAGGCCAGTCTAAGTTCTAAATGGGCTTTTGCCTCCCTAATTTTCTTCCTGCACAACCTAGCAACATCCCTAAACATTCTGTAGGTTGCCTCCCCTTTCTTCCAAAGATGATACACCCTCTTTTTTCTTCTTCTTCTCCTGATGCAGCCCAGGATCTGATTGGCTTTCTGGGCTGCAAGTGCACATTGAGAGCTCCTGTTGAGCTTCTCGTCCACCAGCACCCCCAAGTCTCTCTCCTCAGGGATGCTCTCCAGCCAGTCACTGCCCAGCCTGGATTTGTGCCTGGGATTGCCTCGCCCCAGATGCAGGACCCTGCACTTGGTCTTGTTGAAGCTCATGAGGTTGGCTTGTGCCCACCTCTCCAGCCTGTCCAGGTCCCTCTGGATGGCATCCCTTCCCTCCAGTGTGTCCACTGCACCACACAGCTTGGTGTCATCAGCAAACTTGCTGAGGGTGCACTCGATGCCACTGTCCATGGCACCCACAAAGATGTTGAACAAGACAGGTCCCAGGACTGATCCCTGAGGGACTCCGCTTGTCACTGGCCTCCATTGGGACATGGACCCGTTGACAGCCACTCTTTGGGTGCGGCCATCAAGCCAGTTCTTTATCCATCTAGTGGTCCATCCATCAAACCCATGTTTGTTTTCAGTCTGACTGAAGATTGTGGCAATGGTACAGAATAATTGTGAATGTAATCCATAAAAAGTTAATCTCTGAAAAACCACTGAAATGTAGCAGTGATCCTGTGTTAAACTGGCATTAAATTCAAAAGCTTATTGGCAAAATGCACAAACACAATCTCATTTCATTTGAGGTACATCTTTTGGCCTATATATTGATAAACTGGTTTTTGTTAGTCTCCAATATTATGCCTCTTAAAATACATGTGAGTAATTGAGTAGCATATTCTGGATTATGTGATTAAATGTTACCAGGCTGCTGTCCACAGTTTTTAGGATAAAGGCACAGCTTTGTGTTTCTAATAGGACTAATAGGAAATAGTCCCTAATAGGGACTAATAGGGAAATGTTTTAATCTTGCAGTTATTAATTACCTTCACCCCCACCTCGGTGTGCCGGAAGATGAGCCGCAGAGACAGACGGCCAGCCTGGATGGGCAATGAACTTTAATAGAACAAGTCAGGGGAAGATGGGAAGATGGTTATGCAGTGCTGTATGTTATCATTGTAATGTTTGCCCCTTGTAGAATTGCTGCTGCTTACTGGGGAGGTTTAGGTTGGATGTTAGGCAGCACTTCCTCACAGAAAGGCTGATCAGACCTGGGATGGACTGCCCAGGGAGGTGGTGGAGTTTCCATTGCTGGAGGTCTTTGAGAAAAGATTGGATGTGGCACTTAGTGCCATGGTCTGGTTGATGTTGTGGTGTTAGGTCATAGGCTGGACTTGATCTCAGAAGTCTATTTCAGCCTCAATAATTCGGTAATTAACTAAACCTGGTTTAGTTAATGACAGCAAACACTGGTCACTAAAATCTGCTCACACATTCACTTTTAGAAAAATTATTGGACTAATAGGACTAATAGGAAATAGTCCCTAATAGGGACTAATAGGGAAATGTTTTAATCTTGCAGTTATTAATTACCTTCACCCCCACCTCCCCCTTGCATAATAGATGCAAATTGATTTCTCAGTTACCTGAGAAATCTACTACATCTAAGATTTTTTTCATGTGGCCTGGTAGAAGGTTTTATATATATATGTGCTTCAAGACATCTTTTAAGTCTGAATTTGAACTCACTGGAAAGAACCTCCTTGTTTCACCTTCTCCCCTGTTTTGGTTTATGATTGTAAATACAAGTAATTTGAAGACAGAATAATAGCAGATGACTTCTGTTAACAGAGTATGCTGAGAAACTCAAATATCCCTGAAGTAAACCTGCTACCTTAAGATTTGGATAAGGCTGTCTCTCTTAGCATGGAAATAGTTCTCTGCATGTGACTTTGGAACCATTGCAGCATTACTTTTGTTTGTTCTCCTTTCCACATGTATTTAACATGTTTGTACAGGGAAGAAGCAGCTCTGTGTCCCAGAATGCCATGCTTTTATTACCATAGTAGTGTTCCTCAGTTACTTTGTGTGTTAAATCACACGGAATCAGTTCTGGCAGAAGAAAAGAGTTTTATCATCTGAGCTTGTAGAACATGGTAGCCATTCTTCCTTTCCTCTGTGATCTCCTCAAAGGTATTGTTAAATGTTGCTGCTTTATATGATTTCTACTCAGATGTCAAGTAACTGATGGTTTCATTTTGAATTGACATTTTCTCACCAAAGACATGTGAGCCTGTGTGTCATTTTAAGCAGCAGTATTGTAAGTAGTTGTGTTTTTCTTTGCTTTTTATATCAGCTCTATAGCAAGTAGCTCCCTTCAGGTAAACATTGTGTCCTTTATTTCTCTAAATACTCAGGTAGTCTCAGAGAGACACTAAGAAAAAGAGGAGTTCAAGTTCTAACAGGCTTAGGAAGCTATTTCCGACAAGTAGACAAGAACAGAAATGGTTTTCTCTCTCAGGCAGCCTTTAAAGAAGCTCTAAAAGTATTCCATTTGGAAGTGACTGAAGGGGTAAGTCTAGGTGAAACTGTAACAATGAGTGTTACCTTACTTTAATTCATGGAATCTCTTCTTTACCTAAAACTAAAGTTTAATAGCTGTTCTTTGCAAGGCTTTTTTGGATGGTTTTGTGTGGGGGTTTTGGTGGGAGAACAGGCTGCAAGATGAGGTGCTGGAGAGTGTTTCCCTTGTGGTATGTTGGCATTTCTACATTCAGTTTTATGTGAAATTATTAAAAATAAAAGGTATTCAATCTCTCAACATCATGAAGAAGCAAATGGGATTGCAGTCCATTTCTTCTTTTGAAAAATAATTTAGTTGTTGTTATCTGCTTATATTTTTATTTGGTTTATATATTTTATTTTAAAAGCAGCTCACAGCTACCAGACCTGCAAATATTGTGAATTATGACCATCAGTGGCTGATGATGATTTGCTGTAATTTCCTAGTAGTGAAGAACATTGGGAAAATATTTTTGAATTGCAGGACTTTGAATCCTTATGGCTTGCTCTTGACGATAGCAAAAGTGGTAAGGTTGACTATGGGGAATTTACTCGTGCCATATTTGGAGAAATGAATGAGTACAGGAAAGCGTTTGTAAGAAAGGTAAGTTTTGTTACAGATGTTTTAAGTGTAGATATCTTTCAGTCTAACTTTGGAATTCGTTATTCACCATGTTCTGGTGGTTGTTTTTCTGAAATTGTGCATCTGGTAGTTGACTTTTTAGATTTATTAAAATAAACACAAATTAGAGGCCTGCATGCTCTTCCACTGTTGAATTAGTTGGTTTTATACTAAAAAATTAATTCCTTTATTAGTTTGGGTTTATGCAGGTGTGTGCTATTCTTACAGTTCAATCCAGTGTTAGAAGAATAGAATAGAATAGAATAGAATAGAATAGAATAGAATAGAATAGAATAGAATAGAATAGAACAGAATACACCAGGTTGGAAGAGACCTTCAAGATCATTGTGTCCAACCTATCATCCAACACCACCTAATCAACTAAACCATGCAACCAAGCACCCCATCAAGTCTCCTCCTGAACACCTCCAGTGATGGCGACTCCACCACCTCCCCGGTTAATCCATTCCAATGGGCAATGGTGAAATACATCATGTACATTGCCAAAGTGTAAAGCTGATCTTTACAACTGGGTAACACAGGTGCTCCTAACAGTGATACTACTACCAGATGGAATGCAGAAACTGTCAGTAAGCTCTGAGTTCAATGAATTTCAGATTCACAGACAATAGTGGCATTACATCTTGTGTGCTAGTTAATGCTTTAACACTGGCCATCATTCCACATATGTATTTGTTATGACAATGATTGATTGACAATGATGTTTAAAGCATCTGCCACCTTCCAGAAGTATGGTTCCTCATTTTGGCAGATCACTATGCCTGGGTGCAGACTTCTTTCCCTCAGTGTCTAAACCAGGAGACTATGATACTTCCCTCCTCCGAGACCTACAATTGATAATTATATTTATGAGACTTCTGGTATTTGAAATGCCATCTGTTACATGTCTATAATGTAAAGTGGAAGTGTTTGCAGTACCAAACACTGATTGCAAATCAGACAGTAGAGAAGCAACTAGATATCAGGGAAGCAGCCTAAATTCAGATTCTAAGGGCAAGCTGGAAATTTTGGAGAGAAAACTATTTTATTGAGTTGATGAGGTGACCACCTTTGATGTGAAAGCTATTGAGATTAAATAATCATGAAACTCTGTAATCTGGAATTATTTTTTGGTATCTGGTGCTTTACATAAAATCACAGAATGTTAGGGTTTGTAAGGTACCTCGAAAGATCATCTAGTCCAACCCCCCGGCAGAGACGGATCACCTAGGGTAGGTCACACAGGAGTGCATCCAGGTGGGTTCTGAATGTTTCCAGAGAAGGAGACTCCATAACCTCTCTGGGCAGCCCATTCACCCTCTCTGTCACCCTCACAGTGAAAAAGTTCTTCCCTTAGGTTCCTGTGGAACCTATGCTCCAGCTTGCACCCATTGCCTGAGCAGAGGCTGGCTCTGTCCTCCTGACACTCACCCTTTACATATTTGTAAATATTAATGAGGTCACCCCTCAGTCTAGGCAAGATGACATAATCCATGGCACAAGATCTAAAAATATGGACTAAGTAGTTAAGTATATTTGATCTTTACAGCTTTCCACTTTTCTCCTTACATGAAACTCTTGTTTCCTTATAGGCTTATACAAAATTAGATTTCAGCAAAACTGGGAGTGTACCTGTGGTTGATATCAGGAAATGTTACTGTGCCAAGAAACATCCTCTAGTATTGGCAGGTAATTCACATGAATAAAAGAAAAATACCTGTACCTACTGAAGTCATCTTGTTAGCAGAGGTACAAGATCCAGAAACTGGTTACAAATGCAAACAGTTTTCATATCAGCTTGGGCTTGAGCTGTTCAAAAGAACTTCTTGTCCTCTGATGAGCCATTATGTGTCTATCTGGAACATGGTTTAAAATAGTAATGGAGTTCTTATACACAGTTTTCATACTTGGTCTTTATCAAGCTGCAACTGCTGCACATGTTGAGTAATTTCTTTCCCTACCTGTGTAGGACTATGCTGAAGCAGTTATTTCTCAGCTTTGGTGTGCAAGTTAAAAGTGGCACATATGGTATTAGTAGTTTTTACTGCTGCTTGCATCTTTGGATGGAAAACAGCGATATGGGGGGACCATGTGGCTAAGTTGGTAGCACGTAAGACTCTTACTGGGAAGTGAGTTCAAGCCTGCAGTGGGCAGGAGAGTTCTCTCTGGGCAGCAATGTCCTCCCTCCTCAAGAGGGGACTGGACTTGGTGCTATGGTCTAGTCATGGGGTCTGTGGTGACAGGTTGGACTGGATGATCTTTGAGGTCTCTTCCAACCTTGGTGATACTGTGATACTGTGAAAATGAAGTGTTTCCAGCTGATGTACTCAGCACTTGAAGTTACTTCTGAATAAATTATTTATTTATTTCTGGGACAAGACTGTCATCCTTACAGAAGCTGTGTTGATATCTTCATTATTTTCCAGAATTCCAAAAAATGTTTAATTTCTGCCACTGAATAGAAAAGGAATTTAAACATTTCTATGCCAGTTTCTGAAATATCATTGCCATATACCAAACCAGTCATTACAAGTGTCCCTGCTGTCCTGACCCCTGTGCTTTACCTGTAGAGGAGAGGGTTTGTTTTGCATTGCCAGTGCTTTTAATGGCACCACATGAAGAGACATCACGGGGGTATAGGGATATTACACATGGATTTTTTTCCACTGCTATAATGCTGTATTTTGTTGCCCTGCCCACCCCGCCTTCCCCCTCTTTTTTTTCTTTTTTTTTTTCTTAACTGTTTCTTAATGCTAGGAAATCCTCAAGATTTGGAGATTAAGTCACATGTAAATTGTAGAACACTTTTGAAATGAGCACGTGCATCTTAAGGTCTTCCTAGAGCTTTATACCTCTATTACATTAAAAATATGCTTTGTTACAAGATAACTTCTAAATTACCAATATTTGAGTTTGAAAATGCATTATTCCATGTTTGCAGTCATTTGAAGATATAAACCTTCCTGATCTCACAATTCATTGAAATTGACAGTGGCCTCCCTCATGTTTCTGTTATATTTAATGTTACCATGTGTCACTTAAAAAAGATAATTTCTGCTTGTATTAAATGAGCCAATAACAAATCTGAAGTCAGAACATTGGATTTGTTCAAGAAACAAATATTTGCAAGGTGAAATTTTAAAGTTTTTTGCCTTGAATTATATTAAATGCTATATATTCACTATTCTGGAAAATGTGTTTAATGGAAAAATATACTCTCCCAGGGAAAGCTACAGAAGAAGAGATCAAATCATCCTTTCTAGAAACATTAGGAGAATCCTGCAGCAGCCCCAACGAAGTGTCCTATGCCAAGTTTGAAGATTACTATGAAGGATTAAGTTTTGGAATCGTGGATGATGAGGACTTTGTTAATGTATTAAGGAACTCTTGGGGAATTTAGAGCATAAGGCACCAGAAATGAAGATGAGATATTTTCTAAACAAAGAGTGAGCTAAATAATGGAGTTTTGGTGATCATTACTTCATATTTAGTGTTTTAAACAGATACTGTGGACTGAAAATTTTAAATGCTTGTAGAATAATTCATGGCAAATTTCACAGCCTCTGTTGAGCTAGAATAAAGTGGCCTACTTTTAAATGAGAGGGAATTAGAATAATAAAATGCGTGAAGGAGTCAATGCAAGAGAAAATTCTGGTTTTGGTGGTGCATTGTGAAAAGCTTTAGATTTGACTGTAGAAATATCAAAGTAGCTTTTCTTGAGCGTTTTCTTCTTATAAAAGTAATATGGTAGTTCTTAAAATGTTCTTTGCCCTAGTCCCTGTTTCTCATGCTGAGAAGACTTAGCTTGAAAGACAGCCGATCAGCCTCTTCCAATTCTGAGGATGTTTGCAGTACTGACAGTGCAGAGATGTTGACACCAATTACACGCACGATTGGAGTGCTGCACTGGGGGGTTACAGGCTCTTCAGGAGAGACAGGCAAGGGAGAAGAGGAGAAGGGGTGGCTCTGTATATTAGGGAGTCACTCTCTGCCACAGAACTTGAGGTGGAAAATGAAGGGATTGAGAGCCTGTGGGTTAAAATCAGGGGGCAGACTAACAAATCTGACATCCTGGTTGGAGTCTGTTATAGACCACCCAACCAGGATGAGGAGGCAGACAAATTATTCTATAAGCAACTGGAGGCTGTCTCAAGATCATCAGATCTTGTCCTTGTGGGTGACTTTAACCTGCCAGATATCTGCTGGGAACTTAATTCAGCAGAGAGGAGGCAGTCCGGAAGATTCCTGGACCACATGGAGGACAACTTCCTGATGCAGCTGTTGAGTGAGCCTACCAGGGGTCAGGCTCTGCTTGACCTGCTGTTCTCCAATAGAGAAGGGCTGGTAGGAGACATGACCGTGGGACGCTGCCTGGGGTGCAGCGACCATGAGATGTTGAAGTTTTCAATATGCAGGGAGATAGGGAGGAGCACTGTTTTGGTCTATAAAAGGATAAATTAATGTACAATAAGTGGAACGATTAATAAAAATATTAATAATTTTATTAATCACAAAAATCCCACAAAAAATATTTAAGAAAACCTATTTACAGGTTCGAGGGGTTTCGGTCGTGGAACAAATACCTCACCAGCAGGAACAAATAACAATTTAAACAACATGCACAAAAATCCAGAAACAACAAACAGCACTTTAAACTGTAAAGAAAAGAAACCTCGGCAATGAAGCCGGCGGTTGCCCGGGGGGGGGGGGGGGAACCCCAGAATTCCCAGGGCAACAGACCTGCAATAGATGATTATAAAAAATCAGGTTTTGTAATTACTCACTGATCCAGATATCTCATTACACATGTTAAGATCTAGGCAAACCAAAATGGCACTGACCATGTGGAAGCTGCAGGAGCAGAGTTTCACTTTCTGTTGGGGTCTGCAGCTTATTGCTGAGGCAGGATTTGCTCCCAAAGGGTTTGTAGCTAAAAGCTTTGTAGAGAGGAGGTTTCTTGGCTGTGATCCTTTTGCAGCAGCGCTCGCTCCTTGCTCCAATCAAACGAAACTGTCCCGGGGACTCAGCTCCTCTGGGGTTTCACCTCTCGACCCGGCAAGACAAGTATCTGTCCTCTGGGCTTTACAACGCTGAGAATAGCGAGGGGTCTTTGCTGTCTTGTCTGGGTAAACTGAAACAACAGTTCAGCTTCCAAACGAAGCTTGTGGCTCCTTCCAGAGCGTGGACAATGGCAAGACAATGTGCTGGCCCTTCGGGATGATATTTATAGGTTTCCCGAGACAATAACGGCCAGGAGCAACACAAGTCTAGGGGTAAACCCTGGTATTGCAACCTATAGAAAGCCTTTTCAAATGTGGCCAAAAGCACACCCACCTGTCTCATCCTGGCTCTGAAACATGTCCAGGCAAGCCTAAAGAAGCAGATCTACTAGCTTCTGCCTCATTGTCTGGTTCAGAGCCATTCTGAGGCTTTTTTGTCCATTCAGGACAAGCACCAACAGAACCTTCACCTTGGACTTTTGGAGGGCAAACTTCAGCCTGTTTAAAAAAATTATGTGCAAAGTTCCCTGGGTATCAGCCCTCAAGACCCGAGGGGTCCAGGAGGGTTGGAGCTACTTCAAACAGGAGCTCTTGAAGGCACAGGAACTGGCAGTTCCCATCTGCCGAAAGATGAGCTGGTGGGGAGGTTGACTGGCCTGGATGAGCAAGCAGCTCCTGGAGGAGATAAGGGAAAAAAAGAGGCTGTATCACCTTTGGAAAGAGGGGAAGGCTTCTCGAGGTATGTTTAAGGAAGTTGTTAGATTATGTAGGAAAAAAATTAGAGAGGCAAAGGTCCAGTGGGAACTGAAGCTGAACACCTCTGTGAAGGACAATAAAAAGCATTTTTACAAATATGTTAACGCTAAAAAGAAGGGCAAGAAGAACCTGCACTGCCTATTGGACCTGGAGGGGAACACAGTGACTGAAGATGAGGAAAAGGCTGAGGTCCTGAACACCTTCTTTGCCTCAATTTTTAACAGTGAGGCAGGAGGAGCTCAGGACGAGTGGCCTCCTGAGCTGGGGGATGGGGTCAGGGAGCAGTGTAATGCCCTGGATATCCATGAGGAATCGGTTCGGGACCTGCTGAGCCACTTGGACACTCACAAGTCCATGGGGCCGGATGGGATCCATCCTAGGGTGCTGAGAGAGCTGCAGATGAGCTGCCAAGCCGCTCTCCATCATTTTCCTCCAGTCCTGGCTGACCGGTGAGGTCCCAGATGACTGGGAACTGGCCAATGTGGTCCCCATCCACAAGAAGGGACAGATGGAGGAACCCGGAAACTATAGGCCGGTCAGCCTGACCTCAGTGCCAGGGAAAGTGATGGAACAGATTATCCTGGTGGCAATAACTGCGCACCTGCAGGATGGCCAAGGGCTCAGGTCCAGCCAACATGGATTTAGGAAGGGCAGGTCCTGCCTCTCCAACCTGATCTCCACCCGCCTGGTGGATGTGGGGAGGCCTGTGGATGTAGTCTACCTGGAATTCAGCAAGGCCTTTGACACCGTCCCCCACAGCAAACTGCTGGCTAAGCTGTCAACTCGTGGCTTGGACAGCAACACTCTATGCTGGGTTGGGAACTGGCTGGAGGGCCGGGCCCAGAGAGTGGTGGTCAATGGTGCCACCTCCAGCTGGAGGCCAGTCACCAGTGGCATCCCCCAGGGATCAGTGCTGGGTCCCATCCTCTTCAATGTCTTCATTGGCGATCTGGATGAGGGGATTGAGACAGTCATCAGCAAATTTGCAGATGACACCAAGTTGGGAGCAGATGTTGGTCAGTTAGAGGGCAGAGAGGCTCTGCAGAGGGACCTTGACCAACTGGACAGATGGGCAGAGTCCAGTGGGATGGCATTCAACAAGTCCAAGTGCCGGGTACTGCACTTTGGCCACAACAACCCCATGCAGAGCTACAGGCTGGGGTTAGAGTGGCTGGAGTGCTGGTTGAGAGCTGCCTGAACATGAGCCAGCAGTGTGCCCAGGCAGCCAAGAAGGCCAATGGCATCCTGGCCTGCATCAGGAACAGTGTGGCCAGCAGGAGCAGGGAGGTCATTGTGCCCCTGTACACTGCACTGGTTAGGCCAAGTCCTGTGTCCATCCTGGCCTGGCATCCAGAGGAACAAGGTGGGGAGAGGCCTTGAGCACAAGCCCTTTGAGGAGAGGCTGAGGGAGCTGGGGTTGTTTAGCCTGGAGGGGAGGGAGGGGTCATTGTACAACCCTGAAAGGTGGTTATAGAATAGAATAGAATAGAATAGAATAGAATTACCAACTGAAGAGACTGAAGATCATCGAGTCCAACCTGTAACCACAACCTCACAACTAGACCATGGCACCAAGTGCCACATCCAGTGTCCAGTTCTGCCCATTCCAATGGCCCTCTCGGTGAAGAACTTTCTCCTCACCTTTAAACTTCCCCTGGAAGAGATGTGTCCCCTTGTTCTTGTGCTGGTTGCTAGGGAGAAGAGGCCAACCCCTTCCTGGCTACAACCACCCTTCAGGTAGAGCAATGAGGTCGCCCCTGAGCCTCCTCTTCTCCAGGCTAAACAGCCCCAGCTCCCTCAGCCTCTCCTCTGGTCTTGTGCTCAAGGCCTCTCACCAGTTGCCCTTCTCTTGAGCAGTGTCTCAATGTCCTTTTGAGGCCCAGAACTGGCTGAGCAGGACAGGGGCACAATGACCTCCCTGCTCCTTGCCATACTATTTAATGCAGGCCAGGATGCGGTTGGCCCTCTTGGCTGCCTGGACTGCTGGGAGGAGATTCAGCCTGGGGTGACCCCAGCCTGTTTGAATTTCTCAATGTGCAGAACCCGGCACTTGGACAACTACCTGCCCATCTGTCCAAGGTGCCCTCCAGTTGATCAAGCCAGCTTGGTGTCATCTGAAGATGATGGACTCAATGCCCTCATCCAGATCATCTGAAAAGCATGGGGCCCAGCACTGATCCCTGGGGCACACCACTAGTGACACCACCACCATTCAACCAAGAGGACACAGTCTCAATGGGCTGCCAGTGCCAGGGGAAGTTTAGGCCTCCCGCATCCAAGGTGATCATAGAAGGAGATCAAGTTCTTCAGGAAGGGGTTGGCCTCTTCTCTCTAGCAACCACCACCAGAACAAGGGGACACAGTCTCAAGCTGTCAGTTTTCAAGGTGAGGAGAAAGTTCTTCACCATTGGAATGGGCTGCCCGGGAGGTGTTCAAGAGGGGATTGGATGTAGCACTTGGTGCCATGGTCTAGTCATGGGGTCTGTAGTGACAGGTTGGACTTGATGATCTTCGAGGTCTCTTCCAACCTTAGTGATACTGTGATACTGTGATTAGCTCTCTGGCCTGCACACTGTCTTGGTTGATCTTTGTTTTTTGTCTCGGTCAGGTATCCTAAGCTGAGCATTGAATCCCAAAGGGTTCATTAAGTACACATATTTTCTAATACAAGTTTTTCCTGTATTTTGCTAAGTGGTTTTCAAAATAGTTTATATTTAAACATCTAGTTTCTTTACTTCCTGTTTCTGCTGTTGTGTTTTTTTTACCAAAACTTAACAATGGTATCCTTTGTCAAACCGAGATACAGCATTTCCTGTCTACTCTGAAAGTATAAAACAGAGAAGTGCATAAAAAAAAAGCCACCTCTGTCACCACAGAAATTAAACCACGAATTAAATATTCATTGCTGCTTAAAACATTCAGCCAGATCTGATTTTCAGTGTTAATTTTTTGTGGTAAGAAATAAAAAAATGTAATATTAATTATATATATAGATAGCCTTTGGTTTCAGTGTAACTGTATACTGAACTGCATTTCTTAAGCCTCTGCAATTAAAGTAGATTGGTTTCCTCTGTGCTTGTCTGCTCAGTTTTATAGTTTGTGGTTAACAAAACCTTCCTCTGGGACAGAATTTGTGTTTCTTAGAAATTGAAGTGCAGTCCTGGAATCAATGTTTGAAATGTGGGACTTGGATCCCTCTGTGGCTGGCTGCTTTGTTGTAGAGCAACACTCTTCTTGTTCTCAACTTGTTATGATTTGATTGTCTGTAGCATGTACTCAGTTGTAACTAGAGTTGCAGTTTCTGCTCCTGTGGTGGAGTAGGAAGGTTCCCCCCCACACACAAAAGAATTCCACAGCTAACTCAGCCGGAGAAGCAGATGAAAGCTGTATTTTACAAGCAGATATGGAATGCAATGAATATGTACAAAAATATACAATATTTACAATATATACAGAAATATACAGCAATGTATGTAATACAGGAAACCTTTCCCCAACCCCCCCCTGCGGCCGGGGGGTTCAGCCTACCGCTCCCTTCTCCCTCCCTACCACCCCTTTTTCCCAAAAGGGTTAGAGAGAGAGAGAAAGGAAGGTAATTAAGAGGGGAAAACTTTGTTAAAGCTCAAAGCGAATGCAAAGTTAGTTTTCTTATCTGGTTAGCAAGAATCGTTCCTGCGTAGCAAGCTGTTGCTTCAGGGAGAAAAGCAGGCCAGCTCACAGTACAGGGGGAAGAAGAAGACGACGACTGCCCCCGACTGAAAGACTAAACAAGAACCTTCAGCCGGGTTCCACCAATGAAATTGGATTAGCATATCGTTGTTTTCATTCATATACCAAAACATTCGGCCAGAGTGTTCAGAAAGTGTCCTTTTCTTAAAGGCACAGCCTAAACCGGTCACAGCTCCAAATTGTCCAGTGAGGGATTTGGGGAGGTTCTTTGGAGGCTGCAAAAACCTGCAGGTAATGGTTTGCACAGAAAGGCAAATTCTGTCAGTGCTCATTCTAAGCAAGGATTCTGGTGTTGCTCATTATGATTTCTTAGTGCCCATTCCTGCTGCAATTTCTTTTACTGGAAATATTTTTGTTAATTGGTGTTCTTGGAATCGGTGATTCTGTGAAGGGCAACTTGAGCTGTTTTTACAGGGTTCTGCTTGTTAATGGGTCTGTTCAAATCACCCAGAAATACCAAGTGGCATTGTTAGTTTTTCCAAGCACCACCTGTACTGATGTGTAACATTGTGGCTCAATGAAATGAATATTGACATATTTCTGTTTGCAATGCCAAACATTTTCGCAATGATTTTAGGCAGATTATTCCACATTACCCTATGGGAACAGAAAACCTGATGACAAGTGGATGTGTCTGTCCTTGACCTGCTCATCATCAGAGGTTGTACAGGTCACATTTGCTGCAAATGAAGCATTCTTTATTTTGTTCTTATCACTACAATGAAGTGCTCTAGATGGAACATTATTTCCTTAGCTTTGGTAGTACTACTGTTTTCTCTTAATCTGAAGACAGATGGTTAACAGAGTAATCTGCAGTAAATTCTGAAGGTCAGAAATTGCCTGAAAATACAAGTAGGTACTCTGATGATTATGTCAAACCTGCTAGGTATATGTTATTAACTATGCATCACTGGCTGCCTCAGAACATCTGCCCACTGATTTTCATTGTCTAAATTTAAGTTGGTGACACAGAATTCAAACCAACTTGTACTCAAAGCTGGCCCATCAAGCTTAAAGTTAGAGGAAAAACACAGAAACAGTATTCCAAACAGTCTGTGGCCTCCAACTTCTTTTCCTTAGTGGTGGTCTCAATGGCCTGATTAATTGCATTCTGATTTGCTCCTATTGACTTCTAAGCATTTGTTTAACGTGAATCCCTTCCTTTGGTCAGTGCTTTGTAGCTTTAAAACTTTCTGCAGCTGTCTGCAGGGGTTTGCTGTCTTCAAACAGGTTTAAACCAAAACTTTTCTACACTTGTTACTTTAGCTTATGTTTTCTGATTTAGGAAGTATTCTTAGATGTGGTGTTCTCACAGAAGCTGGCGGATCCTTTCCTGAAACTCACTGCTTCATAAAATTAGTTGTCTTTAGAATTAGACTAGACTAGACTAGACTAGACTAGACTAGACTAGACTAGAATAGAATAGAATAGAATAGAATAGAATTAACCAGGTTGGAAAAGACTTTTGAGATCATCAAGGCCAGCCTATCACCCAACACCATCTAATCAAATAAACCATGGCACCAAGTGCCTCATCCACATTCTAGGAAGGGAATTGGCAGGTCTCATTGATAGGGCTTTAAACTAGATTCAATGGGGGAAGGGGCTGAAACCAGTCCCCCCAGGGAGGAGTCTGGGGGTGATAGGCTAGAGCCAGGGGTGAAACCAGCAGCTCAGCTGAGGTGCTCAGCTCTTCTGAAGAGAGGGACCTGGGGGTGCTGGTTGACAGCCACCTAAACATGAGCCAGCAGTGTGCCCAGGTGGCCATGAAGAAACAGTGTGGCCAGCAGGAGCAGGGAGGTCATTGTGCCCCTGTACTCTGCATTGGTTAGGCCACAACTTGAGTCCTGTGTCCAGTTCTGGGCCCCTCAGTTTAGGAAGGACATCGAGACACTTGAACATGTCCAGAGAAGGGCAACAAGGCTGGTGAGAGGCCTTGAGCACAAGCCCTATGAGGAGAGGCTGAGGGAGCTGGGATTGTTTAGCCTGGAGAAGAGGAGGCTCAGGGGTGACCTCATTGCTCTCTACAACTACCTGAAGGGAAGCCAGGAAGGGGTTGGCCTCTTCTCTCTAGCAACCAGCACCAGAACAAGGGGACACAGTCTCAAGCTGCGCCACAGGAAGTTTAGGCTGGAGTTGAGGAGAAAGTTCTTCACCGAGAGAGTCATTTGCCATTGGAATGGGCTGCCCAGGGAGGTGGTGGAGTCACCATCCCTGGAGGTGTTCAAGAGGGGACTGGATGTGGCACTTGGTGCCATGGTCTAGTCATGGGGTCTGTGGTGACAGGTTGGACTTGATCTTCGAGGTCTCTTCCAACCTAGGTGATACTGTGATATTGTGATACTGCATGTACACTAATGCATGAAGTATGGGCAAAAAACAAGAGGAGCTGGAAGCCTTGTTACAGCAGGACAGTTATGATGCAGTTGCCATCACAGAGACGTGGTGGGATGATTCACATGACTTGAGCACTGCAATTGACAGCTAGGGACTCTTCAGGAGAGACACGCAAGGAAGAAGGGGTGGAGGGGTGGCCCTGTACATCAGGGAGGCACTAGATGCCATTGAGCTGGAGATTAGGGACGAAAGGATTGAGTGCTTGTGGGTTCAAATTAGAGGGAAGACCAGCAGGGCAGACATCCTGGTTGGAATGTTTAAGGATGTTGCTAGGTCTTGTGGGAAGAAAATTAGGGAGGCAAAAGCGCATTAAGAGCGTAGACTGGCCTCTTCCGTGAAGGACAACAAAAAATCCTTCTATAAATATATTAATAGCAAGAGAAGGGGCAAGGACAACCTCCACTCCTTCCTGGGCACGGAGGGGAAAGTTGTAACAAAAGATGAGGAAAAGGCAGAAAACACCTTCTTTGCCTCAATTTCTAATAGCAGGACAGAATGTCTTCTGGACAGCTGGCCTGTGGAGCTGGCAGATGGAGCCAGGGACTAGCATAGCTTCCATCTGTTCCAGGAGGAGGCAATTAGAGATCTCCTCAGCTGCTTGGATCCCCACAAGTCCATGGGACTAGACAGGATCCATCCTAGGGTGCTGAGAAAGCTGGCAGATGAGCTGGCCAAGCCACTCTCCATCATTTTTCAGCAGTCCTGGCTCACTGGAGAGGTCCCAGAAGACTGGAAGCTGCCAACGTGGTGCCCATCCACAAGAAGGGCTGGTTGGATGAGCCAGGGAATTATAGGCCTGTCGGCCTGACCTCAGTGCCAGGTAAGATTATGGAACAGGTCATCTTCAGTGCGATCACACAGCACTTACAGGATGGCCGAGGGGTCAGGCCCAGCCAGCACGGATTTAGGAAGGGCAGGTCCTGCCTCACCAACCTGATCTCCTTCTATGATCAAGTTACCCACCTCGTGGATGTAGGGAGGCCTGTGGATGTGGTCTACCTGGACTTCAGCAAGGCCTTTGACACTGCCCCCCACAGCAAATTCCTGGCCAAGCTGGCAGCCCATGGCTTGGACAGGAGCACTCTGTGCTGGGTTGGGAACTGGCTGGAGGGCCGAGCCCAGAGAGTGGTGGTGAATGGTGCCACATCCAGCTGGTGGCCAGTCACTAGTGGTGTGCCCCAAGGATCAGTGCTGGGCCCCATGCTCTTTAACATCTTTATTGATGATCTGGATGAGGGCATTGAGTCCGTCATCAGTAAATTTGCAGGTGACACCAAGCTGGGGGCAGGAGTTGATCTGCTGGAGGGCAGAGAGGCTTTGCAGAGGGACCTCGACAGGCTGGACAGATGGGCAGAGGCCAAGGGCATGAGATTTAACACATCCAAATGCCAGGTTCTGCACATTGGCCACAGCAACTCCATGCAGTGCTACAGGCTGGGGTCAGAGTGGCTGAAAGCAGCCAGGCAGAGAGGGACCTGGGGGTACTGGTTGATGGGAGGCTGAGCATGAGCCTGCAGTGTGCCCAGGCAGCCAAAAAGGCCAATGGCATCCTGGCCTGCATCAGGAACAGTGTGGCCAGCAGGAGCAGGGAGGTCATTCTGCCCCTGTCCACTGCACTGGTTAGGCCACACCTTGAGTCCTGTGTCCAGTTCTGGGACCCTCAGTTTAGGAAGGATGTTGACTTGCTGGAACGTGTCCAGAGAAGGGCAACAAAGTTGGTGAGGGGTTTGGAACACAAGCCCTATGAGGAGAGGCTGAGGGAGCTGGGGTTGCTTAGCCTGGAGAATAGGAGGCTCAGGGGAGACCTTATTGCTCTCTACAACAACCTGAAGGGAGGTTGTAGCCAGGCAGAGGTTGGTCTCTTCTCCCAGGCAGGCAACACCAGAACAAGAGGACACAGTCTCAGGCTGCACCAGGGGAGGTTTAGGCTGGAGGTTAGGAGGAATTTCTAGACAGAGAGAGTGATTTGCCATTGGAATGTGCTGCCCAGGGATGTGGTGGAGTTGCCATCACTGGAGGTGTTCAGGAGGAGACTTGATAGGGTGGTTGGTTGCATGGTTTAGTTGATTAGGTGAGGTCTCTTCCAACCTGGTCTATTCTATTCTATTCTATTCTATTCTATTCTATTCTATTCTATTCTATTCTATTCTATTCTATTCTATCCAGTCCCCTCTTAAACACTTCCAGTTAAGGATGACTCCACCACCTCCCTGGGCAGCACATTCCAATGGCCAATCTCTCTTTCTGGGAAGAACTTCTTCCTAACATCCAGCCTAAACCTTCCCTGGCACAGCTTGAGACTGTGTCCTCTTGTTCTGATGGTGGTTGTCTGGGAAAAGAGACCAACCCCCACCTGGCTACAACCTCCCTTCAGGGAGTTGTAGAGAGCAAGAAGGTCTCCTCTGACTCTCTTCTCCAGGCTAAGCAACCCCAGCTCCCTCAGCCTCTCCTCATAGGGCTGTGTTCCAAACCCCTCCCCAGCATTGTTGCCCTTCTCTGGACACCATCCAGCGAGTCAACATCCTTCCTAAACTGAGGGGCCCAGAACTGGACACAGTACTCAAGGTGTGGCCTAACCAGTGCAGCGTACAGGGCAGAATGACTTCCCTGCTCCTGCTGGCCACACTACTTCTGATCCAGGTCATAGAATCATAGAATCAGTCAGGGTTGGAAGGGTCCACGAGGATCATCTAGTTCCAATGCCCCTGCCATGGGCAGGGACACCCTACACTAGATCACACTGGCCAGAGCCTCGTCCAGCCTGGTCTTAAACACCTGCAGGGAGGGGGCCTCAACCACCTCCCTGGATAACCCATTCCAGGGCTTCATCACTCTCATGGGGAAGAACTTCCTCCTCACATCTAGCATGAATCTCCCTATTTCCAGCTTCATTCCATTCCCCCTAGTCCTATCACTACCTGAGATCCTGAGAAGTCCCTCCCCAGCCTTCCTGTAGGCCCCCTTCAGATACTGGAAGGCCACAATGAGGTCACCTCGGAGCCTTCTCTTCTCCAGACTGAACAGCCCCAACTCCTTCAGTCTGTCCTCATAGGAGAGGTGCTCCAGCCCTCTGATCATCCTTGTGGCCCTTCTCTGGACACGCTCCAGCACGTCCACATCCCTCCTGTAATAGGGGCTCCAGAACTGGACGCAGTACTCCAGGTGGGGTCTCACCAGAGCTGAGTAGAGGGGAAGAAGCACCTCCCTTGACCTGCTGGTCACACTTCTCCTGATGCAGCCCAGGATCTGATTTGCTTTCCGGGCTGCAAGTGCACATTGAGAGCTCCTGTTGAGCTTCTCGTCCACCAGCACCCCTGTGACCGGTTTAGGCTGTGCCTTTAAGAAAGAGACACTTTCTGAACACTCTGGGCGAATATTTTGATATTAGAATGAAAACAAGAGATATGCTAATTCAATTTCATTGGTGGAACCCGGCTGTAAATTTTTGTTTAGTCTTTCAGTCGGGGGGAGTCAGTCTGCAGTCATCTTCTTCTTCCCCCTGTGCTGTGAGCTGGCTCGTTTCTCTCTACGATTCCTCTCTAACCAGATAAGAAAACTAACTTTTTGCATTCGCTTTGAGCTTTAACAAAGTTTTCCCCTTTTAATTACCTTCCTTTCTCTCTCTCTCTAACCCTTTTTGGGAAAAAGGGGAGGTAGGGAGGGAGAAGGGAGGGACAGGCCGAACCCCCTGGCCGAAGGGGGGGGGGTTGGGGAAAGGTTTCCTGTATTACATACTTTGCTGTATATTTCTGTATATATTGTAAATATTGTATATTTTTGTACATATTCACTGCATTCCATATCTGCTTGTAAAATACAGCTTTCATCTGCTTCTCCGGCTGAGTTAGCTGTGGAATTCTTTTTGTGTGGGGGGAACCTTCCTACTCCACCACACACCCCCAAGTCTCTCTCCTCAGGGCTGCTCTCCAGCCAGTCACTGCCCAGCCTGTATTTGTGCCTGGGATTGCCTCGCCCCAGATGCAGGACCCTGCACTTGGTCTTGTTGAAGCTCATGAGGTTGGCTTGTGCCCACCTCTCCAGCCTGTCAAGGTCCCTCTGGATGGCATCCCTTCCCTCCAGCGTGTCCACTGCACCACACAGCTTGGTGTCATCAGCAAACTTGGTGAGGGTGCACTCGATGCCACTGTCCATGGCACCCACAAAGATGTTGAACAAGACAGGTCCCAGGACTGATCCCTGAGGGACTCCACTTGTCCCTGGCCTCCATTGGGACATGGACCCATTGACAGCCACTCTTTGGGTGCGGCCATCAAGCCAGTTCTTTATCCATCTAGTGGTCCATCCATCAAACCCATGTGTCACCAGCCTGGAGACCAGGAGGTGGTGCGGGACAGTGTCGAAGGCTTTGCTCAAGTCCAGGTAAACGACATCAGTTGCTCGCCCCTCATCTATTAACTTCATCTATTATGAAGTAACATCCAGCAACAAAAATCCCTGGGGTAGAGGGTAGGAGACTGAACACCACCACTACCACCACCCTTCCCCTCCCCCCGACAAACAGTAACTGTGATGACATCACAACTAATTAATAGTTTTTTTCATTCTTACCTTTTGACTTTTCCCTCTGGAACACCAACTGTGAGGTAAAGGCTACTGTGGCAGGGTGAGTGACTGGCGTAGGTCAGTGGCAATACTGTTCTTTTGCATACAATGAGAATAAATCAAACTGGAACAGATTTCATGAGATTGTCTTCTCCATTATCTTATATTACTTGCAAAAAAATAGTGTCTGCCCTCTGCTCATCTGTGATGGAGACTCCACCATATACCCAGGTAATCTGTTCTATTGTTTCCCTGTACTTCCTGATATCAAAAGCTTCCTGCTGATTAAGCTGAGTCTTTCTTGCTACAGTTTAAGCTTATTACTGTTTTCAGTATCCCATCCTTCCCTTATGCAACAGCTCTGAAAGCTATTACTACATCCCCTTTGATCTGAAGCCTGGTAAATATGACTGCTTAGGAAAATTACATTAGCTGGGCATGTTTAGTCCATTCTCATTAGTCTCCCCTAAGTACTAGTTGGTGCCTTCCTTGTGCTGAGTGTGGTGCCCCAAACTGGGTACAAAAATTTAGCTAGAGCATATTTTTTAACAGCAGCTCTGTCCAGACACTGTATGTAAGGAGTCTCCTCTTATAGCATCAAATGGCATGTAATAAAACAATGCATGCAGATAACTATTAGAATATGTTTTAATAATTGTGTGGTTTTGATGGAAAACCTTTTGTCCTAATGGAAGTTCATCTTTATTTGATTTGTGCACTAATCCCTGCTCCTGTGCGATGCACAGCAGTGCAGGTAGACCACCTGTAACCACAGATACTGTGACCGGTTTAGGCTGTGCCTTTAAGAGAAGGACACTTTCTGAACACTCTGGCCGAATGTTTTGGTATATGAATGAAAACAACGATATGCTAATCCAATTTCATTGGTGGAACCCGGCTGTAGGTTTTTGTTTAGTCTTTCAGTCGGGGGGGGGGGGGGGGGCAGTCAGTCGTCTTCTTCTTCCCCCTGTACTGTGAGCTGGCTCGTTTCTCTCTACGATTCTTGCTAACCAGATAAGAGAAAACTAACTTTTGCATCCGCTTTGAGCTTTAACAAGTTTTCACCCTTTTAATTACCTTCCTTTCTCTTTCTCTCTAACCCTTTTGGGAAAAAGGGGAGGTAGGGAGGGAGAAGGGAGGGGCAGGCCTAACCCCCTGGCCTCAGGGGGGTTGGGGAAAGGTTTCCTGTATTACATACATTGCTGTATACTTCTGTATATACTGTAAATATTGTATATTTTTGTACATATTCATTTTTTATACTCTCAGGCTATCTATCCTGGTGAAATGAAAGGTTTTGTGTAGTAAACACAGTGAAGGAGCATTGTTACCAGGTGAGATCTTTTCCAGTCTTTTTGTTAATGTATTACTTAATTTCCACAGATCTCCTACGGTGAATTTCCATGCTAACTCAGCCGGAGAAGCAGATGAAAGCTGTATTTTACAAGCAGATATGGAATGCAATGAATATGTACAGAATACAGAAACAGCAATGTATGTAATACAGGAACTTCTATTATTTCCTGCTGCACTGTTTCCCTCAGGCTGTCTCTTTCCCTGGAGAAAAGAAAGGGAAGGTGTAGTAAACAAAGTTAGTTTTCTCTGGTTAGCAAGAATCTTTACAGGGGGAAGAAGAAGACACTAGTGACTGAAAGATACTACAACCGGGTCAATGAAAGAATTTTTTCATTGTTTGTATTCTAATAATTTCCACAGTGCCTCCTCTTCCTAAACCGGTGAACAAACTGCCATGAATAAAACACAAAATTTTGAGCTGCCTTTCACCCTGAAGGAGCAGAGCAAAAGTTTGCTTTACACACTAGTGAGGATTACATCAAGATTGCTAACTTGTTAATATTCTCTTTGACTTAATTGCATTTTTCTCTCACTAAGATGAAAGGAGTAGTAAAAACAGTAGCCATGTTAGTTCCAAATACTTAGGGACTTCAAACTCTTCCTTTGCAGTTTTATCTCAAAGGCAATATTTTTGATAACTTGTTAGAGTGACTTGTGCTCCTGGGCTGTAGAAAGTACTTGATGACAGTAGTTAGACTATGAATACATAACTCATTTATGAACAGTTTAAAGGTCAAAAACGTTGGTTCTGACACTTGAAACAAGCTACACTGATAACAACATAGCAATGCTCTTCCTAGTTTTAATTGCCAATTCCTAATACTTATCCTGATGGAGAATGTTCAGAAGCTTCAGCCACAACTGGCAGAGTAGATGCCAGTTTAGTAATCTAATGAAATGTAAGTGGAGGCTGGTGACATATCTTTGTGCTACTGGAAGTACATTATGTCAGCTCTGTACTGTGAAGCTGGAAGTCCTGTTGCCAAAACAGAACTTGGTGATGCTTTTCCTTTGGGAGAGGCAATAGCTCAAAGGCCTTTCTTGCCCATCTGTATTCCTGAATGCATTTTGCACCAGGGAAAGGCTGGGTGGCTGTAGGATGTGAGCTGGCACATGGAGGCTCCTAAGTAATTTTCAAAACTTTAATATTAAAAGCCTAAGCCAAGGAGTTATTAAAAAATGTAAATGAACCTGATAAGTAGGGCCATTTTTTCCCCCAAAGATTAGTGTAATACCCACATTAATTATGATATGCTAGGGTTTAAGATAGAGCTTCCTTTTCTGAAGCAGGGGTATCCATCTTGCAGTGACAGCAGTGGGAGAAGCTCAGGGGTACAGTTTAAGATGGCAGCTCTGTTCTCAGCATCTCTTTTTGGATTTTGATTTCCTCTCTGCTCTCCTTTTGCTGGGACATATGTCAGTTACTGATTCATTAATGTGTTTGCTAGCTTTGGAGCTTCCAAGAACTAGCTGAACTACAGGCTGAACTGTGCACTATCCAAGCAATTACTGTAGTACACAGTGCCTGCCTCAAAGTGCAAAATCTGAGTTGGAAAAGGTATAAAAAAAGAAATGAGGAGGATGTGAGACAGGGAACATTATATTAATGATGCAGGCAGATAACATTTAACATAGCCACAAACATCTCATATTTTCACTTGCTTAACAAATACCAATGATAATGATTTGTAGAATTAAAAGATTATGGAAAAGTCAGAGCAAATCTTCATGTTAGTGTAGGTTAGCAGGAGTTCTAAGGTAGTGCTCTAGATAGGTAAAGGTTTAAAATACTGCGAGGATTTTTCTTTATCCAGGCTAATTGAAAATAGGACATCTTTACAATCCATTTTCTTTTAGAAATCTCCCATGTGGTACTTGGCTGCCTAAATTAGTACATGATAGGGAAATGCTTCTTCTATTTTGACAGTCAATATTTGCTAAAAATTATAATAGGGAGGATTTTGCTGTTGTTTTTCTGTGTCTATTGCTGTTGTTAACATCCATCTTGAGAAAAAGCAGATGAGGGGGGACCATGTGGCTCAGTTGGTAGCACATAAGACTTTGTGATACTGTGAGAACCCAAGTGGAACAAAATGGCACTAAGGGACTCCCTCATGCATGCCTTGCCAGTAGCTGTCTTTCATACTTCAATGGTGTTCCTCACTATGGCAGTGGCAGATTGCTGTCTGCCTGCCAGTCCTGCTGACTGCCAAATTGCAGGCTAAGTAGAAGGTTGAAGGGTATAAAACTGACACACTGAGTTCCCGCCAGAGGCTGCCAGGAAGCTTGTACCAACACTGTGACACAAGTCATGCTTTTGAAAATAGCCTCCTAAGAGGGGAATAAAAGGTAATTTTAACCTGCGTACTTTCAAGGTGCAGGGGGATGAAGAACAACAGCAACCTAGTCTCAAGGTGCAGGAGGATAAATAATGTGTTATGGCAACCCAATCTCAAGAAACAGAGCCACAAGTGGTCGTGACATGGTCTTGGTTAGTGACTGGCAGGAATGTCCTGCTTAACTTTCAGCAGCTGCTTCGGGCACCTCTGTTGTGCTGCTCAGTCCTTAAGCTGCCTGCTTATTGTGCAGAGAAAGCAGACTCTTACAATACAATACAATACAATGCAATGCAATGCAATGCAATACAATACAATACAATACAATACAATACAATACAATACAATACAATACAATACACCAGGTTGGAAGAGACCTTCAAGATCATCGCGTCCAACCCATCAACCAATCCAACCCACCTAAACAACTAAACCATGGCACCAAGCACCCCATCAAGTCTCCTCCTGAACACCTCCAATGAAGTTGACTTCATCACCTCCATGGGTAGCTGATTCCAATGGACAATCACTCTCTCTGTATAGAACTTCTTCAAGACCTTTAGGGGCATGTGTCTGTTTCTTGTTGAATATGTAAAAGAGCAGGGGAACTACTATAGCTAAGCTGATGAGCAACAGTTAGAGGGTGTTCACTCTCCCTATGGGGGAGAGCTGTTAAAAATCTGTCCCTGCTGGAGTTTCTGTAGTTTGGCAGATCAGAGCAGATCAGGACCTAACAGCTGCCTCTGTTCTCTTCTGTTCTGGGTTCTCTGTTCTCTACTGCAAGGGTTCTGCAAGGCCTTAGACAAAAATGTAGAGGCTCCAAAGGCCCGCTTCCCTCTGGTCCAGACACATTTGCCACCACTAGATGATCCTTGTGGTCCCTTCCAACCCTGACTGATTCTATGATTCTGTAACTGGGGTTGTTCAGCATGGACCAAAGGAGCCTGAGGGAAGACCATTTGGTGCCATGGTCTAGTAATGGGGTCTGTGGTGACAGGTTGGACTTGATGATCTTCGAGGTCTCTTCCAACCTTAGTGATACTGTGATACTGTGATACTGTGACACTCCATTTCCACCCCATGTACACAGGACAGGTATATGCCTGGGGCTGGAGTCTGGCTGACTGACCTGCTTTCCCTGCCCCAGATGCTGTGCTTAGCAGGAGTGCCCCTTAGCAGCACCTGCAGCAGCCCCTGCAGCAGCCCCTGAGCCCACACCTTCCCTTCCTTGCTCCAGATTAGCCCATTCTTTTCCCTTAAGAAAGGCATAGAACCACTAGAGCACTGCATTTCAAAACAAATAGGGAACGAACTTAAGACTTGCAGGCACTGTTGAAGTGTTTATAGGATTAGGATGGATGTGGCATGTTACTCTGCAGTACCTGAGCTGTCTTGTTCAAATGTTTGCAGAGACTCAAGAGATCAACTTGCAGTTTTACAACCTTGTATTATTTTCCTTACAAAGAGATGGGTGACTACCCAAGAGTTAGTAGGCTGTTTCTGCCAAGATTTCTGTACCTCAGCATGACCTTGCACACCTTAAAGGCTCACTGGTAGCTTGCCTCTGAGGAGGGAATGCTGATGGTGCTCCTGTGATGTAGCTGGTGTTTCCCATCTAGCTGTCTCCTGCCAGGTAGGGTAATGGTTTGGTTTACAGGTTATAGCAGAATTCCTTGCCAGCACCTATGTGCCTTATAGCACCTCTAACCTTTTGTGAGCAGGACTGAAGCACAAGCAGAGGAGATGTAGTGTTTATCTCTTGAGAATACTGTTCTGTTTCCATGGCAGTAGACAGCTCAGTCCAGATTTGGGCAATCTTGTCTGCAAAGTAGCATGAAAAAGATTAGGAGAGAAAAAACTGTCTGCATCCAAATGGAGGCAGTCAAAATTAATCAAGCTTGCATACACTGAGGTTGTGTTTGCTGCTCATGCAGTGTATGCAGGCTTTTCTGACTGCGGACACCATGAAGAAACCTCTTTGCTTCCTGCACAGCTAAGACATCTGATTTAAAATCTGCCTGCCTCACTCAGTGGGAGTCTGTGGGAGATTTCTGCTGCTTGCACTCTGGGTGTTTCCCTTCTGACAGGTAAACTAGAACTGCACACAATAGGCAGACAAAACCATTGCACAGTATTATCAAACTGAATCAAGAGCAGAGAACGAACTATTGCTACAAAATTTCTTCTAGATACTGACAGAGTGATCAGGGATGCCTCAAAGACATCAGTGCAAACACCTTCAGAAAATACCCTATTATAAAGCAGATCCCTTGCCTTCTTAGGGTACACATATCACAGTCTCTTACTAAAATTAATGAAAATAATGGAGTTTGCTACTCACAGAAAGGACAAAAGTGACAGGTGAGGTAGGTTTCCAGTTAAACTTTGGTGGAACACAGAAAGTAGGTGGAGCAATGCCAGTCATCTGAAACCCTTTCTAGCCCTTTTAGTGTGACTGATTTTGATGGCTTATAAATGTAACTTCCTCAAATAAATCACCATCATACGTGGGTTATGTGTCAGATCTGAACTGCTTTTAGGTGAGTGTCAGTAAAAGCTGGCATGAAGTGAAATATAAAGCTGCTTCCAAAAAAAGCTTTGGTAAGTGGACATGTTCTGTGAAAACTGCAGGGTAGCTGTTCAATAACAGTTTGAATATTGACTGAGGCAGTAGGCTGGGTGCTGGATGACAGACAATATGATTTAACAAAGTGAAAATGTAAAAGTATGTTTTCTGCCTCCCTCAGGAGTCAAATTATGTCCATCTCAATTTGATCACTTCAGAGACTTGGAAACTAGAATTGCTTCAAGTTTTTCTTAAGGTTGTTCAGTGGTAATTGTACGGTGCCCCTGTAAGTTGACCATTTCTTAATATATTCTTTTTCAATGCAATGAAAATGACAGATATTGCAGAGCAAACCATGTTCTAGATCTGGATTGGGGCTTTTTGTTTGGCTTGTGGTTTGGGTTTTTTGCTTCTGTACTGCTAAAGTAGATAGTAAGACATTTCAGTTTAGACAGGTTTAAATCTTTCAGGGCACACTCTCCTCTAGCTGAAGAAAACTGTCCTGCATTTTGTAGGTGATTGTTAATTATTTATATTATAGGTATGCTTAAGACTTGCTACAACATGAGACTCTCATCACACTGACACAAAGTTTTAGTATTGATGTGTTGCCCTAAGTCTTCAGTCAAAATGAGTGGAGTGGATAAAGAATTGGAAATTGCAGAAATGCTGGGAATAGCATTTCCCAGAATGGTAATGAGGTTTGTATTCCTGTGCCAGGGAGCAGGAGCAAGGGCAGTGGAGGCTAGCTCATTTCTGTGGGAGCAGACAGCCATGCTAAAAGAGAAGATAGCTGGCTCAAGCATTCCCCTGTCTTTCCATGTGCTTTCTGATTATAAATGGAAATACTGACCCCTTCCAAATGAGGAAGACTTGCAGTCAACAGCTGTATCTAGTCTGGAGGTAGAGCGTTCCTTTCCCTGTGCCTCAGGACCTTGTATGCATGACTAGGTTATTCCAAGACCTTCTTTCTCACTCTGTGTAATTGTACAGAGTGTCTGGAAGAAGCTTGGTCCATGTACTTACATCCTACTTGAACTAAAGAGAAAACACCCGTTGAGGAGCTCAGTAATGTTCTTACTGTTAAGTCTTTCTTACAAAGCCACTGGCTGGCTGGCAGGTGACAGACCCTCAGAAGTATCATAGAATCATAGAATCAACCAGGTTGGAAAAGATCTCAGAGATCACGAAGTCCAACCTATTACATAGTAGCTAACACCTCATGACAACTAAACCATGGCTCCAAGTCCCAATCCTTTTTTGAACACCTGCAGGGATGGTGACTCCACCACCTCCCTGGGCAGCACATCCCAATAGCCAGTCACTCTTTCTGAGAAGAACTTTCTCCTCACCTTGAGCCTAAACTTCCTCTGGCACAGCTTGAGACTGTGTCCTCTTGTTCTGGTGATGGTTGCCTAGGAGAAGAGACCAACTCCCACCTGGCTACAACCTCCCTTCAGGGAGTTGTAGAGAGCAAGAAGGTCTCCCCTGAGCCTCCTCTTCTCCAGGCTAAACAACCCCAGCTCCCTCAGCCTCTCCTCATAGGGCTTGTGGTCGAGACCTCTCCCCTGCCTCATTGCCCTTCTCTGGACACATTCAAGTCTCTCAATGTCCTTCTTAAACTGAAGGGCCCAGAACTGGACACAGTACTCAAGGTGTGGCCTAACCAGTGCTGAGCACAGGGCAGAATGACTTCCCTGCTCCTGCTGGCCACACTACTCCTGATCCAGATCAGGATGCCATTTTCCTTCTTGGCCACCTGGTCACACTGTTGGCTCATGTTCAGCTGCTGTCAACCAGTACCCCCAGGTCCCTTTCTGCCTGGCTGCTCTGTCTCGTGTGCTGGCAAGTTAGGAATGAAAACAGACACATCACTGACCCTTTGCTGGGACTGAAGCAAATTTGCAGGGTAGGCCAAAAGCTCATTTCAACTGTTGCAGCATCAGACACTGAAAAAGCTGTAAGTATGGGAAGAGCCTGAGGAAGCACCTCCTGACCAGTGGAATGTAATATCCTTTATCTCTTGAGCAGATGTGCATCCCACAAATGCGACTCATCACTGACAAAGCTACCTGAATGACAGCAGGAACAGGGGAGTACTCCTCCTTTCTGTCATCTTGCATTCTTACCTCTGGCACTAGAAACAGTGGAGAGCCAAAGACACCCTATAGTTATGAACTAAAAATGCAGCAGCTAGAAGAAAATCCTGGGGATGACTGGTGTTTGGGCAAAGGTGTGTGAGATCCATACCTGAGTTAGAGGAATGGTGGAACTGAAAGCAGAGGGTGACGATTGGTAAGGAATTACTTCTTGTGACAGCAGGTACCTTGGGTCAGAGTTTATGATGCTGGTTGGAGGAGGTGATGGATTGGAATGGTTCCACTTGCATTATATGTGTGTTCCTCTAGCATTGGCATAATAGTCCTGAGTCAGGGGATTGTTGCTTACTTCACAGTATCACAGTACATTAGAGGTGGGAAGGGACCTCAAGAGATCATTATTTATTTTAATCACATGGGGGGCAAGCGCCAGGGCTCCTAGCTGGCTGAAGCTCTGGAGGACCAGGGGTTACTCACAGTAGGACAGAGCCAGCTGACAATGGATGAGAGGTCATAGCTACCTCCCTGCAGGCACCCTGCGGTGCTGCTGCACCCCGTACACATAGTCAGTAAGATTACATTTTGAGAGAATGTGTTTTACCACAGCGGCAATGACACCTGCTGAAGCTGCACAGGCTACTGAAGCTGGATGTGTCAGTATGAAAGAGAGATTTGGAAAACAGAGAAAGGTGGAAGGAATTTGGGAGAGGAGCAGAAAAGAGATAAGGAAGTTGTGTCTGGAGAGATCTGGGAAGTGGAACAGGACAGGCTTGAGTTCCTCTGTAGGGGCAAATTTGACAAGATAGCCAATGGAACGTAACCAGCTCCACCTCAGCCCCAAAAAGAATCAGTGGGTTCTGCTCTGGAACTGCCTAAACCTGGAGAAGTCAAAGAAATGGTGTAGTCTGTGGCATCACAAGCTCATGAAGAGGGTTGTTGCTTTGAAATCTGATTTCAAGCCCTGTGGAAGAAGCAGAAGACAAGAAGAACATACTCCATGGTCTCAACTTACAGCAGAAGGAAACATGAGGACTTCTGTGGCAAAGTGCAACCGTTCAATTCCCAGCTGAGACAGGAGAGCTATGTGTGACTCAGGGCTGCAGCTGGAATTAACAGGAGGTAAAATTGGCAAGCCTCATCTCCACAGCTTTGTCACTTCTCACGCCCCTGCCCAATATCTCTTGCCCTTGAAAATAAAGCCTATTTTAACCTATATAAAACTGTACACTTTACTATCCCCACGTCGCCTCCAGGGAAAGCAAGGACTTAACAATGTAGCATAGGTTGTGCTGTGGCTTACTAATTAGGCATTGCAATTAGTGCCTAACTGTTTTTTTCTACTCTGTTGTGTCTTCTCGGGAGACCCCAATCTGGGGTTCACAGAATCACAGAATGTTAGGGGTTGGAAAGGACCTCAAGAGATCATTGAGTCCAACCCCACTGGCAAAGCAGGCTCACCTAGACCAGGAATGCATCCAGGTGGGTTTTGAAAGTCCCCAGAGGAGACTCCACCACCTCTCTGGGCAGCCTGCTGTGGTGCTCCATTACCTTCACTGTAAAGGTCTGCTCACTTTGAGGTGGGACCTCCTAATGTTCTGGCTTGTACCCAATGTTACCTGTCATAGTATCATAGTATCAGTCAGGGTTGGAAGGGACCACAAGGATCATCTAGTTCCAACCCCCCTGCCATGGGCAGGGACACCCTACACTAGATCAGGCTGGCCAGAGCCTCATCCAGCCTGGTCTTAAACACCTGCAGGGAGGGGGCCTCAACCACCTCCCTGGATAACCCATTCCAGGGCTTCACCACTCTCATGGGGAAGAACTTCCTCCTCACATCTAGCCTGAATCTCCCCACCTCCAGCTTCATTCCATTCCCCCTAGTCCTGTCACTACCTGATAACCTGAGAAGTCCCTCCCCAGCCTTCCTGTAGGCCCCCTTCAGATACTGGAAGGCCACAATACAGTCTCCTCAGAGCCTTCTCTTCTCCAGACTGAACAGCCCCAACTCCTTCAGTCTGTCCTCATAGGAGAGGTGCTCCAGCCCTCTGATCATCCTCCTGGCCCTGCTCTGGACACCTTCCAGCACCTCCATATCCCTTTTGTAATAGGGGCTCCAGAACTGGACACAGTACTCCAGGTGGGGTCTCACCAGAGCTGAGTAGAGGGGGAGAATCACCTCCCTTGACCTGCTGGTCACACTTCTCCTGATGCAGCCCAGGATCTGATTGGCTTTCCGGGCTGCAAGTGCACATTGAGAGCTCCTGTTGAGCTTCTCGTCCACCAGCACCCCCAAGTCTCTCTCCTCAGGGCTGCTCTCCAGCCAGTCCCTGCCCAGCCTGTATTTGTGCCTGGGATTGCCTCGACCCAGATGCAGGACCCTGCACTTGGTCTTGTTGAAGCTCATGAGGTTGGCTTGTGCCCACCTCTCCAGCCTGTCCAGGTCCCTCTGGATGGATCCCTTCCCTCCAGCGTGTCCACTGCACCACACAGCTTGGTGTCATCAGCAAACTTGCTGAGGGTGCGCTCGATGCCACTGTCCATGTCACCCACAAAGATGTTGAACAAGACAGGTCCCAGGACTGATCCCTGAGGGACTCCGCTTGTCACTGGCCTCCATTGGGACATGGACCCGTTGACAGCCACTCTTTGGGTGCGGCCATCAAGCCAGTTCTTTATCCATCTAGTGGTCACCCATCAAACCCATGTGTCACCAGCTTGGAGACCAGGAGGTGGTGCGGGTCAGTGTCGAAGGCTTTGCTCAAGTCCAGGTAAACGACATCAGTTGCTCGCCCCTCATCTATTAATGCTGTCACCTGCTCATAGAAGGCCACCAGGTTTGTCAGGCAGGATTTGCCCTTGGCAAAGCCATGCTGACTGTTCCAAATCACCTCTTCACTGTTCTTCTGAGTCAGTAGTGCCTCCAGGAGGATCTGCTCCATGATCTTTCCAGGCACAGAGGTGAGACTGACTGGCCTGGAGTTCCCTGCTTCCTCCTTCTTGCCCTTTTTGCAGATGGGAGCAATGTTTCCCCTTTTCCAGTCTGTGGGGACTGCCCCAGGCTGCCAGGACTTTTGGAATAGAATAGAGAGGGGTTTGGCAACCTTCTCTGCCAGTTCTCTCAGCACCCGTGGGTGTATCCCGTTGGGTCCCATGGACTTGAACACTTTCAGGTTCTTCAGGTGATCACCAACCTGAGTTTCACTTACCATGGGCAGTTCTTCCTCCCCGTCCCTGGCATCGTCTGCCATGACACCAGGAGTGTGGCTGGAGGCCCTTGCAGTGAAGAATGAGGTAAAGAAGTTATTGAGTACCTCAGCCTTTTCCACATCACTTGTGACCAACTCACCATTTTCCTTTCTGAGGGGGCCCACACCTTCCCTGGTCTTCTTCTTGCCATTTATATATCTGTAGAAATTCTTAGTGCTCCCTTTAACCACCCTGGCTAGATTCAATTCAAACTCTGCTTTGGCTTTCCTAACCAGGCCTCTTGCTGCTCGGGCAGCTTCCTTATATACTCCCTGTCCTGTCACTGGGCACCACTGGAAAGAGCCTGGCATCTTCATCCTGACACTTACCCCTGAGATATTGATAGACATTGATCAGATTGCTCTCAGCTTTCTGTTCTCCAGACTAAACAGCCCCATGGTTCTCAGTCTCTCTTCACAGGGGAGATGCTCAAGTCCCACAGTCATTCTCATAGCTCCCCATTAGACTCTCTCCAGCAGATCTCTGTCTCTCTTGAACTGGGGAGCCCAGAACTGGACACAGGATTGCAGGTATGGTCTCAGCAGAGTAGAGGGGAAGAACAATACAATATAATACAATACAATACAATACAATACAATACAATACAATACAATACAATACAATACACCAGGTTGGAAGAGACCTCCAAGATCATCGCGTCCAACCCATCAAACAGTCCAACCCACCCAACAACTAGACCATACAGCCAAGCACCCCATCAAGTCTTCTCCTGAACACCTCCAGTGAAGGTGACTCCACCACCTCCACGGGTAGCCGATTCCAATGGCCAATCACCCTCTCCGTGTAGAACTTCTTCCTAACATCCAGCCTAAACCTGCCCTGGCGCAGCCTGAGACTGTGTCCTCTTGTTCTGGTGCTGGCTGCCTGGGAGAAGAGGCCAACCTCTGCCTGGCTACAACCTCCCTTCAGGTAGTTGTAGAGAGCAATAAGGTCACCCCTCAGTCTCTTCTTCTCCAGGCTAAGCAACCCCAGCTCCCTCAGCCTTTCCTCATAGGGCTTGTGTTCCAAAATCCTCACCAGCTTTGTTGCCCTTCTCTGGACACGTTCCAGCAAGTCAACATCCTTCCTAAACTGAGGGGCCCAGAACTGGACACAGTACTCAAGGTGTGGCCTAACCAGTGCAGTGTACAGGGGCACAATGACAGTATTACAGTATTACCAAGGATGGAAGAGACCTCGAAGATCATCGAGTCCAACCTGCAACCACAAACCTCACGACTAGACCATGGCACCAAGTGCCACATCCAGTCCCCTCTTGAATGCCTCCAGGGACAGTGACTCCACCACCTCCCCGGGCAGCCCATTCCAATGACGAATCACTCTATCGGTGAAGAACTTTCTCCTCACCTCGAGCCTAAACTTCCCCTGTTGCAGCTTGAGACTGTCCCTTGTTCTGGTGCTGGCTGCCAGGGAGAAGAGGCCAACCCCTTCCTGGCTACAACCACCCTTCAGGTAGTTGTAGAGAGCAATGAGGTTGCCCCTGAGCCTCCTCTTCTCCAGGCTAAACAACCCCAGCTCCCTCAGCCTCTCCTCATAGGGCTTGTGCTCAAGGCCTCTCACCAGCCTTGTTGCCCTTCTCTGGACACGTTCAAGTGTCTCAATGTCCTTCTTAAACTGAGGGGCCCAGAACTGGACACAGGACTCAAGGTGTGGCCTAACCAAAGCAGAGTACAGGGGCACAATGACCTCCCTGCTCCTGCAGGCCACACTATTTGTAATGCAGGCCAGGATGCCATTGGCCCTCATGGCTGCCTGGGCACACTGCAGGCTCATGTTCAGCCTCCCATCAACCAGTACCCCCAGGTCCCTCTCTGCCTGGCCGCTCTCCAGCCACTCTGACCCCAGCCTGTAGCACTGCATGGAGTTGCTGTGGCCAATGTGCAGAACCTGGCACTTGGATGTGTTCAATCTCCTGCCCTTGGACTCTGCCCATCTGTCCAGCCTGTCGAGGTCCCTCTGCAAAGCCTCTCTGCCCTCCAGCAGATCAACTCCTGCCCCCAGCTTGGTATCGTCTGCAAATTTACTGATGATGGACTCAATGCCCTCATCCAGATCATCAATAAAGATGTTGAAGAGCATGGGGCCCAGCACTGATCCCTGGGGCACACCACTAGTGACAGGCCGCCAGCTGGATGTGGCACCATTCACCACCACTCTCTGGGCTCGGCCCTCCAGCCAGTTCCTAACCCAACACAGTGTGATCCTGTCCAAGCCATGGGCTGCCAGCTTGGCCAGGAGTTTGCTGTGGGGGACGGTGTCAAAGGCCTTGCAGAGGTCCAGGTAGACCACATCCACAGCCTGCCCCACATCCACCAGGCGGGTCACCTGATCATAGAAGGAGATCAGGTTGGTCAGGCAGGACCTGCCCCTCCTAAATCCATGCTGGCTAGGCCTGAGCCCCTGGCCATCCTGTAAGTGCTGTGTGATTGCACTCAAGACAACCTGCTCCATAATCTTGCCTGGCACTGAGGTCAGGCTGACAGGCCTATAATTCCCTGGCTCATCCAACTGGCCCTTCTTGTGGATGGGCACCACGTTGGCAGCTTCCAATCTTCTGGGACCTCTCCAGTGAGCCAGGACTGCTGAAAAATGATGGAGATTGGCTTGGACAGCTCATCTGCCAGCTCCCTCAGCACCCTAGTATGGATCCCCTCCAGTCCCATGGACTTGTGGGGGTCCAAGCGGCTGAGAAGATCTCTAACTGTCCCATCCTGGAACAGAGGAAAACTATGCTGCTCCCTGGCTCCTTCTGCCAGCTCTGCAGGCCAGCTGTCTGGAAGCCGTTCTGTCCTGCTAGTAAAAATTGAGGTAAAGAAGGTGTTAAGTACCTCTGCCTTTTCCTTATCCTTTTTTACAACGTTCCCCTCCGTGCCCACCAAGGAGTGGAGGTTGTCCTTGCCCTTCCTCTTGCTATTAATATATTTATAGAAGGACTTTTTGTTGTCCTTCACAGCAGAGGCCAGTCTGAGCTCCAAATGTGCTTTTGCCTCCCTAATTTTCTTCCCACAAGACCTAGCAACATCCCTAAACATTCCATGGGTTGCCTCCCCTTTTTTCCAAAGATAATACACCCTCTTTTTCCCCCTTAGTTCCTTTAGAAGTTCATTACCCATCCAGGCTGGCCGTCTGCCCTGGTGGCTCATCTTCCGGCACAACCACCTCCCTAGCCCTGCTGGCCACAGTTTTCTTGCTGCACCCTAGGATCCCATTGGCTCTCTTGGCCCCAAGAGCACACTGCTGTCCCATGCAGAACTTGCTGTCCACCAGCACTCCAAGGTCCTTCTCATGGAGCTGCTTTCCAGCAGGACAGCCCCTACTCAGTACTGGTGCCTGGTGCTGTTTCTCCTCAGGTGCATGGCTCTGCACTTTTCCATATTCTTTCTTCCCATCATAAATCAAATGTACAAGGAACACTTTCACTTTTTCATTTTTTGGGTGAGAGATGCCACATTCCCCAGAATTCCACACAGCACTGAAGATCTGGACTGGAGGAAGGCACGAGAAGCACACATGTGTGCAGGCAGGGTCTTGTACAGAGGACTCCTGCCTGCTGCTGATTTCACAGCAGCTTTCACATTTTGTCCATTTTTGTTGTGCAATCTGTTTTAGTTATTTTTCTACAGATAGACTTTCTGTTTGTTTGTCCATTTGTTTTTCACCATTATTGATCAAACCAAGCTTATGTATCAACTCCATTAACTAAAAATGCAGTTGTGCTCTGGAATTTAAAACCAATGACAACTTTCTGCTGTCTGTTTCCATGCTTGTCCAGTTTAACTGTAGCATGGCTCCTTACAGTTGTATTTCAGACATTTAATTAAGGTATTAATTCAGTTGCTACAGTTTCAGGGTGGGATTCCAGCCAGTCATTGATGTACCCTAGTATAATGTGGCTGTCATGTTCTGCAAGATCCATAATAAATTAGTACATGTAATTGTAAAGAGTAGCAATTATTCTAAATAATAAGACAGAACAGAAACATACATAAAAGTGGAAACTAAATAAAATGTTAATGACAGTGGATATTTAAAGTAACTCATTCATTTAATTAACAATCAACTAAGCTGATATAAGTTGATTGTATTTTGGCTTTGTTGCATTGCTGTCCATTATAATTTTTTATTATAAAATTGATTAATTTTTTGGTTTTGTTTCCTAATTACAACATCATAGGAAAAATATGAGATGGTGACCTGCACTAGATAAACTTGGTGGCTTCTGCTTCTCATGCTGTCCTCGGGGAGACAGATACAATACAATACAATACAATTAACCAGGTTGGAAAGACCTTCAAGATCATCACATCCAACCCATCAAACAACTAGATCATGTCACCAAGCACCCCATCAAGTCTCCTCCTGAACACCTCCAGTGACGGTGAATCCACCACCTCCACGGGCAGCCCATTCCAATGGCGAATCACTCTCTCTGTATAGAACTTCCTCCTAACATCCAGTCTAAACCTGCCCTGGCGCAGCCTGAGACTGTGTCCTCTTGCTCTGGTGCTGGCTGCCTGGGAGAAGAGACCAACCTCTGCCTGGCTACAACCTCCCTTCAGGTAGTTATAGGGAGCAATAAGGTCACCCCTCAGTCTCTTCTTCTCCAGGCTAAGCAACCCCAGCTCCCTCAGCCTCTCCTCACAGGGCTTGTGTTCCAAACCCCTCACCAACTTTGTTGCCCTTCTCTGGACACGTTCCAGCAAGTCAACATCCTTCCTAAACTGAGGGTCCCAGAACTGGACACAGGACTCAAGGTGTGGCCTAACCAGTGCAGTGGACAGGGGCAGAATGACCTCCCTGCTCCTGCTGGCCACACTGTTCCTCATGCAGGCCAGGATGCCATTGGCCTTCTTGGCTGCCTGGGCACACTGCAGGCTCATGTTCAGCCTCCCATCAACCAGCACCCCCAGGTCCCTCTCTGCCCGGCCGCTCTCAGCCACTCTGACCCCAGCCTGTAGCACTGCATGGGGTTGCTGTGGCCAATGTGCAGAACCCAGTGCTTGGATGTACAATACAATACAATACAATACAATACAATACACCAGGTTGGAAGAGACCTTCAAGATCATCGCGTCCAACCCATCAAACAATCCAACCCACCCAACAACTAGACCATACAGCCAAGCACCCCATCAAGTCTTCTCCTGAACACCTCCTGTGAAGGTGACTCCACCACCTCCACGGGTAGCCGATTCCAATGGGCAATCACTCTCTCCGTGTAGAACTTCTTCCTAACATCCAGCCTAAACCTGCCCTGGTGCAGCCTGAGACTCTGTCCTCTTGTTCTGGTGCTGGATGCCTGGGAGAAGAGACCAACTTCTGCCTGGCTACAACCTCCCTTCAGGTAGTTGTAGAGAGCAATAAGGTCACCCCTCAGTCTCCTCTTCTCCAGGCTAAGCAACCCCAGCTCCCTCAGCCTTTCCTCATAGGGCTTGTGTTCCAAACCCCTCCCCAGCTTTGTTGCCCTTCTCTGGACACGTTCCAGCAAGTCAACATCCTTCCTAAACTGAGGGGCCCAGAACTGGACACAGTACTCAAGGTGCGGCCTAACCAGTGCAGTGTACAGGGGCACAATGACCTCCCTGCTCCTGCTGGCCACACTGTTCCTGATGCAAGCCAGGATGCCATTAGCCTTCTTGGCTGCCTGGGCACACTGCAGGCTCATGTTCAGCCTACAATCAACCAGTACCCCCAGGTCCCTCTCTGCCTGGCCACTCTCCAGCCACTCTGACCCCAGCCTGTAGCACTGCCTGGGGTTGCTGTGGCCAATGTGCAGAATCTGGCACTTGGATGTGTTAAATCTCATGCCATTGGACTCTGCCCATCTGTCCAGCCTGTCGAGGTCCCTCTGCAAAGCCTCTCTGCCCTCCAGCAAATCAACTGCTGCCCCCAGCTTGGTGTCATCTGCAAATTTACTGATGATGGACTCAATGCCCTCATCCAGATCATCAATAAAGATGTTGAAGAGCATGGGGCCCAGTACTGATCCCTGGGGCACACCACTAGTGACAGGCCGCCAGCTGGATGTGGTGCCATTCACCATTACTCTCTGGGCTCGGCCCTCCAGCCAGTTCCTAACCCAACACAGTGTGCTCCTGTCCAAGCCACGGGCTGCCAGCTTGGCCAGGAGTTTGCTGTGGGGAACGGTGTCAAAGGCCTTGCTGAGGTCCAGGTAGACCACATCCACAGGCCTCCCCACATCCACCAGGTGGGTCACCTGATCATAGAAGGAGATCAGGTTGGTCAGGCAGGACCTGCCCCTCCTAAATCCATGCTGGCTAGGCCTGAGCCCCTGGTCATCCTGTAAGTGCTGTGTGATCGCACTCGAGATGACCCGTTCCATAATCTTGCCTGGCACTGAGGTCAGGCTGACAGGCCTATAATTCCCGGCTCATCCAACCGGCCCTTCTTGTGGATGGGCACCACGTTAGCCAGCTTCCAGTCTTCTGGGACCTCTCCAGTGAGCCAGGACTGCTGAAAAATGATGGAAAGTGGCTTGGACAGCTCATCTGTCAGCAATCTCAGCACCCTAGGATGGATCCCATCCGGTCCCATGGCCTTGTGGGGGTCCAAGCGGCTCAGTAGATCTCTAACTTCCTCTTGGAGCAGTGATGTGTTCAAGAAGGGACTGGATGTGGCACTTGGTGCCATGGTCTAGTCATGAGGTTTGTGGTTACAGGTTGGACTCGATGATCTTCAAGGTCTCTTCCAACCTTGGTAATACTGTACTGTATACATCTCATGTCCTTGGACTCTGCCCATCTGTCCAGCCTGTCGAGGTCCCTCTGCAAAGCCTCTATACCCTCTAGCAGATCAACTCCTGCCCCCAGCTTGGTGTCGTCTGCAAATTTACTGATGATGGACTCGATGCCCTTATCCAGATCATCAATAAAGATGTTGAAGAGCATGGGGCCCAGCACTGATCCTTGGGGCACACCACTAGTGACAGGCCGCCAGCTGGATGTGGCACCATTCACCACCACTCTCTGGGCTCGGCCCTCCAGCCAGTTCCTAACCCGGCTCATAGTGCTCCTGTCCAAGCTGTGGGCTGCCAGCTTGGCCAGGAGTTTGCTGTGGGGGACAGTATCAAAGGCCTTGCTGAGGTCCAGGTAGACCACATCCACAGGCCTCCCCACATCCACCAGGCGGGTCACCTGATCATAGAAGGAGAAAGATGGTTAGGAGGAAAATGGTTAGCTGGCCAGGTTCACCTTTCCAGGGATCCCCTAGTTAACTGGGACAGAGCTCCTCCAGAATGTCATTCAGAGCATGACAGTAACTAGGGTACGCTGCATTTGTCCTCAAGTCTGGTTTGGTGTAAACCCTTTCTTCCATTTGCTCTTTCATTGCTAGGCAGCAGGTGACCTGAGACAGAACTCAAGCTTACAAATGGAATAGAAAGAATAGACTAGACTAGACTAGAATAATCAGGTTGGAAAAGACCTTTGAGATCATGAAGTCCAACTTATCACCCAACACCATCTAATCAACTAAACCATGGCACTGAGTGCCTCATCCAGGCTCTTCTTAAACATTTCCAGTGATGGTGACTCCACCACCTCCCTGGGCAGCACATCCCAATGGCCAATCTCTCTTTCTGGGAAGAACTTCTTCCTAACATCCAGCCTAAACCTCCCCTGGCACAGCTTGAGAATGTGTCCTCTTGTCCTGTTGGTGGTTGCCTGAGAAAAGAGACCAATCCCCACCTGGCTACAACCTCCCTTCAGGCAGTTAGAATGGTTGCTACTAAGTAAATCCTCATTTGCCTTGGGTTTCTGGTAGCAGTCTTCACATCTGATTTTACTGCTTTGCTGATTAAACCAACACAGGACCTTTTATTTCATCATACCTATCCTGCAGGGAAAATTGGTTGTGCATTGTTCAGTGTCAGCCAGTTCCTCAAAGAAAGTTCCAAATCCTGAGCTACAGAAATGTTTCCACTTCACTTTTGCATGCATGTTCTTGAGAATATGTATAAACAGGTTTTGGATTTTGTTCCATTTGCAGATATAGTTCATCATGAGATTCACTCAGGAGGTGCAGTTCTCTCTCTTATGTATGTCTTATGCCTCCACTGTTACTGGAAGCACTAAGGAGTGCAAAAATTCAGGTCAATCTCCTGTAGAGGAGAAATTAATTCATAAAAGTTACTGCAATTGCCTATGTAGAATATTGTCACAGAATTACAGAATATTAGGGCTTGAAAGGGACCTGAAAAAAAATCATCTAGTCCAAACCCCCTCTGCCAGAGCAGGATCACCTAGGGCAGATCACACAGGAACACATCCAAGTGGGTTTTTAATGTCTCCAGAGAAGGAGACTCCACAATCCCTCTGGGCAGCTTGTTCCAGTGCATTGTCACCCTCACAGTGAAGAAGTTTTTCCTTATGTTTATTGGGAACTTCCTCTCCTCCAGCTTGCACTACTGCCCCTTGTCCTGTCATTGGACATCAATGAGCAGAACTTGCCTCCATCATCTCAACAGCTGCCCTTCACATATTTATAAACATGAATAAGGTCACCTCTCAGTTTCCTAACTAAAGAGCCCCAGCTCCCTCAGCCTGTCCTCATAAAGGAGATGTTCCACTGCCCTAATTACCCTTGTGGCTCTGCTCTGGACTTTTTTATTCAAGAAAGTGTCAGCTCTGGAAAGTCAATGTCTAATATAATTTTATCTTTTGTCAAGGAGTCTGCCACATGGTGAAAATACAGGGAAGAGTGACATGCTGGGAAATTAACAGCACTATATTTAGAAACAGACATGTAGAGTATGGACATTTTGACATGACTGAAGGACTATTGTATTCTGGAAGAGGCCATTCCTTTTCTTACCAGTTGGAAATATGTGGATCATTCTTCCCCATGCAATAACAAATTGCATGTGCTTCCAAAGTCTGAGGTGTAAATGCCTTTTTTGTGGCATTGGTGTTGCAGGGAATGACTGTAAAGTGTTTGCTTATGTGGTGTGTGGTGCCATCCTTGTTAGTCTGAGGTTTCTTGGGCTGTTGGGTGGGTTGCGGGGCATTTTTTGGAGGGGCAGGGTTTTAGGAGGTGTCACCTTTTGTTCTGTTGTCATTTTGATTTGGATTGGTTTTGTTTGGGGTGTTTTCATGAAGCGGAGTGTATGCCTTGTAACTTGAGCACGGACGAGGGGGTTTGAGCAGACAGTTACAGTCTAGAGGGAAGCCCTGGTACTCTGTGATGATACAGTTTAGTGTTTTGGCAGCTGCTGCCACCCCACGGTTTTCCATAATGGATGAATGCTGCAGAGATTTAATATTTTGCATTTCTCTAGAAACCTCTCATAGGGCAGAGAAAAGACAATGAATATTCATTTTGTCTTACTCCCTCCTTCTCTGTGTCCCCTTTTCAGAAAATTCCTCTCTGCAAAGAAAGGCAAGTATGACATGAGCAATGTTGCTTTGGTTTAGGATGAGTGGAGTCCTTTCCACTGGATTTACATCTGTGTAATCGAATATTAATCTTGGCTCCTGGGAGTTTTCGCCTGCTGATTAGATCTACTTTGGCAGGATATATATTGCCTTATTTTATTTTACTTTTTTCTTTTTTTTTTTTTTAAGGAACTTCAAAACGTACATGTGGAGAAAGCTTTTGAAGCCCATTGCTTAAAGTTGCTGCTGCTTTGCAAGTCTGTGTTTACATCATGGATGCCAGATGTAGACATATCTGGGTTAAAGCAATCTGGTCTAAGCATAATGTCCCTCTGAGAATTGCTTCCAGGAGAGCTTTTCCTTCCCAACGCCAGCAAGTGCCCAGCCAAAGTCTCTGACATGGAAAGAGATGTTTCAGATAGCATTATTCCACTCATAATCCTACTTCATGCCAGTGAATGCTGTTGGTGTGGAAGAAGACTTTTCTTTTGAGGAAGTGGCAAGAGGGAAGATCTCTCACTTTGTGTATCTTCTCTCTGGGTCTGGAAGCCTTTTTTCTCATTGACCAACCCAGCTGAAATCCAGAATAAGAAAAATAGGATTTAGAAAATAACTTGGCTGGTTTGGAGGCAGACTTTGGTACAGGCATTGGGTTCCATCTATTATGAGTTCCTCACATTCCCCCACCGCTGTCCCCACCCTCCAACAGATGAAATCTACAGCGTCCGAAGTGTACGTGATGCTCTGTATCTGTTTCTCCCAGATGAGATGGAAGTTGCAACTCCTCTCCTCGAGACCATTCTCCCTGCTCGGTCCCCGGGCGAAGGGGCTCTACTGGCTGCTGGCCAGCGCTGGAGCTGGCTTCGGTGGATGCCGGGAGCCGGGGCGCGCCTCGCCGCTGCAGTCACGATGCGCATCCCCCTCTCCGCACACCGAGCCTGTGGGAGCGGGGCGAGCCGGGTGCTGCAGGCACCGATCTGCCACGGGCAGGACCCTCCCCTGAAGGGCTGAGCAGCTCCTCTCCGCCCTCACCTGTAGCTAGGCGCTGCTTTTCTTGCATTCCTCTGAAAAAAATAGCTATTCTCTAGCCTCGATCCCTTCCCGCGTGTTTCCTTTAAGCGAACCAAATTTACATGGAGCTGGAGAGGAGGCGGTGCTGCGTTTTTTCAGAGGGCTGTGGTATTTGGTTTTGCTGTCGCCTCCTGTGCCCCACAGGCCTGGGAGTGGGGAGCTGGAGGGGTATGGAATGACGGCTCCCCTGCCCCCGCCCCAGGGAGGAGCCTCAGCCTCAGATGAGATGCGTGTTTCACCTTCGGGTTCGTCTTCCCCAACAGGCGCTGGGAATACGGCAGCACCGGTCCCCGAGGCGTCTCGGCTTGCCGCCCATGACTCCGATCGCCGCCTGCGATGCTCGCTCGCCGTCCCGGTGCAGAAAGGCGGCGGCTCCCGTGTGAAATGTGGGGAGGGGATCTGCGAGCGGGCGGTGGGAGCCCCTTTTGCGCCTTTCGGAGTTGAGCATGGAGAGAGATAAAACAGCTATCTGAACGCGAAAAAAACCCCACCCCAACCCACCAACAAGTAGCTCTCGCCTGGCAGAGAGGCACGGAGAGCAGCTGGAACGCGGCGTCTGCCGCCACGCACAGCCGAAGCCCGCTGGAGAAGAAGAGCAGCTCGCTCTCCTCTGCAAAGGTATTTGGGGGCGGCGAGGAGGGAGACGGGTTGGCGGGGGGCAGCCGGGGGAACCCAGGACAACGCGGCGCTGGGACCACCGGCCTTTCCCCGCGATGCACGCTCGTGTTCGTGATTTGTCTGAGAAAGTAGCGAGCCGAGATCCACTCCGACAGCCTTTCCAAGGGTGTGCCTGCTGTCGGTTTAATGAGGGGCTTGGTATTTCTTCCCCAAAAGCAATCCTGCCCTTCCACATTAGAGATGGGAGAAGAGACAAACCTCTAACCCTTTTCCGCAACCCCTTCTCCCCTCCTCCAAGCTGTTACGATAATAAAAGATAGATGCCCATTAAATAATTAACCGCAGACTTTCTATTCCATCTCCCGCGAGGGAGAGCGGGGTGGGAGAGGTGGCGGATCCTTACGCGGGAGAAGCAGCAGTGCTATTTCGGTAGCCTGCTCGCACGGGAAAGGGAGAGAGCGCCCGGAGCACTACCCAGGGCGGGCAGGAGGGAGAGCCCTGCCCGTAGCTACTGCCCGGCGGTGAGTGGCCGCGGGGCCGAGAGGTGCGCGGCGGCAGGAGGTCAAGGAACGGAGAGCGTTGAGGCAGGCAGTGGCGGCGGGGAGTAGCTTTCCCCTCCGCTCGGCGATGCCTAGTGGGGCTTCTCCTCGATTTCTTGTTTCTGTTTGCGTTTAAGGCAGAAGAAGCTCGTCCACCGCGGACCTGCCGGCGACAGGCTGTCCCCCCGCTCAGCGACCGTTCCCCTACCCCCTCATCCCCCTGCCGCCTCCCGAGCCTTTCCCAGTCATGTCCAACCCGGAGCGATGGGGAAGCTCGAGGACAACGAGAGGGTGATCCTCAACGTGGGGGGCACGCGGCACGAGACCTACCGCAGCACCCTGAAGACCCTGCCGGGGACCCGCCTGGCCCTGCTCGCTTGCGAGTGCCGGAGCGAGTCCCCGAGCGGTGAGGAGCCGCCGCCTCCCCGAACCCGCCGCTACCACCGGCGGGCGGGTGCCCGGAGCCCGGCAGTGGCTGCAGTCCCCGGGGCAACGGCAGTGCCAGTGAGTTTTTCTTTGACCGGCACCCGGGGGTCTTTGCTTATGTGCTCAACTATTACCGCACCGGCAAGCTGCACTGCCCTGCCGACGTCTGCGGGCCGCTCTTCGAAGAGGAGCTGGCCTTCTGGGGCATCGACGAGACCGACGTGGAGCCTTGCTGCTGGATGACATACCGCCAGCACCGCGACGCCGAGGAGGCCCTGGACATCTTCGAGGCGCCCGACCTCCTGACGGGAGAGCCACCCCCTGATGGTGACGACGACGACCTGGCTGCCAAGAGGCTGGGCATCGAGGACGTGGGGGCAACCGCCGAGGGCAAGGGCGGGCGTTGGCGGCGGCTGCAGCCCCGTGTCTGGGCACTCTTCGAGGACCCCTACTCCTCACGGGCTGCCAGGGTAAGCGCCGACGGCTGGCGCTCCCTCCCGAGGCAGCTGGGGAGGTTGAGGGGCTGCCAGGGGTGTGCACATCATGGTTCCCTGCATGGGGAGGCAGATGTGTGGGGCGTCAAGGGGAAGCTTGCCTCAGCTAGCTTGGGCATGCAGAGGCTGTGCCTTGGTGGGCCACTGTGTAGGGGTGATGTTGGCCCCTGTGGGGTGGTTGTGCTTGTCCCCTCCACATCTGCAGGTGATGTCAGTCTGTGAGGGGATTCTGCTTTGCCAGTGCCCCCCTCGGGGGACCATACATGAGGTGAGGTGGGAGTTGTGCCCTGAGGATCCTCCGAGGGAGCCACACTCACCCTCCTGGCCTGGGGGTGTGGAGGTGCATTCCCTGGGGGGCCCATGCGTGTGTGTGCAGGCAGGAGCAGGCTAGCCTCAAGGTGCCCTTGTCCTTTCTGAGCATCTGCATAGAAGTATGTCTGGGACTGGGGCAACTGGCCCCACCAGTAGGCTGTCATCCCTCTCCTAGCTGTTGGAGGTCTTGGGTTTGGGGTGACAGTATTGCTGGAAAGTGACCTCAGCCCTTTCCCAGCTTTGCTCTGTCTGCACTGGGAGGTGATCTGAATTAACAAAGTAAGTATGGTTGGGTCACCCTGACTCCTCCATTGATTTCTCAGGATGACCCTCACTGAGGGTATAGGTAATATCCATTGTTTAGGTAGGGATTCTAGATTTTGATGATGACTACTTTCTACTTTGATGCTCTGGATCTTAGCGCTGTCTTTTAGTTGCTGTTGTCAGTGGTCATGTGGGTTTGCTTTCTAACCTAGGGCTTTGGAACAAATGGTTGTAACTCCTCTGGGAGAAACATACAGCGTTGCCTCAAATTTACAAACAAGAGGAGTAACCACCAGCAAATTCTCCCTGCAATACAAGAAAAAGAACTTGTAATTGGAATCATTTGATTATAAAATGGTAATAAGTGGTTTGCAGTGTATTTACCAGGATTCCTGTGAAGTGTTCAGAGCTAAGCCTCATCCTGCAGAAACTGCAGCTCTGGTGGGTGTCGCCTACCGATCATTTCAATGATTTCACTGGAAGTCTCACTGATATGACCATGAGTGTGTGGTTAAGTGAATTCCTGAGTAGTACTATGGCCTAGTGCAGTCTCTGTGAAAGCTTAGTGAGGTAAGTTGAACAGGAAGTTAAAATCCTTGTCGTTACTGCTGTCACTTGCCAAGGGAGAGTGGTGTTTATGTTTTTGAAGGTGCCCACCAATACATTTTCCCTTGACAGCTGGCTCCAGCTGATACTTGGAATACATTTTTAATAAAGGATTGGTTCTGAAGAAAAACTGCCAGAAGTGTCTATCTCTGCTCATCAATGACATGCTTGCATTTTATAAGCTGTCTGACTCCTTAAGAAAATGTGGCTGTCAGTTACCTGACAAAATAGTGGCGTGCATGGTGCTTGTGCTGCAGGTTGTCTTTCCTTACAATGTTGTGGAAAGTGCCAGTTCTGCAGTTTTCACGATAGGGAATCTCTCCGCTCAACTTTGTTGGGGAAGTGAGGAGTATGGAGTAAAGATTAAATGGAAGGTATCAGGAGAAATAGGAAGGTAGGCATGCTGATTGTAGCTGCCCCCTGGAATTGTAGCTGTCACTGGGGGGTTCCGTTTGCTTTGGTCCACTCTTGGACAGAACCTGTGGGCACTTGCTTTCGGAATTTTCCATCTGTACCAAACCATTCTGAACCAACAGAGGCTCAGGTAAAAATCTTCTGTGTTTCTAAAATGAATGCAGTAATTTAGACCATAATAGAAAACCGTGATGTGACAATATTAATTTCTTAAAAGATAGTTACATTTCTAAAACTTAAAAGCTGGTTTTAAAGATTGTATTCTGCCTCAAACTCCAGGCAGACAGAACAGGGTGGTGTTAGAACTGCAATGACAGTGTTTAAAGTCAGTGTTTTAATTTTCTTCAGGGCTGCTGCTCTGAACCTTGATCTTTCATGTAGGAAGACAACTTTGAGAATTGTCAAGTTTTAAAGCCTTAAGTAAATGTGTATGTAAGGACTAAAGACTAAGTGCACTTAGTAAGCACTCTTGAACACAGTAATTGAAGGTTATGGTAACCTCAGTTGGGAACAGAGATGTTACTTTCACTTCAAGGTTTTCCCACACCTGAAATGAAATGAAGACATTATTTTCTGATTATTCTGGCGAATACGCTTTTGTTTTGTATCAGCTGAAATGATGACTAACCCCACAATCACTTGAGTGAAATCCTGGCTTTCTGAAACCAAGACAGAACTCTGTGAACATCAATCTTTCCCTCGCAGCATGAGCTATTGACTCACACAGCACTTAGATTATGATAAGGCTGCTTAGTAGTAAACTTTCTTGATAACTGTGGTAATTTGGGGTTTTTTTAGCATTACTGCCTGATTTAACTTCAGCAATGTCTTTTCTGGGAAGTATGTTGATGATAAAAATGGGATGTTTTCTATTAATGAAATTATACTTAATATTTGTGATTTTGTTTATCCTAAAAATGTGATCTCTAAAACCAGAAATTTATAGCAATTCAAATACAAGTTGCCATGGTAACCTATTGGGGGATAGTGCACACAGAAGATTATTCTAGCAAGACCATCCAGTGATGTTATTTAAACAGTGGAATACTTTGTTGACAAGAAGGTTTACTTCATCTGAGACTCTAAAGGAAAATTTCAGCTTTCAGTGTGTGCAGTTGGATACTCATATAGTGACATCTACTAAGCATGGGGTTTTAAAATATAAAATGTAAACCATGTACATACAACTGCTTGGAAATCTGCAACACCTCTCTTTGATTCTCAAGTTCAGGAGCCACATCTGAATATTTTGTCTGTTTTCATCCTATCGTTTTGAATTTCATAGACTTTAAATTAGAGTACAGTGGTACTCTTTTAACTCCAGGCTTAACAGAGCAATCATTTGCAAACTGCTGTTGGGTGGAATGCTATTATGTAGAGATGGAAATACTGTCACAGGAGGAGGAGAAGCATCAGGCAACGAAACCTTTCTGTGTGCTGGTTTAAGCATCTCTGAGACAGATGCTTACCTGAGCCTTATCTGAATCAAACCTGCATACTGTGGGTTTTGCTCGGTAATACCTGTACAGGGTTTTGGTATACTCTGATGGCTTATGAGTGCAAGTACTCATTATGCTTTAGTTAAGTGTAAAGCTATGTCTAAGTAGTTTTAAAGAAAGTGCAATAGGCACAAGAAGCACTGAGTTTAAAAAGTGTTTGCAGCTACCCAACAAGATCTACAATGGCAGCACTAGTCTCAGCTATTGTATTTCACAGTAATTAAGCTTTTAAGGCCTTTTACTTTTGAATAATAGTTGAAACACGACGCTGCTTAAAAAAGTAGTTAGTATTTGTCATTGATTTTACCCAAGGATTATGGATTACTGCTGCACATAGCACAGGAGCTCAAAATGGCCCTGTGATTCACAAAGATTACAGCACTATGCCCTTTATTTTCTAGGAAGGTTGTAAATCTGTTCAGTGGCAACAGGGGAAGTGCCTGCAGCATGGGAGTCAGTGTGGCCCAGGGCACATGAGTAGACACTGCCTGCAGCAGTGCCTGCCTTTTTTTGGCAGCTGAAGGCACGTTGCCCAACCCTTTTGCTGTTCAGCCTTCATTTGCAGGAAAGATTATAGTTACTTGGTTTACAGGGAAGGTGAAGGACTAATTCACAAGTACTTGCAAAGTTTGCTGTAAGTATTCACTGCACCCTGAATAAAATCACAAAAGCCTTGCAGCCTAAGGCATCAAGATACTTGATCCTTGCTAGTGTGCTTGCAAATACTGATCTCATGTTGCTTCCTCGTGAGGGGAGCTGGACTGGAGTGGGGAGTGCAGTGCTGTTGGGTAGAAATACAAAGTTCCCATCTACTGCTTTCACAGAATCATAGAATGGTATGGGTTGGGAGTGACCTCTTAGTGCAGCCCCCTGCTAAAGCAGGATCACCTGGAATAAATCACACAGGAACATGTCCAGGCAGGGTTTGAATGCCTCCAGAGACAGAAATGCCACAACCTCTCTGGGCAGCCTGTTCCAGTGCTTTGCCACCCTTAAAGCAAAGAAGTTTTTCCTGTTGTTTACAGGGAACCTCCTGTGTTTCAGTTTGTGTCCTTTGCCCCTTGTCCTGTCATTGTACAGCACTGAGAAGAAGTGAAGTTACATTTTTGGAGACTCCATTCTCTGCCCTATAACATCTGTGCCAGCTATGAACATTTGGCAAGTCAGCTGAAGTGACTGAGATCAGAGAGTGAGAAAATACAACTTTACATATCCCCTTGGGAGGGTAATGCTACAGGAATTTTATTGGAGAGCATTCTTACCAAAGACAACCTCTGTCTTTCTTTGGTTCTTTCTTTGCATTTTCTCCAGGTACCTAGGTACCTGGTTGTGTGCTGTGGTGAATGACTGGAGTGTCTTAAACTTTTAGGGCTTTGGCTGTGTGGTATGCAAGATGGTTTTTGGTGGAAGCAATGCTGACAAGATGTTCTGAGATGCCATTAATGAAGTGACGATGTGTTAATTTCAGAATATGTGATCCTAGATTAATAGTGAATAGTGAAGTTTATTTGCTTTATAAACAAATAAAAAGGCCCTTTAGTTCATAAATGAAAATCCCTTCTCTCTCTTTTATTCAACAAAGAGAGCAACTATTCTGGCATTTCATAATTCTTAAGTTATGCAGACATCCTTCATCTGAAAATGATAGGCAACAGTGAAGAGGGATAAAGAAATTGCAGAGAGGTTATTCCCTTTGCCATATTGCTTAGCCTAATCCTGAATTTATTAAGTGGGAAAATAATCCATTAGGTGAAACTGGTGAAAACCAGTCACCCTCCTTGAAGCATTTAGCCTATGAGGGCTGCTGTTGTTAAAGAAACAGCAACATTTGTTCCTAATGACAAAAACAATGCATGAGTGTTACAGATATTCACATAACTGTAGCTTCATGTACACCTGGGCTGACTAACTTGCATTTTAAGTAATTGTTGCTAATCTACTTCTGATGTGCTGGCTTTTGAAAGTCCTAATTGGAAACTGTAGGTTAATACGTGAGGTATTCAACATAAACTAGCTTGATCTACCTTAAATGTAGATGGCCTTTGATGGCAGTGACATATCAGTGAGGTGAAATCAGCAAAATTTCTGCCCCCCGAACTTCTCCTTTACAGCTGTTCTGCCTGATGCTGCTAAGTGTCTCCATAGAAACAAGCCATCTCTTGGCTTCCTCTTCCCATTGAAAACAGCCTTCTCACTGGCACTTATTCATCTGGGAAAAGCATTCTGTCGTGGCTCTGACATAAATGCTGCAGAGATGATCTGTCCTATCATTTCAGAAATAGATGCTGTTATGTGCACATGCATCAAGCCAGATTTGTCTGCCAAAGGCTCTAAAAAATTTTGGCTAATGGACTTAGGCTGAATTTGCTTTGGTGTAACCAGGAGTGGAAATTAGCTTAATATACAGAGACCAAGATAATAAGGGTGTGAGAAGTACTTGTAGTTGAAAAATCTGGCAGACCACGTTCCCTTCCTTTATGTCGTTAACATGCAATGTACTACCTGTCACATGTGTTTACAGTGGTAAAACTTTCTGAGAGGTTTACTTTGGGGACAAGAATTTATCTTCAAACTGATTAAGATGGTGGTGGGAGCTCATGCCTTCTGCTGAAAGTTGTTTAAGCTTCAACACTACTATCAGCTGAGGTATCACATTGCTACTATCAGATGAGGTATTCTGCATTGTCACAGGATGCAGTCAAGATATGAAAAAAAGTGATGTCAGCAAATTAGTAGCTCCAAAGTCCCTGTATTCTTAAAGTGCCTGCTACTTAGTCCAAGGTAAATGTATCCATCTGTACTTTGTGAAGAAGTCAACATATTGGCTTTTTTGGTGAACTTGTATTGACCCATCATAAAAGAAGTTCAGAACTCAGACCGATCCCAAATCCTTGATTAGTTTCCTTTGCTATAGGAAATTTAAGATATTTTAAAGGAAGTTTGTCTAAAGCTTGCTTGTCCTTTGCTCCCTCAGCATCCATTCCCTGATGCAGAATCATAGAATCAGTCAGGGTTGGAAGGGACCACAAGGATCATCTAGTTCCAACCCCCTGCCATGGGCAGGGACACCCCACACTAGATCACGCTGGCCAGAGCCTCGTCCAGCCTGGGCTTAAACACCTCCAGGGACGGGGCCTCAACCACCTCCCTGGATAACCCATTCCAGGCCTTCACCACTCTCATGGGGAAGAACTTCTTCCTCACATCTAGCCTGAATCTCCCCACCTCCAGCTTCATTCCATTTCCCCTAGTCCTATCACTACCTGAGATCCTGAGAAGTCCCTCCCCAGCCTTCCTGTAGGCCCCCTTCAGATACTGGAAGGCCACAATGAGGTCACCTCGGAGCCTTCTCTTCTCCAGACTGATCAGCCCCAACTCCTTCAGTCTGTCCTCATAGGAGAGGTGCTCCAGCCCTCTGATCATCCTCCTGGCCCTTCTCTGGACACACTCCAGCACGTCCACATCCCTCCTGTAATAGGGGCTCCAGAACTGGAGGCAGTACTCCAGGTGGGGTCTCACCAGAGCTGAGTAGAGGGGGAGAATCACCTCCCTTGACCTGCTGGTCACACTTCTCCTGATGCAGCCCAGGACCTGATTGGCTTTCCGGGCTGCAAGTGCACATTGAGAGCTCCTGTTGAGCTTCTCATCCACCAGCACCCCCAAGTCTCTCTCCTCAGGGCTGCTCTCCAGCCAGTCCCTGCCCAGCCTGTATTTGTGCCTGGGATTGCCTCGCCCCAGATGCAGGACCCTGCACTTGGTCTTGTTAGAAGGGTCAGATGAAAGGAAAGGCATCCCTACATAAATGTTTGCTAGTTTAATAATCTCTTATGGAGTGTTATCCACTGGTTTTAATATGGAAGAAACAAAATCTTCTCATTATCAAGTGCTATTTCAGCACTCTTCATTTCTCAGAGAGTCCTCCTGCTCATCCTGCTCTTCAGACTTGCGGCTCATCTTGGAGAAACATGGTTTGCCTTAGCCACAACTGGAAAGAAAAGATTTGTGCTGCCTATATTTAGCACCCGGTGGGGTTAGTATCTTCTCTTTTAATTCTCTTTACTAAACTCCTCTTTAGGCCTCCTGGCAATGTGATTTACAAACATTATTGATTCAGTGGAGAAATTTGTGGGGATTTTTGCAGTTTGTTGGTTTGGGGTTTTGTTTTAATGTTTTGTTTGTTTATTTGTTTTGTTGTGAGCAGGCAAATAAAATATAGATATGGTGATGCTGGGAAGATCAAGCTATTGGTTATTGTTCTGCTTAGTATATTTCTTGCGTTGATATAATTCCTTTACAGAGACTCATTCTTTCACAAGCACACACCCTTTCCAGTGTAAATCAGCAATTGCATAGGAACAAAAATCTGTTTTTAAAGGCAATGCTGGCAAGGCTATTCAAGAATTGTACGTGGAGAGAAAACCTTGAGTACTGTGTCCAGTTCTGGGCCCCTCAGTTTAGGAAGGATGTTGTCTTGCTGGAGCATGTCCAGAGGAGGGCAACAAAGCTGGTGAGGGGTTTGGAACACAAGCCTTATGAGGAAAGGCTGAGGGAGCTGGGGTTGCTTAGCCTGGAGAAGAGGAGACTGAGGGGTGACCTTCTTGCTCTCTACAACTACCTGAAGGGAGGTTGTAGACAGGCAGAGGTTGGTCTCTTCTCCCAGGCAGCCAGCACCAGAACAAGAGGACACAGTCTCAAGCTGCGCCAGGGCAGGTTTAGGCTGGATGCTAGGAAGAAGTTCTACACGGAGAGAGTGATTGCCCATTGGAATCGGCTACCCGTGGAGGTGGTGGAGTCACCTTCATTGGAGGTGTTCAGGAGAAGACTTGATGGGGTGCTTGGCTGCATGGTTTAGTTGTTGGGTGGGTTGGATTTGTTGATGGGTTGGACGTGATGATCTTGAAGGTCTCTTCCAACCTGGTGTAGTGTATTGTATTGTATTGTATTGTATTGTATTGTAAAACAGGGGAGCTACATCCATACAGGGGAGCTACATCTATTCTTACTTACATGTGCTGTTATTTCCAAAGATCCTTTCTCCTGGTGCAAGGGCTAAAACGTGGAGACATTTCACATGCCAGAAATAACTTGAAGTGGTGAATACAATACACAATTGTGGAAATGTGCTTGGACATACTAAACTTTGCCTTGGCAGTACTCTTCAACGTGGTGAAAGGTTCGGGTTGTAGCAAAGGCCTTTTTCTTCCCTCTCCTGCCATACACAAGTATATGTTGCTCTAACTAAACGGGGTTTTTGTTAGAATGAGCTGTAGAAACAGCTGCAGAGAACAAACATGAAACCTCACTGGATGGTTGGTTGCATTGTTGTTATTTTAGTTATTTATTTTTTTAAAAATTCTACAAATGTGTTAATTAACATCTCGGTTGGCAGTTCATGATGACTAAAGCACTTCTGAAGGAAAAATCCACTTCTGTCTGTTAATCAGTACTGTTAAAAATAGAATGCCATCTAATCACATGAAATACAATTTCTTGTGATTTGTGATTTGTGATTTGCTTTACAGAACTTTTGACTGAAGTGTTGGCTTGAAGCTTAAAATCCAAATTATTGAATTTCCCTTTCTGTTCTTGCCTTTAAGCAGAAAATTCTGAGATGTTGCTGTGGTTTTGGGCTTCAGTCTTTTCTCATTACAGATAGCCTTTTGTAGTTTCTCAGGGAACCTTAGATATTAGGTCTTCTATATGCTCCTGCAAAATGTTGTAAATGGAGCAGAATCTCTTGCCTCAGTGCTGTATGATGTGGTAGAGTTCATTAATATGCATTAAATATACCAGACTATTATTTAGTCTTATTTCTGAAAAAAATATAGCTACCCAAGTGTTGACATTTTCATGAATGTATAGCTTACAAAATCACTTTTTTAAAACAAACTGTGACTAATATTTGAAAAAAGGGGAAGTATCCCTTGAAGTTGTGGGTTGGGTTTTGATAATTTGTAGGGTACTAGTGTCATAGAAGTAATCTTTTTAACTGTTTAGTCCTTATTTTAAAAGATGTGGGATTTTAGAGCCACAGATACCAAGTGCTGAAACTCAATTAATGGCTGAGAAAACTTTTTTTTTCAGTGAATTGCACTGGAGAAGATAAATTCCACTGAGGGCTGCAGAGCAGTGCTGTGAAATGTTGTGTACATCTTGCTGTAGCAATGAGGAGCACAGGCTGAGTTCCTGATGGTTTCACAAGGGGACATCACTCTGGCACTGCCGCAGCACTGAGATTGTTCAATCATCCTCAATGGCAGCCTGCTGGCAGGTGCTCCTCAATAGAGGGAAGAGTGATGTCGTCTAATCATATTTCTGTTGGCCTGCTCAATTTCTCAGACCATAAATGTTCATAAAATATATCAGTCTTTTATATGCTGTCTAATATAACATTGAGAGTATTGAGTATATAGTAATTAGTATTTTATATAAAGCTTGTGCAATAGCAGAATTCTTTTTTTATTAAGTAGTGGCAAAAATTATTACAGGATAATGTAAATGATATTTTAAAAGTATATGGAGATGTGGACATAAGCATTCTTTAGTTCTTAGACAACACCAAAGGAAGTCACAGAATTACAAAATTGTAGGGGTTGGAAGCAACATCTGGAGATGCCCAGCCCCTCTGCTAGCACAGGTTTGCCCAGGTCAGGTTGCAAAGGAAAGCTTCCAGGCAAGATGTGAGTGTCCAGAGAAGGAGGCTGCACAGCCTTTCTGGGCAGCCTGTTCTAGTGCTCTATCAACCTGAAAGTGAAGAAGTTTGTCCTTATGTTTCAGTGAAGTCTCCTGTGTTCCAGTTTATACTCACTGGCCCTTGTCCTATCACTGGGCACTGCTGAAAAGAGTCCGACCCCATACTCTTGACCTCCACCCTCATTAGGGTGCCCTAATTAGTCCTTATTTTTACACAGGCATTCAATTATTTTCTATACCCTTCAAGTGAGCTATTTTATCTTCTGCATTGACACTTGGTAATACTTTGCCCTTATGAATGGCAATCATTTTTAAAAATTGTTTTCAAGTGTGTCTTAATTTTCACAAGATGATAATTGTTAGGAGCTGAAAAAGGAAAGTTAGGTTTTATTTATTAAAAAAAAAAAAAAAAAATCACCCCAAGTGTTGTGCAAGCTTTTTTCCCAGACAGGAATTTGGCAGTACTCTGAGTTTAATCCAGATCTGTTTTAGGGAAGGACCCTTATTTGTCTTCCTGGTTTCTGATCATATTTGGGAAGGGAGTTTTCTTGAATTTTCTCTTCTAAACCTGATATCTACCTTCAGTTTTCCATTTGAATTTAGGCTACAGTTGATGTTGAAAAACATCTGCCCTATATGGGGACAGGCTGCAGGAGCTGGGGGCTGTTCAGCCTGGGAGATGAGAAAGCTCCATGGAGACCTTATAGCAGCCATCCAGAATCTGAAGAAAGCTGGGAGCACTTTTTTTACATTTAAGCTGGAGGAGGGTAGAGTTAGAGTGGATAATAGAAGTACATTCTCTGCAGTGAGGGTGGTGAGACATTGGCACAGGTTGCCCTGGGAGGTTATGGATGCTCCCTCTTTGGAGGTATTCAGGGAAGGTGTCCCTGCCCGGGGGGTGGGAGGGTGGTGGGTGGTGGTGGTGGAATTAGATGATCTCTGAGGTTCCTTTCAACACAAATCATTCTGTTATTCTATGATTGTGCATTAGTCTGGGAAATTAAATTATTTAAGCGAATTGTTAAAAAGACTTGGTGGCAACGGAGTTTTTGCCCTCCACAGCTTCTTGATCAGGGGAAGTGGAGAGGGAGGTGCTGATCTCTTCTCTTTGCTATCCAGTGACAGGATGCATGAGGATGGTTCAAAGCTGCATCAGCTGCTGCCAGCTGCTTCCTAGTGTCCAGTGCAACTGGACATCGGAAGGGACTGCCAAAGGTGAAAGCTGTGAATGGTGTAGGGTTTGTGTTGTGATGAACTTACTTGGTCAGGCTAGGAGGAACATGGAGAGTGTAAAGGGATTCAGGTTTATGTCTTTGCTAGACAATAACATCTGTGCTTCACCACACCACTGTGATTTGCCTTGTCTGCAAACTGGAAAGGTACAAATGTTCTCTTACCTTAGAAAACAGAAAAAATAATGGAAACAAAACAAAACAAACACTATGCCATGCTGAAATACTGCAGAAAAAAAAATAAAACAAAGGAGAATTGTATCTTAGTTGGTGACTGTCATATACAGCAAAGGAGAGCTTAGGTGTTTTTTAAAGGAAGTTGGATATTGTTTTCTGGTTCCTGTGCCCAAAGATTTAGGCATGCATAATCACCCCATGGTCATTTGTTGTTGTTGTTTTGTTTTTTTTCCATGCAGTGGATCCATGGTGGAGGTTAAACAGGGACTGTGTAGTCATTTGTGTATATGCAGTAATAAGAGGAAATCCTCATATCGCTAATTTTGTTTGCAGAGCAGTTGGAAAGTGTATTCAGAGAGGGAAGCATACATCCCACACCTGACCTACATGGAAAGTAGGAAAATTTGGAATCAGTAAGCAAGTGCTGTCCAGGCTGTGAACTGACTGAGGCAGGGGCTACACAGGAGAAGGCTCTTCAGTGATGTTAGTAAAGGTTGCTTTGTATCAGGGGAACACAAGGAGATGAATGAAGGTGGGTTTGACATGGATACAGTTGTCAGTGCTTTTCTGCTGAAACTCAGTAGTAACATTTCTGAAATAAAAGGGTTTCAGAATTTAAAACACCTGAAGCAATGTAATGCTCATTCTTCCTCACAGATTGCTGGAGGTTTTCAAAGGCATTTGGCATTCAGTCCCTGCAATTAAATTCTGGCACAATATAGTAGAGAATCTTAAAATAAGAAATATTGGTCAATCTCTACAGCTGACTTTGCTACCAATTAGATCTGCAGTTTGCTAAATATTTTCAGTGATTTCATATTGATTCTTGATTGTGTTCTGTAGCTGCTTTTGAAATGCAGCTGGGTGGTGAGCCTCGGGCACCAGGTATGGCAGGGCAAATGGTTAAGCTTTCAGGCTGTACTTCTAGGGGGTACATTTTACCAGATTTTTTTTAAAAAAAGAAGAAGAGGGGGGAAAAAAAGGTATAAGATTCCAAATGAATGTCCAATGTGAGTAATACTTATGATAGCACTTGTTTTCAGGACTATATGCACAGGTTAGTGAAGTCTAGTAGCTGTTCTTTGCTGCTTTTTAATGTGTTAATTATCTGTGCTCAGCTGTGTAGGTGATGAGTATTGGCTAAGCACATAGCAGTCTAATAGTTGAGTTACTGTACATTTTGGCGAGAGATTTTCTCAAAGAAATGGATGATACCTCTTCCTTAACTCTGAAACAACACCCATCTTTGTGTCCTGCTTCTTATGTGCAAGAACTTTGCCTGAGGGCTCTTCTTATACAGGCAAACACATTTTCAGGAGCAAGATGTTTAACAGTTTGTTGTGAAACAAAGTCAAATATTTTGATAACTGGATCAGAAACCTTAATGGTTCTGTAAGATGGAAGCCATGTAGAGCAAGTGCATTGCTGTCAATGTTGTTGAAATGTTTTGAAGATCTATCTTTACAGATGCCTGCTCCCAGTTTAGCATTACATTACCTTTACATGTCAGGGAACCTACACTGAATTACTACAGAAAATTTTGCAAATAGTTTCACTTCTAGCTATGTCTGGCCAAGATTTGAGGATGTCCTTGAAGCATGTGGTTAATATGACTGAACGACTTCCAAAAGACGGCAGCTGACAAGTGCTAAGTCTTCTGTGATCATGGACAGGCAAGTGATCTCTTCTTTCACTGAATTGCTTTGGAACAGGATGCAGGGTAAACAAGTGAGCTCAGTGTCTTTTTCTACTGGAAATCAGCACTGCCTATAGACTTGACAGGAGAAAGCTGCCTTTTTGGCATTTCTTGTGAGATTTGTGAGGTTTTGTTAATAGATGCATAAGGCAGGGCTGAATTTCAGCAGCTTTCCTTACACAGAGTAATGTCTGATCTTAGCATAAACGATTTTATTTAGGATTGATTGCACATTCCCCAGCAATGGGAAGTATTTTGTATTTAGCAAGAGAAAAAATATGGAATTATAGCTTTGTAAGCCTGCTGCAGATGCTTTCTGTCCTGCACATGCACCATGTTGATGTGCAAGGTTCTGAATTTGACAAATCTGGATTCTGAATCAGTGTAGTAGGACAGATTGTGTTTCACATTCATTGTGTAGCCTTAAAAAGAAACCCTCCATTACAGGAGTTTAGCATGAAAAAAGTAGTTCCATGTGTTCCTGTGATGGAGTGGGTTCAGAGGAGGGCCAGGAAAATGGTCAGATGTTGGAGCACTTCTGCTATGAGGGCAGGCTGAGGGAGCTGGGGCTGTTCAGCCTGGGGAAGAGAAGATTCTGGGGAGACCTAAGAGCAGCCTTGCAGCACCTTAAGAGGGCTACAGGAAGGTTGGGGAGAGACTGTTTGCAAAGGCCTGCAAGGACAGGACCAAGGGCAATGGCTTCAAACTAGAGAAGAGCAGATTTAGATTTGATGTTAGGAAGAGGTTCTGCACCATGAGGGTGGTGGAACACTTCAACAAGCTGCCCAGGGAGAAGGTTGAGGCCCCATCCCAGGAGATATTCAAGGTGAGGTTGGACAGGGTTCTGGGCAACCTGATCTAGTGGAGATGTCCCTGCTGACTGCAGGGTATTGGACTGGATGACCTTTGGAGGTCCCTTCCAGCCTGGACCATTCTCTTATTCTATGAAATCCTTTGCTTTTTATAAAGATGTTAACATGTTAACAGTTTTGTAGGTTGAAAATATTTGCAGTTTGCTGCTGTATTGGTTTGATCTGTATCTGTGAATCTCTCTGAAGCTGTATCTGAGTGGCAAAAGCCCAGTACACCTCTACAAGCTTCAGCGTGTGATCATGTACTTGCACTTGCTTTTGACTTTTTTGGAGTCGCTAGGTCACAATCTTGATACTGTGCTTGTGCATAACCTCTGAAAAGTGCTGCCTCTTCTGCACTATTTGACACTTTTTAGATAGTACATTTGGAAGTCAAATGCCTGGAGATAAAACACCTATGGCACTGAGGTGTGACTGTGTTAGAACACTTAGAGTTAAGTATGCAAACATATGTACCAATATTATACCTTGGGGATTTCCAAGAAAATTAAACACTGGGTTTTGGTGTCTTGGGTTTTTTTTGTGTGTGTGGTTTGTGTTTTTCCCCCCAGTTCACAGGAAAGTGAAAATGAGGCCTGTTAAAGAGAAGAGGCTAATAAGAGAAATGCTTGATATCTGAAACTCAGGAAACCAACTAAGTGGCACTGAGATTTCTTTTTCTTTTATTTCTAGCTCATTAGTTTTTTTATGAAATAACCTTGGATAAAGTGATGCTAAGGGAGGCTGCACTATACATTGTGGACTGGTGTACTCCAATTAAGGCTTTTTCCCCCATCTCAAACCTTTCTTTAGGGCTGCTGTTGTAACAACACTGGTACTGCAGCAGTAAGAAAGTGTCCTAAAGAGCCTTTGAGGAACCTCAAATACCAGCTGATTCTGCTACTTTTGTAAATGATGATAACATTTTAAAGTGATTGGAGGCTAAGAAGAATAGGTGAGCTGTAGTCTATTGTGGCATACCTTTCTGCAAAAGTTACACTCAACTTTTAAAGGATGATGGCAATTTTTTCTGCATGTCCCGGTGCAGTGGATTCCCCCTTATTTAATAAAGGAAAGCATAATTAAATTAGAAGCTTAACAGATGTGTTTCATAAGCCCTGATTCCTCCTTTGATCTAATATGATCTTTAGATAAAAGGTAAAGTCTAGAAGAAACTGATCAACAAAATCTTCATTTAAAACTTTTCCAGCCATTGTCTAGAATACAGGAATGCGATGATCTCTGGAGCCCTAGGCTTGAATTAATACTTGATTTTTAGTGCCTTAAAATCTATTGAAAACTTGTTAGCAGACTCCTGTTTATTAGATCTGTAATTTATTATTTTTTTTTTTTTTGGTGGTGGAGGGTAAATTTATATTCTGACAATGAAAATATGTTTGTGATGTCTAGTGTTATGGTTTACAATGTATTTTTAGGCTCATAACAATGATGTTGGCTTCCTCATTCCCTTAATGTGCCTTTCTGTAACCGACTCTGGATAAAGAAGTCATGCTTGTGAGCAGTCTGCAAGTGAAAATCCTTTGCTTGCCTGTAGCAGTCTGGTAGTACTTTTGGGAGGAACTTTCACAGTGAAGTATTTCTTTTATGGATTGATACCACTAAAAAAGTTGAATAATTTTCCTTAGCTGTGTGTCACAGGTTAAGGCTGGGCTGGCCACTAGATGAGTGACAGATGTTCTTTATAAGGGATAGAGACTTATGGACTGGGAAAAAAAAACCCTAAAACAACAACAATAAACATACACACACACACACAAAGACCAAAACAACCTATGAAAATATTTAAATATATGCAAATATACACAAACCCAGCAGCAAAGTCCCTCAGAGTCCAGGCTGAACTCTGTGGTAGGTGGGAACTGGATTCAGGAACTCATGGATTAGGACTGAAGACAGATGAATGAAGAGAGTCCTGCTTGGATGCCAGCCACAGAGGAAGCAGGCTTGGCTCTTGTTACCCCTCAGCTTTACGTGGAGTGTGAGGTACTTGGGATGGAATACTTTGTTGGTTGGTCAGCTTTAGGTCACCTGTCCTGTCCACACCACCCCACACGTGCAACTTCTTTGCTTATGACTCTCCTTTTGGATGCTGCAGTGTTGTACACAGGATTTAGCAGTGACCTGGGTCTCCATAGAAGTGAGGACAAGTGAGATCCTTTCTACACAGCAGTCCTTGGTAGTAATTCTCAACATCACTTGCTGTCACTTCCAGAAGCAGACACTGCCTGAACAAAAAATCAAAGAAAATGATGAATTTCAGAAATTGCAGTCACTTAGATGAGACTGAGCTGAAAACTAAAATCCCTGAACAAACTATTAGCTCGATTCTAGTTCAGAGCAGGACACCAATCTTCTGTCTTTAAAGATGACACCCTCAATGCTATCAGCTAATATTAGTTTGATATGAAGAATTAGAGACAAAAATGAGTAGAAGAACAAGTGACTTGAAGTAACATAAAGTACTTTGTTGTTTCACCTCTAGGATACATTTTTGTTACTGGTTTTAGGAACTTATTTTGTATCCATTCCAGTAAGGTGAAGACTCAGAAAGGCAGAAGAGCAGTAAAACTTGCAAATGAAGCCTGGAGATCTGCAGAACACCTTTTCCTCACTTATAGATGACGGACACTGAACTGTCAGTCTTGATAACTTGTTCTGTCTTTGTCCACAGTCAGAGAACTTTATGAAAATTGGAATTGCTTTGGAACAAAGAGGAAGAAGCAGAACAACATGAAAATTGCTGTGGGTGAACAATGATTTTATAGCAGCTTTCATCAGAGATTCACTTTGGATTCCCAGAATGTTAGTAAATGAATCATCATGCTTGTTTCACAAATTTGCTAATTTGTGGAGCAAACCAATTTTCTTTTGGCCATTTCATTTTATTTCTAATTCACTTGGCTTCCCCTCCCTCCCCTCCCCTCCCCCTTATTATTATTTATTTTTAATTATCACTTGAGAAATGTCTACATGTCTCCTCTGTAGAAACCAAAGATCCATCAGCAAGGCTCCATTCCATGAGGGTGGCTCTTTGCATCTGTAGAGCAAGTGGTACAACTCTTGAGGGTAAATATCTGATCATGCAGAACAGTCATAGAATCATAGCATGCAGTGGGTTGGAAGGGACCTTCAGATACGGGCAGAATATGTAGGCAGAGTCCATATATCCTTTTAATTTTTTTCCCCTTTTAGTAGGTGGTGTTAAAAACAAAATTAAAACCCTCTGCAGACTCACAACTCAGCACTGTTAAATAGAATGAACCATATTATTTTCTTTTCAGACATGGCTACGTAAAACTGCAGGGAGAGCCACCTCTGCTTTTTTTATACCATTTACAGACCTATCCCTATTACAGAACCCTCTGCACAATTTCTGCTTGAAAAGTTCTCAAATGTTGTGGTATATATACATACTTTTTTTTTTTTTTTTTTTTTTCCAGCTAGGTGGCCAGGAGGCGCAGTTCAGAGCTCCTAAAATACAGAATCTAGTTTCCCCATCTTCTTAACAGTTCAAGGTACAGGCCTAGATGATTAAAAATAGCTTGAGAGGTGCATGCATGTGGACAGAGTCAGTCCCCTTTTGAGCGTTCAAAATAGAATTCTGAGTTAAGTACTTGTGCTATTTCATTGTTCCCATATAGGCTGCACTACTGAGAAACAAGCAATGTAGTATTCCACGTGGGGTCTCAGCAGGGCAGAATAGAGGGGAGGAGAAGCATATCAGTATCAGTGATAGCTATTCTCCCAACAACACCTCAGATTCTGCCCTTCCAAGCTGGGAAGCACATGCTGGGGTGGCTGTGCTGCACAGCAGGATTGATGTGAGGCTGGGATGCATTCAGAATCCTGTAGTAAAGAGCAGGATTGTGTTTTGCAGCGAGTCACATGCAGAAGCATCAAAGGGTGAGGTCTGTGTGTGGGGCAGTGAGAGCAGTACTGAAGGAGCAGGCATGGACAGCTTCTTGGATGGAGCTGTGGAGGTCCATGCAGGTGCAGTCTTCTGTTTATCCTTCAGGGCTTTTTTGGTGGTAGAGTAAATGACACACGAGAGCATCAGCAACCTGAACAGCTGGCTTTCTACTTGAAACAACAGATGGCAATCACAATCAAAATGGAGGCCAGCACATTTGCATTTTGAGAGGAACGTAAATAGTCTCTGTTCAAAGGGAAAGTAAAGTAGAAGCTCTACAGGAAGCCTCGGACTAGTCTGCAGCAGGCACACAGCTGCTGAGCTGTGCTGAAGTGATGTTCAAGTGGTAGGCACTGTGTGTCTGTGCAGCATCTTGGTATCTCTGCTAATTTCTCTTTATGAAGCTGAACAAATTCTGTAACTGCATATTCTAGTTTCATTGTTCTAATTTTTGATAGAAGAAACTGTTGGGGCTGAATTTTGCCTGTTATTCTCTGCTTCATTGGACACCTCCTTCCCACTGCTGCACACCCCTCTTCATTTTAAGGCAGTGAATGCATCTCTTTGTGTTGAATGTGGGGCAGGAGGCTGTACAGTTAGAGCTTTTATATAATTTACTCATCTTCTCAGGATCTTGTTGTCATTGTAGATGATATATCCATGCTTTCTTCTATGTGAAATGCTTTTATGCTCGATATGTATACATATACTTTAAATGCAGAAATTACAGTAAGAGGCATCTATTACAATCACAAAATTAGCACCCTGAATTAAAGAATACGAAAATTCATTATTTAGCAGTAGCATCACCCCTAAGCATATGTTTAAGATGCAAGATTGTAGTGCTGGATGATACAATACAATACAATACAATACACCAGGTTGGAAGAGACCTTCAAGATCATCGCGTCCAACCCATCAAACAATCCAACCCACCCAACAACTAGACCATACAGCCAAGCACCCCATCAAGTCTTCTCCTGAACACCTCCAGTGAAGGTGACTCCACCACCTCCACGGGTAGCCGATTCCAATGGGCAATCACTCTCTCCATGTAGAACTTCTTCCTAACATCCAGCCTAAACCTGCCCTGGCGCAGCCTGAGACTGTGTCCTCTTGTTCTGGTGCTGGATGCCTGGGAGAAGAGGCCAACCTCTGCCTGGCTACAACCTCCCTTCAGGTAGTTGTAGAGAGCAAGAAGGTCACCCCTCAGTCTCCTCTTCTCCAGGCTAAGCAACCCCAGCTCCCTCAGCCTCTCCTCATAGGGCTTGTGTTCCAAACCCCTCACCAGCTTTGTTGCCCTTCTCTGGACACGTTCCAGCAAGTCAACATCCTTCCTAAACTGAGGGGCCCAGAACTGGACACAGGACTCAAGGTGTGGCCTAACCAGTGCAGTGTACAGGGGGAGAATGACCTCCCTGCTCCTGCTGGCCACACTGTTCCTGATGCAAGCCAGGATGCCATTGGCCTTCTTGGCTGCCTGGGCACACTGCAGGCTCATGTTCAGCGTCCCATCAACCAGTACCCCCAGGTCCCTCTCTGCCTGGCCACTCTCCAGCCACTCTGACCCCAGCCTGTAGCACTGCCTGGGGTTGTTGTGGCCAATGTGCAGAACCCGGCACTTGGATGTTTTAAATCTCCTGCCCTTGGACTCTGCCCATCTGTCCAGCCTGTCGAGGTCCCTCTGCAAAGCCTCTCTGCCCTCCAGCAGATCAACTGCTGCCCCCAGCTTGGTGTCATCTGCAAATTTACTGATGATGGACTCAATGCCCTCATCCAGATCATCAATAAAGATGTTGAAGAGCATGGGGCCCAGTACTGATCCCTGGGGCACACCACTAGTGCCTGGCCGCCAGCTGGATGTGGCACCATTCACCACCACTCTCTGGGCTCGGCCCTCCAGCCAGTTCCTAACCCAACACAGTGTGCTCCTGTCCAAGCCATGGGCTGCCAGCTTGGCCAGGAGTTTGCTGTGGGGACGGTGTCAAAGGCCTTGCTGAGGTCCAGGTAGACCACATCCACAGGCCTCCCCACATCCACCAGGTGGGTCACCTGATCATAGAAGGAGATCAGGTTGGTCAGGCAGGACCTGCCCCTCCTAAATCCATGCTGGCTAGGCCTGAGCCCCTGGCCATCCTGTAAGTGCTGTGTGATCGTACTCGAGATGACCCATTCCATAATCTTGCCTGGCACTGAGGTCAGGCTGACAGGCCTATAATTCCCTGGCTCATCCAACCGGCCCTTCTTGTGGATGGGCACCACGTTGGCAGCTTCCAGTCTTCTGGGACCTCTCCAGTGAGCCAGGACTGCTGAAAAATGATGGAAAGTGGCTTGGCCAGCTCATCTGTCAGCAATCTCAGCACCCTAGGATGGATCCCATCCGGTCCCATGGCCTTGTGGGGGTCCAAGCGGCTCAGTAGATCTCTAACTTCCTCTTGGAGCAGTGGGAAACTATGCAGCTCTCTGGCTCCTTCTGCCAGCTCTGCAGGCCAGCTGTCTGGAAGACGTTCTGCCCTGCTAGTGAAGACTGAGGCAAAGAAGGTGTTAAGTCCCTCTGCCTTTTCCTCATCCTCTGTTACAACGTTCCCCTCCATGTCAACCAAGGAGTGGAGGTTGTCCTTGCCCTTCTTCTTGCTATTGATGTATTTATAGAAGGACTTTTTGTTGTCCTTCACAGCAGAGGCCAGTCTAAGTTCTAAATGGGCTTTTGCCTCCCTAATTTTCTTCCTACACAACCTAGCAACATCCCTAAACATTCTGTAGGTTGCCTCCCCTTTCTTCCAAAGATGATACACCCTCTTTTTTTCCCTTAGTTCTATTAAAAGTTCATTACCCATCCAGGCTGGCCGTCTGCCCCAGCGGCTCATCTTCCGGCACACCGGCACAGCCTGTTCTTGCACCTTCAATAGTTCTTCCTTGAAGTAGGTCCAGCTCTCCTGGACCCCTTTGTTTTTAAGGGCTGATTCCCAAGGAACCTTCTGAATTAGTTCCTTGAGTAGCCTGAAGTCTGCCCTCCTGAAGTCCAGAGTGGAGGTCTTCTTGCTCCCCCTCTTGGCTTGGCTGCATACTGAAAACTCTATTATCTCGTGGTCACTGGTGCCTAAACACCCTCCGACCACCAAATCACCCACCAGCCCTTCCCTGTTGGTGAAGAGGAGGTCAAGCATAGCCTTACCCCTGGTAGGCTCACGCAGCACCTGGGATAAGAAGCTGTCCTCCATGCACTCTAAGAACCTCCTAGACTGCCTCCTCTCTGCTGTGTTGAGATCCCAGCAGATATCAGGCAGGTTGAAGTCACCCATGAGAATGAGGTCAGGTGATCTTGAGACAGCCTTAAGCTGCCTATAGAATACCTCATCGACATCCTCCTCCTGGTTGGGTGGTCTATAACAGACGCCAACCAGGATGTCTGCCCTGTTGGTCTTCCCTCTAATTCTTACCCACAAGCACTCAACCCTATCATCCCTGATCTCCATCTCAACAGCATCCAGTGCCTCCCTGATGTACAGGGCCACCCCTCCACCCCTTCTTCCTTGCCTGTCTCTCCTGAAGAGCCTGTAGCCGTCAATTGCAGCGCTCCAGTCATGCGAGTTGTCCCACCACGTCTCTGTGATGGCAACTACATCATAACTTTCTTGCTGCAACAAGGCTTCCAGCTCCTCTTGTTTGTTACCCATGCTTCGTGCATTAGTGTACATGCACTGCAGCTGGGCTGCTGGTTTCACCTCTAGGTCTAGCTTATCACCTCCAGACTCCTGCCTGAGGGCACTGGTTTCCGACCCTCCCCCCTTCGAAGCTAGTTTAAAGCCCTGTCAATGAGACTTGCTAAGTTTCAATGTGAGAAAGCACAGTGGTAGCCTTCCCCATAGCAGCAGCTTCTCTGCTAGAGGAAGAAAGAAGTATCTTAGACACACCACTGGAAAAAGCCAAAAACACCCAAACACTTTCAAAGGCATCTCTGCAAGAGAATCAGTTGCTCTTACTCTGCTGTTTCTCTTAAACACCTACAGTGATGGCAACTCCACCACCTCTCCGGGCAGTCCATTCCAGTGGCAAATCACTCTCTCTAGGAAGAATTTCATAGAGAAGAGACCTCAAAGATCATCAAGTCCAACTCACCACCACAGACCTCATGACTAAACCATGGCACCAAGTGCCACATCCAAACCGCTCTTGAACACTTTCAGGGATGGTGACTCCACCACCTCCCGGGGGAAGCCCATTCCAATGGATAATGACTCTCTCAGTGAAGAAATTTCTCCTCAACTTGAGCCTAAACTTCCCCTGGTACAGCTTGAGACTGTGTCCTCTTGTTCTGGTGCTGGTTGTCTGGGAGAAGAGACCAACCCCCACCTGGCTACAACCTCCCTTCAGGGAGTTGTTGAGAGCTATAAGGTCTCCTCTGAGCCTCCTCTTCTCCAGGCTAAGCAACCCCAGCTCCCTCAGCCTCTCCTCACAGGGCTGTGCTCCAGACCCCTTCCCAGATTTTTTGCCCTTCTCTGGACACCTTCCAGCACCTCAACATCTTCCCTAACTGAGGGGCCCAGAACTGGACACAGCACTCAAGCTGTGGCCTAAGCAGTGCTGAGCACAGGAGCAGAATGACCTCCCTGATCCTGCTGGCCACACTGTTCCTGATGCAGGCCAGGATGCCATTGGCCTTCTTGGCTGCCTGGGCACACTGCTGGCTCATGTTTGGCCTACTAGCAACCAGTACCCCCAGGTCCCTCTCTGCCTGGCTGCTCTCCAGCCACTCTGACCCCAGCCTGTAACACTGCCTGGGGTTGCTGTGGCCAATGTGCAGAATCCGCCACTTGGATGTGTTCAATCTCCTGCCCTTGGATTCTACCCATCTGTCCAGCCTGGCAAGGTCCCTCTGCAGAGCTCTTCTACCCTCTAACAGATCAACACCTGCTCCCAGCTTGGTGTCATCTGCAAACTTACTGATGGTGACTGCCTCAATCCCCTCATCCAGATCGTTAATAATAATAATAATAATAATAATAATAATAATAATAATAAACCAGGTTGGAAGAGACCTTCAAGATCATCGCATCCAACCTATCAACCAATCCAACCCACCCAACAACTAGATCATGGCACCAAGCACCCCATCAAGTCTCCTCCTGAACACCTCCAATGAAGGTGACTCCACCACCTCCCTGGGCAGCCCATTCCAATGGGCAATCACTCTCTCTGTATAGAACTTCCTCCTGACATCCAGTCTAAACCTCCCCTGGTGCAGCTTGAGACTGTGTCCTCTTGTTCTGGTGCTGGCTGCCTGGGAGACGAGACCAACCTCTGCCTGGCTACAACCTCCCTTCAGGTAGTTGTAGAGAGCAATAAGGTCACCCCTCAGTCTCCTCTTTTCCAGGCTAAGCAACCCCAGCTCCCTCAGCCTCTCCTCATAGGGCTTGTGTTCCAAACCCCTCACCAACCTTGTTGCCCTTCTCTGGACATGTTCCAGCAAGTCAACATCCTTCCTAAACTGAGGGTCCCAGAACTGGACACAGTACTCCATCAATAGAGATATACATCATCAATAGAGATATTGAATGGGATGGGGCCCACCACTGATCCCTGGGGGACACCACTAGTGCCTGGCTGCCAGCTGGATGCGGCACCATTCACCACCACTCTCTGGGCTTGGTGCTCCAGCCAGTTCCTAACCCAGCTCAGAGTGCTGCTGTCCAAGCCAGGGGCTGACAGCTTGACCAGGAGTTTGCTGTGGGGGACAGTGTCAAAGGCCTTGCTGAAGTCCAGGCAGACTACATCCACAGCCTGCCCCTCATCCATCAGGCAGTCACCTGATCACAGAAGAAGATCATGTTGGTGTGGCAGGATCTGCCCTTCCTAAATCCATGCTGGCTGGGCCTGAGCCCTTGGCCATCCTGTAAGTGCTGTGTGATTGCATTCAAGATGACCTGTTCTTGCCTGGCACTGAGGTCAGGCTGACTGGCCTATAATTCCCTGGTTCATCCAACTGTCCCTTCTTGTGGATGGGCATCATGTTGGCAGCTTCCAGTCTTCTGGGACCTCTCCAGTGAGCCAGGACTGTTGAAAAATGATGGAGAGTGGCTTGGACAGCTCATCTGCCAGCTCTCTCAGCACCCTAGGATGGATCCCCTCCAGTCCCATGGACTTGTGGGGATCCAAGCGGCTGAGGAGATCTCTAATTGTCTTCCTCCTGGAACACAGGGGAACTATACCTGCTCCCTGGCTCCATCTGCCAGCTCAGGAGGCCAGTTTTCTGGAAGACAACTTAACCTGCTTTTAAAATTTGAGGCAAAGACGGTGTTAAGTACCTCTGCCTTTCCTTCATCTTTTGTTACTGCATTCCCCTCCGTGCCCACCAAGGAGTGGAGGTTCTCCTTGCCCCTCCTCTTGCTATTAATATATTTATAGAAGGATTTTTTGTTTTCCTTCACAGCAGAGGCCAGTCTAAGGTCTTAGTGGGCTTTTGCCTCCCTAATATTTTTCTACATGACCTAAAAACATCCTTAAACATTCCATGGGTTGCTTCCCCTTTCTTCCAAAGATGGTACACCCTCTGTTTTATCCTTAATTCCTTTACAAGTTCATTGCCCATCCAGGCTGTCTGCCCCAAGGCTCAGAATCATAGTATCACTAAGGTTGGAAGGGACCTCAAAGATCATCGAGTCCAACTTATCACCACAGACCCCATGACTAGACCATGGCACCAAGTGCCACATCCAATCCCCTCTTGAACACCTCCAGGGATGGTGACTCCACCACCTCCCCGGGCAGCCCATTCCAATGATGAATGACTCTGTGAAGAATCTCCTCCTCACCTCGAGCCTAAACTTCCCCTGGCACAGCTTGAGACTGTGTCCCCTTGTTCTGGTGCTGGTTGCTAGAGAGAAGAGACCAACCCCTTCCTGGCTACAACCACATTTCTTACCCAGATTTTCAGTGACTTCAAAATAAATTGGCTACTAATAAAAGGAATAGAATTTGGCCAATGACTACCTTAGCTCAGCAAAAGCATTTGTTAAATCTGTGTTCTTTTTCTTTTTGCTATAACATAATCAGGTAATCTGAACATATTTTCTCTTCAATGGAGAGGGATAACTACTATGATTATTAATGTAATGCCAGTCACTTAAGCATGTGGTGTTCAGTGTGAGTAATAGTCTTTCTTTTAACACAATTTTCCCTCCTACGGTAATAATTTCATTACTTACTCCATGTCATGTCATTATTAAATGGAGTATGCCTAAATGTTCTTTAGAAAAGGTATTGCTGAGTCTCTCAAATGAGGTTTAGGTCTAATTAAACTTCTGCCACAACAGATCAGACATTTGGGTATTTCTAAATTATTGCTATTTTTTTTTAAACTGACAGATGAGGTGCCACTGGAACAGGAAGGCAGAAATAGAAGCAGCTGTGACATGATATATTTGATCAATCACATGGAGCTTTTATCCCGTGTGGAAATGTTAGATGCAGAGTGCCAAGCATCTCAGGACATCTTCTGCGTTCTGATTTGTGCTAGTTCTTCTCATTCATCTCTGGGCACATCTAAGAAGAGTCTAACTTATGCCTTCTTCCATTTTCAGTGGTGCATGGCTGAGCTGTGTCAGCCTTGAGCTTGCCTTGCGCTGCTGTGCTGTACCTGCATCTGACTGTGTGGAGTGGCTTACAGCATTAAAATACAGATCTACTTTTTCTCTAAGACCTCATGGGAAAACAGTATTCTTAATATTCCATTTGTTGGGGTTTATTTGTTCTGCATTTCAGTCAGTTTTCAATATTAAAAAGAAATCATCACTTGTTTGATTCAAAAAGAAACAAACATTGAGTATCCTGGAAGAAAGGTAATGTCCTGTTTCAGGGGAGACAGTACCTTCTTATTGCATATACTCTCTTCTTCTGTCAGAAGAAATCTTTACCCCAGTGACTAAAATTAATATATATTTATAAAACAATGTAGCTCTACAGTGTCACTTTTTGTTTGGCAGAAAAAATTGATTGCATAGAATGGACCCTTAATAATGAGGGTCTAAACTGGGTCTCACCAATGATTGCAGTGCTATTTACATGTGGATTTACTGTTAAAAATCTTCAAGACAAGCAGCTAGTTTTTTATTTTCACCTAGTGAGGAGTGGACTATCTTACTTTTCTGCAAGAAAAAATGCAGCACAGAAGAAAAATCCAGAAGTTTGCCTCATAGCCTGGGGAAGAATCTTATAAACCTCACCTGCATTCCAAAGGGTGAGATAATTTTTCTCTGTTGTGTAGCCTTCATGGGTTCCTAACTGCCTACTTTCTGACCACTGCATGTCAAACCTACTGTTTTGCATGGAGAAACATTTTAATAAATCTTCAGGAACTATGAGCACAGCACTCTAGTGTTAGAATACCAGCTTGGTTTAATAAGAAGTGTTTTTATCTTGTATTTTGAGTGCTGAGACATTTCCCAGTTAGGAGGAAAATGGTAACAAACTGAAGCAGACTAAACTCAAAGGCTGCAGTCTCCTGAGCTTGTCTTGTGTTTGGTGTCCACTGTGACCTTCAGAAAATCATATTGTCTGGACAATTTTTCTTGTGCTCCATTGTAAACTCTACCACTGCTCTCCACCATTGCTCGTAAACTGCTGACAGTGCTTTGAAAGCGCATTTAGCTGTCACATTGCTACTTGTGGTCTGAACCAATTCAGAATATGTCAGTGGCTGGGGTCAGAGTGGCTGGAGAGCGGCCAGGCAGAGAGGGACCTGGGGGTGCTGGTTGATGGGAGGCTGAACATGAGCCTGCAGTGTGCCCAGGCAGCCAAGAAGGCAAATGGCATCCTGGCCTGCATCAGGAACAGTGTGGCCAGCAGGAGCAGGGAGGTCATTCTCCCCCTGTACACTGCACTGGTTAGGCCACACCTTGAGTCCTGTGTCCAGTTCTGGCCCCCTCAGTTTAGGAAGGATGTTGTCTTACTGGAACATGTCCAGAGAAGGGCAATGAAGTTGGTGAGGGGTTTGGAACACAAGCCCTATGAGGAGAGGCTGAGGGAGCTGGGGTTGCTTGGCCTGGAGAAGAGGAGACTCAGGGGTGACCTTATTGCTCTCTACAACTACCTGGAGGGAGGTTGTAGCCAGGCAGAGGTTGGTCTCTTCTCCCAGGCAGCCAGCACCAGAACAAGAGGACACAGTCTCAAGCTGCACCAGGGCAGGTTTAGGCTGGATGTTAGGAAGAAGTTCTATACAGAGAGAGTGATTGCCCATTGGAATGTGCTGCCCGTGGAGGTGGTGGAGTCGCCTTCATTGGAGGTGTTCAGGAGGAGACTTGATGGGGTGCTTGGCTGTATGGTTTAATTGTTGGGTGGGTTGGGTTTGTTGATGGGTTGGATGCGATGATCTTGAAGGTCTCTTCCAACCTGGTGTATTGTATTGTATTGTATTGAAATATGATCAACAGGATGTGTTCAAGAGGGGATTAGACGTGGCACTTGGTGCCATGGTCTAGTCATAGGATCTGTGGTGACAGGTTGGACTCAATAATCTTTGAGGTCTCTTCCAACCTTGCTGATACTGTGATACGGTGATGTCAACAAGAAAATTAATTAGTTCATTTAAATGGAAAGCTCTTCAGCATGAGAGAGAGATTGTGTTTGTGGTTCACAGCATGAACACTACCCATGGATTGCTGCAGTGCTTGGTCCCAAATTTTCAAGCATCTTCTCTCCTCTGGGGAGGTCCTCACTGACTGGAAAAGGAGAAACATAACTCCCATTTTCAAGAAGGGAAAGAAGGATGACCCAGGGAACTCCAGGCCAGGCAGTTTCACCTCTGTGCCCGGAAAGATCATGGAGCAGATCCTCCTGGAGGCACTGCTGAGGCAGAAGAATAATGAAGAGGTGATTGGGCACAATCAGCACAGCTTCACCGAGGGCAAATCCTGCCTGACAAACCTGGTGGCCTTCTGTGACAAGGTCACAACATTAATAGATGAAGGCCAAGCAACTGATGTCATTTACCTGGGCCTGAGTAAAGCCTTTGACACTGTCCTGAACCACATCCTGGTTTTCAAGCTGGTGCAGGATGGGTTCCATGGATGGAGCATTCAGTGGATACAGAACTGGCTTGATAGCCACACCCAAAGACTGGCTGTCAATGGTCCATGTCCAAGTGGAGGTGAGGGACAAGTGGAGTCCCTCAGGGGTCAGCAGTGGGACCAGGCTTGTTTAACATGTTTGTGGGTGCCATGGACAGTGGCACTGAGTGCACCCTCAGCAGGTTTCCTGATGACACCAAGCTGTGTGGTGCAGCAGACAGCTGGAGGGAGGATCCATCCAGAGGGACCTGGACAGGCTGCACAGGTGAACCCATCACAACCTCATGAAGTTCAACAAGACCAAGTGCAAGGTCCTGCATCTGGTTTGGGGCAATCCCAGGCACTGATATAGGCTGGGCAGGGACTGGCTTGAGAGCAGCCCTGAAGAAAAGGACCAGGGGGTGCTCGTGGATGAGAAGGTCAACAGGAGCCAGCAGTGAGCACTTGCAGCCCAGAGAGCCAAGCAAAGCCTGGGCTGCAGCAAGAGAAGCATAGCCAGCAGGGCAAGGAGGTGATTCTCCCCTTCTGCTTCACTGTGGTGAGACCCCACCTGGAGCACTGTGGTAGGGTGAGAAAGTTCCCCCCCACACGCAAAAGATTCCACAGCTAACTCAGCCGGAGAAGCAGATGAAAGCTATATTTACAAGCAGAAATGGAATGCAATGAGTATGTACAAAAAATATACTATATTTACAATATATATACAGAAATATACAGCAATGTATGTAATACAGGAGACCTTTTTCCCCTTCCTGCAGCCAGGGGGTTCAGCCTGTACCCCCCCCCCTCCTTCCTACCTCCCCTTTTTTCCCAAAAAGGGTTAGAGAGAGAGAAAGGTAATTAAGGAGAAAATTCTGTTAGCTCAAAGTGAATGCAAGGGTTAGTTTTCTCACCTGGTTAGCTCTGTTAATCCAAGGTCACTCTGTTGCTTCAGCAAGAGAGAAGACAGACCAGCCCACAGGACAGAGAAGAACAGACTGACTCCAAACAGACTGAACCCAAAACTCAAAGTTGCATTATACCAATCTACCAATGAAATTAGTTTAGCATATCTTTGTTTTTCAATACATGCAGCCAGAGTGTTCAGAAAGTGTCCATTTCTTAAAGGCACAGCCTAAACCGGTCACAAGCACTGTGTCCACTTCTGGAGCCTCTATTACAGGAAGGATCTGGAGGTGCTGGAAGGTGTCCAGAGAAGGGCCACGAGGATGATTAGAGGGATGGAGCACCTCTCCTGTGAGGACAGACTGAGGGAGTTGGGGCTGCTCAGTCTGGAGAAGAGAAGGCTCCGAGGTGACCTCATTGTGGCCTTCCAGTATCTGAAGGGGGCTCCAAGAAAGCTGGGGAGGGACTCTTGAGGGTGTCTGGGAGTGATAGGACTGGGGGAAATGGAACAAAACTAGAAATGGGTAGATTCAGATGGGATATTAGGAAGCAGTTGTTCTCTATGAGGGTGGTGAGAGACTGGCACAGGTTGCCCAGGGAGGTGGTGGAAGCCTCATCCCTGGAAGTTTTGAAGGCTGTCTCGATCCGGAGAGGGAAAGAGATTCAGGTTTTTAATGAATGTTCCCGTGTTGTGAAATTAGAGGCACAAATGAGGCCAAAATATCAACAGCTAGACTATTTATTACATAACTACAGTGGATGGACATAAATAAAGTGGAGGGATCAGAAGGGGAGAGAGAGAGAATAGGAAGAGAGAGAAGAAAGGGAGAAGAGGGAAAGAATTATATTACCACACCCCTCACCCCCAAGACAGTTTGAGTCTGTGGAGGAAAGGTGCTGCAGGAGATGTTGGGTCTGTAGAGAAACGGTGCTGCAGGAGATGTTGGGTCTGTAGAGGAAGGGTGCTGAGGCTTTGGCTGTAGAAGGGATGAGGTCCTCTGAGCAGCTTTTTCAGCTCCATGAGTTGCAGCAGGTGGAACTTAGGGCATGGAGAGTCCAAGATCCATTGTGTTTGCCCCGGGATGTTTCCAGCGTGTGCTGCCGTCTGCTTTCTTCTGCATCTTGCTTCTCCAATTTTCTCCTCTAAAACCCAGTAGTTGCTCCAGTCTTTTATACAGTTTTTTAGGCCTTAGGCAAGTGTCCAAGTGTTGTTCCCCAGGATATCGTTCTGGGAAATCATCTTTAGGTCCAGGTATCTTTCCCCAGGAAATCTTTCTGTGTACTCAGGTGAGTTTGGGCAGCCACTGGATGGAGGGGGAAGGCCTCCGCCTCCTCCTGCTCCATCTACCTACCCACACACTCTTTTCACATCAGGAACCATTGTCCTTTCCTGGGGTATCTGATGGCTGGAAATGATCTTGTCCTGAAGGTGTGGAATGCTGGGCCCTTGGGCCATTGTTGTAGGCCAGCTGCAGTCCCCTGAGCAATGTTATCTTTGCACCTTCCAAGAGTCCTTCCAGTGGCTCTGCCCAACGCACATCAGCTATTGTCTGGACAAACAGCAAGTGATTTTATCTTTGTTGAGTCACCAGGAGAGACAAGCTTTAGTCTCTCACAAAGGCCAAGCTGGATGTGGCTGTGAGCAACCTGCTGTAGTGTGAGGTGTCCCTGGCCATGGCACGGTTGTTGGAACTGGATGATCCTTGAGGTCCCTTCCAACCCTGACAATTTTATGATTCTATGATTCTATGAAAGGACAAACAGCTGCTCCAAAAGCAGCCTTAGTTTCATCAATACTAAATGCCAAATTTGAATCCCATTTTGTGGAAAATAAACAATCTTGTCATTTAGACATTTAAACCAAAGTTTTGCCAATTTGGCCAGTTCCTGTTCTCTGTTAAAATGAAAATATTTATTCATGAAATGTCTCTTCTGTAGTTCCATCAGCATTATGAGTAAGATTCATAGAGTTGTTTTTCAGATAAGTAGAAATCATGGCTTGATTTACTATGAAAAGAGGAAGAAAGAGAATTAGGTAGCAGCTTAGTCTCCAAGATCATGGTCTGCTCATTCTAAGCCTGTGGACTTGCATGAGGCATGAGTCTTTATATAAAGAACTTTTTGTTACTTTGATGGGACATGGGTGACTTGAGATGGTTACTCCTTAAGTACATGTATACTCAGAGCGCCCAAGAGTTAAGGCAACAGAATATTAATTTCTGTAGTTGTTGTCCTGCAAGAAGTCTGCAGACATTGCCTGTGGAGGATAGTTACCGTTCTTCAGCAGTGGCAGAATACGTGATTAGGTATCATGGAGCATTGCCTTTGATTATAACCAGTCTGCTGAGCCTGAAAATTTGGTCCTTAACACTGCCTGCTGTTTTATTATGCCTCTCTGTCAAGATTTGGTATTATGGCACCTGGCTCCTGAGGGCAGAGGTACCAGAAGCAGATCAAAAGATGCCCCTACACTTCAAGATATACTCTGTGGCCAGTCAGGACTGGCCTACTTACATCTTGTCCTGGAAGCTATGCTCGAGGTAAACCCACCATCTATATAACATCTATATTAGAACACACATCCATGTGTTCATGTGCTGAGGGGAGACTGCAAAGGTTCTGTTTATAAAGAAGAGTAAACAAAACTGGGTATCCCTTGAACATCTGGGAGTAGCTGGGGATTTTTCATGAGGAGAACAGCCATGGGTGGGAGGAATGATGCTCAGGAAGGGGCAGATCTTCATCTTCCTTTGTTTCACCACTGTTCTGCATTTCAGCTTTCTCATGGACTCATGGGAAAATCAGTATTGGTGTAGGCTAACGTGGGTTAGCAGAATAAAGTCTAGGCCACTTTAGGCTAGCAGAATAAAGTCTAGGCCACTTCCTTGGAGCTTTAGGTCTCTCCTATGACTGAAATATAATTTAAAAAATTTTTTCCCCCTGTGTTTTCTGTGAGGAATAAGACTCAGCATTTATGTTCTGTTCCTCTGAATGGAGGCTCAGCAAGTGAGCCTGGCATTTCCAGCTTCTGCTTGATTTTTATGACCTGATTAGCACTTTTAATGTAATTCCTTACAAGTCAAGTCTGCAATACAGAATACTGCTTTGTAAATTGATTTTTGAAAAATACTGAGTCAAAACCCATCTCATTCTTCTGAGGTATTAAAAAAATAAAAGGAACTTTCACATATAGGAAGTACCTGCAAAGTTGATACAAAAGGCACTTTTTCCATCAGTGTGGAATACTTGTATTTTTCCTTTTGTATTTGACCTTTTTGCATCAATGTATTTATCAGACAGTACTAACTTTGAAAGATGAGGCATCTACCTTAGGCCTTAAACATGAAGAAAGCAAAATGTAAAAGCAGTAGGTCTCTGCTCCAACAGTTTCTCCATTAACTATATTCTAGTTGTTCATGAAATATATCACTCAAAACAATGTCTTTAGTCCTGAGGTGGATCCCTCTCAAAAAAGGGTAAATTTCAATAAATTAAATTGACTTAAAGTTCAGTCCTTTTACAACATTTGTAAACCTACTTTGTGTCAAGGTAATGCACTGATATTGCACTTCCTCACTCCATAGGTCTTTTATTCAAACACATGAACAGATTTCTGTGTTTAAAGAGAAGTTTTGAACTTCTGCTGCCACTACATAGGCTGTTATGAAGAGTTGACTACTGATTGTTCTTTCATGCGCATCAGCAAAAGAATCATTTATCCAAATGCTGTTTATCAACTGTCTATGAGCTATGGGAGTGTTTACCACAGGAGCATATTCTCTTTTCAAAAAACAGGAAAAACTGCTTTAAAAGCTTCTGACTGAAGCATCGGTTGAGGCTGTGTGCAGGAATAAAGCCGCTGCCTTCAGAAAGTTTGGGATATTATCTAATTATCTGCCGCACTGTTGAGCTTCCAGCTATGAAACTCCTGCAGACTGACATCTTTCATGCTGTTAGAAGTTTAGGAAGCAGCATCGCAGTAGCTCTTGGACTGAAAAAGAAGTGTGCTTTGATCTGGATTTACATAGGTTGGACATACAACTGTCTTCAGAAGGGTCTTTAGGGTGGTCCTTCCTTGAACCAGAATCTGGAGGTTGATTGGATAACCAGTTTATTGAAAGTATTCCTTATGAACTTTTATGTAGAGATGAAGTGTAGTAAAGTGGGAAGTACATTTTTTTGCCTGTGATTTTTATACAGTGGGAATTCTCATCAGAAGAAAGATGAAGATATTTAATTCTGTAAGTTTTGCAAGGGTTATTAAACTTTTCTTCTCAGCTTAAATGTCCTCCCATTTTAAAATTATTTTTGCTTTACATTATTTATTCTCTTTTAAATAAATGCTTTCTTCAGTTGTATTTTGCTCTGCTGTCTGAAATGAATTCTTCCCTTTTTCAGCAAAGTTTCTGCCTCAACTGAAACAAAAGAGAAAAATCTCCAAACTCCTTTGCCTCTTTTCTATGAGATATAATGGTTTTCGTAAGAGGCATTGGCAAGGAACTGAGGTGAAGAAAACTGACATACATGAAAATCCTTAAAGCACCATATAAAAAATTGAATGTCTGAATGTAAAGCTCGCACAGTATATCACCCTGCTACATATTTAACAGTTTTTCCTGAGCAGAAAGCAGTTACTGTTGGAAGCTTCATTCACGTTTTATTCTGGGAGATGAAAAGTAACCCTGCAGACAACATAGCAGACCTACATTTTAAATTTTGTTTCTTTTTCGTGTGTGTGGTGGTGGTGGTGTGAAAAGGGTTTGTTTTTATATGGGTGAATCAGCCTTTCATCTCCCACAAACCTTCTAAAATTACTCCCATCAGCTGAGTAGTACTCCTTGATGAGGGCAGACCCCACATCGGCTGGGGGCTGCCTTAGTGAAGAACTGAGCTAGGCAGCAGATCATGACTGCTTCTTTAGCCTTGGGGAAGCTTTTGAGGAAAAAAAAAAAAAGTAAAAGAAAGAAAAAAGAGTTCTGAAATTATAGTGGTGAATGTCAAAATTAAACATTAGCATTAAACGTGTTAACATTAAGTTTGAACCTTTTCTTCTGCTGGGAACGGTAATGTTCTGTAACTTTCTGAACTGAACACAAGTCCCCAAACCTGAGATACCAGCAAATGTGCTTTCTCTGACATAGGAACTAGCCAAAGTCATCGTGTATGAAGGACAGCCTGAGGGAGCTGAGGGCTCTGGAGCTTGGAGAGGAGGAGCCTGAGAGGTGACCTCATTGCTGGTGATCAAGACGTGCAGCGTGAGTGCCCAGAGGCTGGAGCCAGGCTCTGCTGGGGGATGCCCAATGCCAGCACAAGGGGCAGTGGTGCAAGCTGAGGCAGAGGAAGTGCCGTGGAAACAGGAGGAAAAGTTTTTTCCCTATGAGGGTGACAGAACATTGGAAGAGGCTGCCCAGGGGGGTTGTGGAGTCTCCTTCTCTGGAGATATTCAAGCCCTGCCTGGATGTGTTCCTGTGTGACCTGCTCTAGGTGACCCTGCTCTGGCAGGGGGTTGGACTGGATGAGCTTTTGAGGTCCCTTCTAGCCCCTAACATTCTGTGAAATGTTTGACAGGCTGTTGTGGTTCTGCTAAAGATGGGAGAGAAGTATGATTTACAGGTAGAAATAATACATTTGCTTGGATCAGAAGGCATAGGTGGAAGAAATCTGTGAGCCTTTGGCTGTATAAGACCTTGCTCAGGTAAGAAACAGAAAGAAGAGAACACTACAGATTGAAGACAGTAGCTGTGAATTTAATTTAATCTGGACAGCTCAGAGAAAAGGATTCTTCCTACCTGTGGTGCAAAGCACGTTGTTGTGATGGATCACATTGTTTGAGCTGGAGGAAGCAAGCCCTAGGCTAGCACAAACTGCTGATGTTCATATTTCCCTTCAAGCCTACAGGTGTACTAGGGGCAATGCCTGGTAGTTTTGCCACCTGGCCAATTATTTGGTCACCATGCTAGAATTTCTTTTACTGCTTGTTGACAAGCATCTGTTAAAAATTAGATATTGATTTATTACTTCTTTGTCCTCAAGGACTCTTTAGAGTTTCTGTTGCCCTTTGCTTTCATTTTTTAAAGCTTCATTCCATTCCTTCCCTTCCTCTTTCCCTCCCTCCTTCCTCTTAGCTTACATCTCACTCTCATTTTTCTATGTTAATCAGAGAGTTCTCTTTTCTGTGGCAAAATGTCAGAAATTTAATAGAATAGAATAGAATAGAATAGAATAGAATAGAATAGAATAGAATAGAATAGAATAGAATAGATCATTGTGTCCAACCTATCACCCAACACCACCTAATCAACTAAACCATGCAACCAAGCACCTTATCAAGTCTCCTCCTGAATACCTTGTGTGGCCAGCAGGAGCAGGGAGGGCATTGTGCCCCTGTACTCTGCTTTGGTTAGGCCACACCTTGAGTCCTGTGTCCAGTTCTGGGCCACTCAGTTTAAGAAGGACATTGAGACACTTGAATGTGTCCAGGGAAGGGCAACAAGGCTGGGGAGAGGCCTTGAGCACAAGCCCTATGAGGAGAGGCTGAGGGAGCTGGGGTTGTTTAGCCTGGAGAAGAGGAGGCTCAGGGGTGACCTCATTGCTCTCTACAACTACCTGAAGGGTGGTTGTAGCCAGGAAGGGGTTGGCCTCTTCTCCCTAGCAACCAGCACCAGAACAAGGGGACACAGTCTCAAGCTGTGCCAGGGGAAGTTTAGGCTGGAGGTGAGGAGAAAGTTCTTCACCGAGAGAGTCATTTGCCATTGGAATGTGCTGCCCAGGGAGATGGTGGAGTCGCCGTCCCTGGAGGTGTTCAAGAGGGGATTGGACGTGGCACTTGGTGCCATGGTCTAGTCGTGGGGTCTGTGGTGACAGGTTGGACTCGATGATCTTCGAGGTCTCTTCCAACCTTAGCGATACTGTGATACTGTGATACCTCCAGTGACGGTGACTCCACCACCTCCCTGAGCAGCACATTCCAATGGGCAATCACTCTCTCTACAGAATTTTTCATAGTATCAGTCAGGGTTGGAAGGAACCACAAGGATCATCTAGTTCCAACCCCCCTGCCATGGGCCAGAGCCTCATCCAGCCTGGGCTTAAACACTTCCAGTGACAGGGCCTCAACCACCTCGCTGGACAACCCATTCCAGGGCTTCACCACTCTCATGGTGAAGAACTTCTTCCTCACATCTAGCCTGAATCTCCCCACCTCCAGCTTCATTCCATTCCCCCTAGTCCTGTCACTACCTGAGAGCCTGAGAAGTCCCTCCCCAGCCTTCCTGTAGGCCCCCTTCAGATACTGGAAGGCCACAATGAGGTCACCTCGGAGCCTTCTCTTCTCCAGACTGAACAGCCCCAACTCCTTCAGTCTGTCCTCATAGGAGAGGTGCTCCAGCCCTCTGATCATCCTCGTGGCCCTTCTCTGGACACGCTCCAGCACCTCCACATCCCTCCTGTAATAGGGGCTCCAGAACTGGAGGCAGTACTCCAGGTGGGGTCTCACCAGAGCTGAGTAGAGGGGGAGAAGCACCTCCCTTGACCTGCTGGTCACACTTCTCCTGATGCAGCCCAGGCTCTGATTGGCTTTCCGGGCTGCAAGCACACATTGAGAGCTCCTGTTGAGCTTCTCGTCCACCAGCACCCCCAAGTCTCTCTCCTCAGGGCTGCTCTCCAGCCAGTCCCTGCCCAGCCTGGATTTGTGCCTGGGATTGCCTCGCCCCAGATGCAGGACCCTGCACTTGGTCTTGTTGAAGCTCATGAGGTTGGCTTGTGCCCACCTCTCCAGCCTGTTCAGGTCCCTCTGGATGGCATCCCTTCCCTCCAGCGTGTCCGCTGCACCACACAGCTTGGTGTCATCAGCAAACTTGCTGAGGGTGCACTCGATGCCACTGTCCATGGCACCCACAAAGATGTTGAACAAGACAGGTCCCAGGACTGATCCCTGAGGGACTCCGCTTGTCACTGGCCTCCACTGGGACATGGACCCGTTGACAGCCACTCTTTGCTTGCCCCTCATCTATTAATGCTGTCACCTGCTCATAGAAGGCCACCAGGTTTGTCAGGCAGGATTTGCCCTTGGCAAAGCCATGCTGACTGTTCCAAATCACCTCTTCACTGTTCTTCTGAGTCAGTAGTGCCTCCAGGAGGATTGCTCCATGATCTTTCCAGGCACAGAGGTGAGACTGACTGGCCTGGAGTTCCCTGGTTCCTCGTTCTTGCCCTTTTTGCAGATGGGAGCAATGTTTCCCCTTTTCCAGTCTGTGGGGACTGCCCCAGGCTGCCAGGACTTTTGGATAGAATAGAGAGGGGTTTGGCAACCTCATCTGCCAGTTCTCTCAGCACCCGTGGGTGTCTCCCGTCGGGTCCCATGGACTTGAACACTTTCAGGTTCTTCAGGTGATCACCAACCTGAGCTTCACTTATGATGGGCAGTTCTTCCTCCCCGTCCCTGGCATCGTCTGCCATGACACCAGGAGTGTGGCTGGAGGCCCTTGCAGTGAAGACTGAGGTAAAGAAGTGATTGAGTACCTCAGCCTTTTCCACATCACTTGTGACTAATTCACCACTTTCCTTTCTGAGGGGGCCCACACCTTCCCTGGTCTTCTTCTTGCCATTAACATACCTACAGAAATTCTTAGTGCTCCCTTTAACCACCCTGGCTAGATTCAACTCCAACTCTGCTTTGGCTTTCCTAATCAGGCCTCTTGCTGCTCGGGCAGCTTCCTTATCTCCCCCTGTTCTATCTGTCCTTCCCTCCACTTCCTGTAGAGTTTCTTTTTAAGTGATAGTGTGTCCAGCAGCTCCTTGTTCATCCAGGCAGGCCTCCTAGCATTCCTTCCTGCTTTTCTCCTTGTAGGTATACATAGCTCCTGGACACAGAGGAGGTGGTCCTTGAATACTAACCAGCTGTCCTGGATCCGTCTTCTTCCTAATATCCAGTCTGAACCTCCCCTGGCACTGCTTGAGACGGTGTCCTCTTGTTCTGGTACTGATTACCTGGGAGAAGAGACCAACCTCTGCCTGGATACAACCTCCCTTCAGGTAGTTGTAGAGAGCAAGAAGGTCTCCTCTGAGCCTCCTGTTTTCCAGGCAACCTTACCTCCCTCAATGTCTCCTCACAGGGCTTGTGTTCCAAACACCTCACCAACCTTGTTGCCCTTCTCTGGACATGCTCCAGCAAGGCAACATCCTTCCTAAACTGAGGGGCCCAGGACTGGACACAGGACTCAAGGTGTGGCCTAAGCAGTGCTGAGCACAGGAGCAGAATGACCTCCCTGCTCCTGCTGGCCACACTGTTCCTGATACAGGCCAGGATGCCATTGGCCCTCATGGCCACCTGAGTACACTTCAGGCTCATGTTCAGCCTACTGTCAACCAGTACCCCCAGGTCCCTCTCTGTCTGGCTGCTCTCCAGCCACTCAGATCCCAGCCTGTAGCACTGCATGGGGTTGTTGTGACCAATGTGCAGAATCCGCCACTTGGATGTGTTCAATCTCATGCTGTTGGACTCTGCCCATCTGTCCAGCCTGTCGAGGTCCCTCTGCAGAGCTCTTCTACCCTCCAGCAGATCAACTCCTGCCCCCAGCTTGGTGTCGTCTGCAAATTTACTGATGACTGCCTCAATCCCCTCATCCAGATCATCAATAGAGATATTGAATGGGATGGGACCCAGCACTGATCCTTGGGGCACACCACTAGTGACTGGCTGCCAGCTGGATGTGGCACCATTCACCACCACTCTCTGGGCTCGGCCCTCCAGCCAGTTCCTAACCCAAAGCAGTGTGCTCCTGTCCAAGCCATGTGCCAGTACAAGCTCCCCAGATGTCATATCTCATGCATGGTATGGAGAACAGAAGTGAAGAAATTCTCTGTATGTATTATAGTGGAAAACAGTGAAAAGGAAAGCCTTCAGCAGCTGACAACATTTATTTAGTACAGCTGCTGAAATCAGGCACTAATTTTGCAGCTGTAGTTCCGAGGTGGCCAGGAGATCTTCTGTAAAGGGCCAGCAATTGAATAACTCTATTTTTTGAGGAAATGGAAATGCTACTAACTGGAGGAGAACAGAGATGCATTAGGACAGCTAAGAGCACCTGAGCAATTCACAGTGGGTGGCAGAGGGCAGAAAACAATGGAAAAGAGACAGAAGATCTGCCATGCCTGTGTCTGATTTCTGTAAATCATAAAATGTACAACAGCATTGTAAGTGTGATATCCCAGTAAATCAGATGAAGGGATGAACCAAAACACATAGAAAATATGTACAATATCCATAGCTCTTTATGTGAAACTGAGGATTCAAAACACTATTATCCGTGTGCTTAAGAAAAGTTTCACAGGAGTTTGTGACTGGTGTGTGATAGAACACCTATGTCTGTACATAAAGCAGTTGGCAGAGGGAATTCTTCACAGCCTGTTGTAAAGATAATGTATTGCTGAACTGATTAAGGGAGTGGAGCATCTCTTGTATGAGGGAAGGCTCAGAGGCATGGGGCTGTTTAGTCTGGAGAAGACTGAGGAGGGGATCCTATTACTGTTTCCAAATATCTGAAGGGTGGGTTTCAAGAGGAAGGGGCCAGGCTCTTCCCACTGGTGCCCTGTGATAGGATAAGGGGCAATGGATACAAACTGGAACACAGAAAACTCCACCTCAACATGAGAAAAAGCTTTGTTGTGAGGGTGATGGATCACTGGAGCAGGCTGCCCAGAGAGGTTGTAGAGTCTTATTCTCTAGAGATTTTCAAAGCCCTCCTGAATGAGTTCCTGTCTGGGCCTGTCCTAGCTGATCCTGCTCTGGCAGGGGGTTGGACTGGATGATGTCTGAAGATGCCTTCCAACCCCTACCATTCTATGATTCTATGAGTAGTGAAGCCCTGGAATGGGTTGTCCAGGGAGGTGGTTGAAGGTGTTTAAGCCCAGGCTGGATGAGGCTCTGGCCAGCCTGATCTAATGTAGGGTGTCCCTGCCCATGGCAGGGGGTTGGAACTAGATGATCCTTGTGGTCCCTTCCAACCCTGACTGATACTATGATACTATGATACTATGGTACCGGGATCAGGAAATGCACTGAGCTCTCTGCCTTTCTTCCAATTCACATCGTCTAAAAATAAGGCTGTACAAATTGGTCTGAGCTTCCCTCCCTTGAGGGGACTTCAATTTTGCAGATTTATCAATAAACATAAGCTCTGCATTTACAAGGTGGAAGAGTTACTACCTATTCCCTTTTATACTCATCCTTGTCTCTGTGTGTGTTGTGTGCATGCCTTTCTTGCGATGGTGGTTGTGAGGATGACGTGCTCTGGAACAGCATCATGAGCCATGCTGAAACTCCTGGAGTCCTTCTTCAGTTCTTCAGATCCTGATTGCCTTTCTCTTTGCATGTGAACTTGAAACTATTGCAAATATTTGAAAGCTTTAGGCTTTTCTCTCATCAGATCAGTAGAGTACCACTGAGTGTTGTTTCATTACATTCATGGCCTCTAATCAACACTGACTCTGAAGGGAAAACAGATGGAATTTGTTTGCTTGTGAATTGTGCAAAATTATAGTTTATTAGATTCCTGAATTTTATAGGCAAATGAGCTAATGACTAGGTGGGTGGGCTGGGTACTACACAGTGTGTAGCTGCATAGATGGGCTACCATTGCTTCAGTTTGCTAACAGTGCTTTCAAGCACACCTGTACTCCATTGTGGTTTTCAGCTGGAAAATCTGCCATCTGCAATAGACCAGGTTTTGAACAACTAAAAGGATGGCCAGAAATGTAGTTCAAAATGCTCTTGCCTCAGCAACAAAAGAATGCACTTTGCCATGGAACTTGGCATGAGTTGAGAAATGTAAGGATAATTAGAAAGTAAGGGTTTCACGTTGCATGTTAATGGATGATGAAAGCTGAAAATAAGGGAAATATGTGAAGTGTATTGGCACCACTTTAGATTCCGCACATTGCATATAATCAGAACCTTATTAGGCTTGAAATGGCTTTTCGTTGGAAATCCTTATTTTTCTGTGTTCTGAGCAACAGAATATGAATCTCCACTGACTCTTTTTCAATTTGAAGGGAACAAACTGGAAAAGATAAGCAGCAGATCACAGGTGTGTTATTTGGTTATTGCCTAACTTCATATTATTCACAGACAGGAGATGAGATTCTCATCTTACTTTTTTTGTTTGTTTTTCTTTTATAGCTGGACAGAGTTTGATGGAAAATTCTTTTAAAAATCAACTTCCCTTTTGATTTTGAAAGATACTGCACTGACCTAGTCCCATAATACCAGCTCCAAAACAAGAGAAACTGTGTTGCAAGGTAGCTGGTAGTGTAACAAAATACAATAATTAAGGTGGGAGAATTAATCTTTGAAGTTAATTTGAGCTTTCTTGTAAGAATGAGGAAATTGTGGTCTTGTAGGTGACTTACGACAAAGAGTATGTGAAGAGAAATAGGAACGCTGCACATTAGCAAATTAGTATTTAGTGGTTAATTAATTTTATGGCTTCTCTTCTCCGTGTAGGAGAGTCAAAAGCTAAAAGATGAGCCAAGGTTTGCCTCTGTATACAGTGGTGCTGGTGCATTAACCTCAGTCTTATTGCAGAGCTGTGACAAATGCTGACATATGGCTGTTAGCAGCCTGAATGACAGTTTCCTACTCTGTTAAGGGCAAAAGCAGATCCCCTTTGCTGCAGAAACCCAAGACGATGCTACAGCTACCTGTGCCTTATCACCAGGATGGAGGTTATTATGACCAAAGGATACTAGTCATAAGGAAGAATTATATATCCCTTTGTCATGCAGGTCTTCCAAAGTGCTTTAGGAAGCCACCTAGAGCTAAGATGAAAAGCTTTGCTATGAGATGGAATAAGGATGCTCATGTGTTTCTTTTTCCTGTGGGATGGTGAGCTGGAGGAGAAGACAAATAGCAAGCAGCTTGGGGAAGAGTGGTAACACTGAGCCACACTGGTAGTTTCAAAAATAGTCAAGGATCTATCTTTCTTCCCTAGCTCTCTAGTCACTGCTTTGTAGTGATTACTGCTTCCTCTTGCTATTTTTATGCCAGGGAGAGTGATTTTATGTGTCGATTTTGGTGCTTTGAAAACATTTATTTTTTCCCCTCTTCAAAAGGGAAGCATTTGACTGTGGATGCTGCAGGATGAATAAGTGATGAGCACTCATGACAGCTGCTCACTCACATTTGTCATCATTATATAAAACACCGTCTGTCAGGAACAGCACTGTCCGAATGAGAAGCTGAAGAGCTCTGCTGAATGTGAGCCACGAGGCTGGACTGAGCTAGGCTGGAGCTGCAAACATTGCCTGTAAGCTCAGCTTCTTCCTTTCACATTTGTTGCAGCAACTGGCTCTCAGACAGAATTGGTGTGCTTTAGTTGGCTGGCCTGCATGCCTTGTATCTGGGACCCTGCGCCCAAAAGAACATTCCTCAGTGACAAACTAAGGTAATGGATTCAAACAATGGCACAGAATCACAGAATTGTTAAGGTTGGAAAAGACCTCTAAGATCATCCAGTCCAATACCACCCTGCCAACTAAGCCTTGTCCTGAAGTGCCATGGCTACCCATTTCTGGAACACTTCCAGGGATGGTGGCTCCCCACTTCCCTGGGCAGCCTGTTCTAATGCTTGACCATGCCATGGAGGCTTTTCTGTCATTTTCACTCTGAACAGCAGTGCTGTGTTTGGGAGAGAAGCTGAACTACCTCATGATTGCTTTTCCAGCAACACAGAAGGAAAATTTTGCAACCAACAGGCTTTGAAATAAGTAATTAAAACCTCTTGTGACCAGTCTAAAGGAAATGAGTAATAACTAATATAAATCAGCATGACAGAGCTGCTTTCTGCTTTACAGTACAGTGTGTTTGTGGACATTTCTCTGAAGATACAACTATTTTCATCAAACAGAATCACAGAATTTCAGGGGCTGGAGGGGACCCCAATGTCCCTGCCAGAGCAGGATCACCTACACCAGATTACACAGGAATGCATCCAGGTGAGATTTGAATATTTCCAGAGAGGGAGACTCCACACACCCCATAGGCAGCCTGCTCCAGTGCTCCATCAGCCTCCCAGGGAAAAATTTTTTCTTCATATTTATGTGAAACTTCCTATGCCTCAACTTCCACCACTGCCCCTTGTACTGTCATTGGGCATCACTGAGAAGAGCCTGGCTCCATCCTCTTGGGACTCATCCTTTACATCTTTATAAACATTGATGAGGTCACAATCATGAGGTCTGGTTAGTAAAAGATTGTTTGAAGAAATTACAGATATATATTTTAAAACATAATAATAATATTTAGAAGTTGCTGAACAGTTCCTTTGCTGTTCAGCTGCTTTTTTTTGCCAGTTTATCTCCTTGTTTTTCTATCACAGCTAAGTAAACACTAGCCTAGACCCAGCAGGGTAATGTTCCACATTGGCCAGTATACACTCATACTACGCTCAACTCCAGCTGAGACAGCTCCTGCAGCAAAAGGGATTTGTTTTGTTCACAGGCATTACAGTGCTGTAATTTTCAAAATCTTCAGTCAGAATTATTGATAGACTGTGTTTTGATTAAAAGAAAAATATTCTTGAAGTTTCCACTTTTTCTTTTTTTTTTAAATTTCATCGTATCCTGTAAATCATCACAGAATGACGACGCCTGCCTCAGTGCTGCTGCAGTTCAGTGCTTGAACAGGGCAGGAGAAAAGCAAAGGCTAAATTTTGTGTACTGTGGAGGTTTACCTCCCCATGTGGACACTGATGCAATGGGAGACAGCTCGCTCTGGCCATTTAAAATGTGATTAGTGCATTTAGTCAACATGTAAATATGAATAGAAAATACCCATCCATGTGCAAATATTTGTTGCGTGTGATTTTTCCCCTGGAATAATAAATTAGCCAGTAAGAAGATTCACAGAGTTTTGTGATGTTTATTAGCTACTGTGCACAATATACTTTAGAAAAAAAAAACAACTCTTCAATTTTATGAAGCAGTATAAAAACCTTTATTTTAATAGTTTGTGGACAGATGTCCCAGATGATCGGTGCAGGAAATAGTAGTTTTAATTTTTAATGTGTTTTTCAGCTTTACTTCACCAAATACTCAACAGACCAGAACCAGAAATGGTTTTCATTACAGTTTATGTTTGGTCTCAGCTACCTGGGACTGCAGATTTTGCATTAAGGCATTTGGACGCACAAGGAGAGGAGTGCGGAGTAGGTACAGCTGGCCTTCCGGAGCAGAATGAATTCATGTTTGCTATGGTGCACACAATCAGGTGGTTCCCAGTATCAACAGACAGCACTTCCAGTCGGTGCACTGCAGTCCTTCCTGTGCCACACACCAGCAAACAGCTACAGATTTCCCCCAAGCCTGGCCTCCTCCTGAACCTTCTCTCCATTATCAGCAGTGACATGGTCTTCCCTTTTCACTCTTGCATTATTTATGTTTTGCTGCCAAGCCTTCTGGTTCTTCTTAATCTTAATAGACTCTTCTCATCCTTTGCTTTCTCCAGGAGGCAGAAGGCTATAAGTCAGCTATGTTTTCTTTAGTTACACTTTCTGCAAACTTCTTTTACTCCTTTGCAAACTCAAGAAATCAGCTTCAGCCATAAAGGCTACCTGCACCTTTATCAATTTGTCACTTTATATTGACACTTAGCTGATCATGTTGGGTGTGATCTATGGCTACCATGTCCATACTGTTAAGCCCTCTTTAGTTGTGCTGGCTTGGGGTTAAAGCTCACTCTCAGCCTCTCATTTGGTTTGTTTCAAGGGAGGTAGGTCTCTTACCTTGATGTAGGAGGAGCAAGGTAGGTTTAGGCTGGACATGAAGAAGAAATTATTTACAATGAGAGAGGTAAAATATTTGAACAGGCTGCCCAGGGACGTGGTTACACAGTATCACAGTATTACAGTATCACCAAGGTTGGAAGACAGTCAAAGATCACCAAGTCCAACCTGTCACCACAGACCCCATGACTAGACCATGGCACCAAGTGCTACGTCCAATCCCCCTTGAATCCCCCCAGGGACGGTGACTCCATCACCTCCCTGGGCAGCCCAGGGGTGGGACCCCTTCCCTGGAAACATTCAATGTCAGACTCGATATGGCCCTGGGCAGCCTGATCTAGTTGGAGGTGTCCCTGCTCGCTGCAGGGGGTTGAACAAGATGACCTTTGGGGTCCCTTCCAACCCCATGCAATCTGTGAATCTGTGAACTCCAAGTGCTTTTGACTGTTTCTCTGGTTCATAAGAAACCTTCAAGCCAAAACAGGAGGATGATGATTCAGACTTTGTGCAATCTTCCTAAAATGTCCAGATTATTTCTAGCCTGTTCAAAGCATTTATCACTTGCTGAAAAACAGTTGAGATAGACGTGTGAACCATTTGTGATCTGCTAACGTAGTTAGTTATCCTTGTGTGCCAAATATGCAAGTACCTTCCCTGCAAATGATTTTGTCACATTTATAGTTAGGGGAAAAAATAACCATATTTCCAGTACTTTTCCAGTAGTTAAAATAAACCAGTGGTGTTTTGTTCCAACACTTAGAGTGGAGCAGCTTCTTCTCTTGTGTTGAGTTTGTTTTCTTCTTGTTATTTTCCCTTTTAATTTTCACCTGTGAAAGGATTTATAACATTTGTTGAATCCTTCTGTAACACAGCATATTTGGTCTGGTTCTGGGAAATTTCTAACCACACCTTTGCTGCTAAGATAAAGTAAGCAAGGGGGGAATGGAAACCTGCTCTGTGGAAATGAACCCTGTTACAACTCTGGGGGAATGACACTGTAACTAAAGCTGAGACAGACATTTTATTCAGGTTCCTTCTCTTCAGCTCTGCATAACATATTGAAAATTATGCTGTCACATTAAACCCTTTAACAGGCAGTTTGTGGAGTCAGTTTGTACTTAATTCTGAGGGAAAAATACAGTTTCTGTTTCATAGACTCAGACTTCTGTAAACTTTTGCACATTTTTTTGTGTCAAACCCCATTTATCCTATTTCCACAGATGTTACTGTATGGTAGAATTCTGTTCTTTGCTCTTAAAAGACAGATATTTGGAGTTTAGATTTTGACAGTTATACATATGTTGTTCTGTAATGATAAATGGATCCTTGTTGCAGAAGCAGTGGGAAGTGGGAAGGGAGCAAACAGAAAGAAAGAAAGAAAGAAAAAAGAGACTATTGACTAGGTTTCAAGTTCCTGCACTGCACCTATGACTCAAGCATCTCGAGACCTGGATTTGGGAAATTGGAGGGGGAAAAAGAATAGAAAGAAAAGAAACAAGAATAGGTGCAAATATGAGCATACCTGCTCTCCTTTACACCCATCTCAGATGTAATATTTACCATTGTAATGGAAATGTCATTTCGAGATGAGACATTTCTGTTTAGTATGCCAGCATGGGAATACTTGGGAAGAAGAATTACTGTTTTCCTTCATGGTAAAGAACTTCTTCCTCACATCCAGCCTGAATCTCCCCATTTCCTTGTGGTTCAGTTCCAGTAAGACGCAGTACTCCAGGTGGGGTCAATTACATGGCAGTTCTCATTCTCAGTTTCTCCAGCCCTCTCTTAGAGCTGCTATTATTGTTACTATTAATTATTATTTAATTAGGAAAAAATAGACTACACAGACAAAATAGAGAACAGAAGATTTGAAGATTGACCCAGACATAGTCCATAATTAGCTGTTGCCCCTTTTCTGGTCAAAAATGCCTCACTTGTTTTTAAGGTGTGCTTGTTTGTTTGTTTGTTTGTTTTTTATTGATGCCTTTCTTGCTGCCTTCTTTTCATCTACAGCAAAGATGTTAGTTTTTCTGAGCACAGTGAGAATCAAAGTAACCCAGACCTGTAATCTTCGCTTTTGTCACCTGTTGTTTTTCATTACAGTTGCTTATATTTTTGTCCTCTATACCAGTATTTACTAAACTTATTTACAGTGTGCAGCAGGGGAAATTTATTAGGCAGATCCCTGTACCTAGTGAAGGAGAACTGTTTTGTAAAAGGTTTTTGCTTCAATAAGTAGAAAATGTTAAACAGGACAAATAATAATTTTCATGTATGCACACAAAAAATGCACAATATTTACAAAGCTGAAAATACAAATCTTTGAAGAATCTGTAATTTAAAAAAGAAGTATGAATTTTGTGATGGGGAGAAAAGAAGACCCAGGGAGACCTAATAGTGACCTTCCAGTACCTACAAGCAAGCTGGAAAGGAAAGGGTCTGTTTACAAAGTCCTGTAGTGATAGGATGAGGGGCAAAATGTTTTGAAATTAGAGAAGAGTAGATTTGGGTTAGATGTTGCAAGGAAGTTCTTTACTATGAGGGTAGTGGACCACTGGAATAGGCTGTCCAGCAGGGTGGTTGAGGCCCTTTCCCTGGAGATATTCAAGGTGAGGCTCAAGAGGGCTTTGGGCAACCTGATCTAGTTGGGGATGTCCCTGCTGACTGCAGGGGGATTGGACTGGACGAGCTTTGGAGGTCCCTTCCAACCCAAACCATTCTATGGTAAGTGAGAGGTTTTTATTTTTGACAGGAAAATTAACAAATGCTGTTTTGTTGGTGTAGGGTCAGGATTGCCAGCTATAAAAAGCATGGAACTGGTAGTATGAAGCCCTCTTCAAAGTGGCTGATAAAATCTGCCCAAGCAGGTAAGTGATATCTAATGTTAAATTTCAAAACCTTTGATGCAAGCCATGTAGGATGAACTAAAGTCCTTTCAGATGAGGAGAATGCTGACTTTCTGCCCTGTCTCCTGAATCCATACAAAGAGTTTAACCATGAGCTTTTGGGTGTGAATATTTATAGTATGGGTAAAATAAGGAAACCACTTCTCCCCACCCCCAACCCCGTGGCTACCTTTAATGCATTTTTAAATGTAATTTTGTTAGCTGCAAGAAAAATGACAGCTACCACAAAGTTCTACACACCTGAAAATGTAAGGCTTTAATTCAATCTTGCAAGAATATTTTTAGGGAGAGCTTCCACAGTGTAAGTGGTGAGCTGGAGAGGAAGGCTGGTCACATACCTAGGCAGCAACTCTTAGCAAGCTCAGATTAGCAAAGGGTGATCCCTTGTCATCATCTGATCTGTAAGATGAAATTTATTAGACCATGACAAGGTGTTCTAAAAGATGTCTGTACATAACAGCAGATAAGTTATTTTCACTTTTTGGTGTTGGAGATGTACTGAGATGTCTAAGATTGCTCAGAGATGACTATTGATAGAACCATGCACAAAGAAGGTCTGGGATGCTTCAAAGGGATGAACAAAGCCTAGAGGGATCTTCAGACTTACTGCTGTGTCTGACTGCAGAAGTAAGTCATGAAACTTGCACACTTCAAAATCAGGGAATACAAAAGTTATAGCATCCCAGACAACTTTACATTCCAATTGTTCATTGCAATGCATTTAATTGTTTGGTTTCATAGAGTCACAGAATAAATCAATGAGTTTGGAAAATACCTCAGAGATCATCAAGTCCAACTTATCACCCAACACCTCATGACTAACTAAACCATGGTTCAAGTGCCATGTCCAGTCCCCTCTTGAACACCTCCAGGGATGGTAACTCCACCACCTCCCTGGGCAGCACATTCCAATGGCCAATCTCTTTCTGGGAAGAACTACTTCCTAACCTAAACTACTTCCTAGCCTAAACTTCCCCTGGCACAGCTTGAGACTGTGTCCTCTTGTTCTAGTGCTGGTTGCCTGGGAGAAGAGACCAACTTCCTGCCTGTTTACAACCTCCCTTCAGGGAGTTGTAGAGAGCAATAAGGTCTCCCCTGAGTCTCCTCTTCTCCAGGCTAATCAACCCCAGCTCCCTCAGCCTCTCCTCATAGGGCTTGTGCTCAAGACCCCTCCCCAGCCTCATTGCCCTACTCTGGACACATGTGTCTCAGAGTCCTTCTTAAATTGAGGAGCCCAGAACTGGACACAGGACTCAAGGTGTGGCCTAACCAATGCAGAGTACAGGAGCAGAATGACCTCTCTGCTCCTGCTGGCCACACTGTTCCTGATGCAGGCCAGGATGCCATTTGCCTTCTTGGCCACCTGGACACACTGCTGGCTCATGTTCAGCCTACTGTCAACCAGCACCCCCAGGTCCCTCTCTGTCTGGCCGCTCTCCAGCCACTCCAACCCCAGCCTGTAGCACTGCCAATGTGCACCACCTGGCACTTGGATGTGTTAAATCTCATGCCCTTGGCCTCTGCCCATCTGTCCAGCCTGGCAAGATCCCTCTGCAGAACTCTTCCACCCTCTAACAGATCAACTCCTGCCCCCAACTTGGTGTCATCTTCAAATTTACTGATGATGGACTCAATGCCCTCATCCAGATCATCAATAAAGATACTGAACAAGATGGGGCCCAGCACTGATCCCTGGGGCACACCACTAGTGACTGGCCGCCAGCTGGATGTGGCACCATTCACCACCACTCTCTGGGCTCAGCCTCCAGCCACTTCCTAACCCAGCTCATAGTGCTGCTGTCCAAGCCAGGGGCTGACAGCTTGGCCAGGAGTTTGCTGTGGGGGATGGTGTCAAAGGCCTTGATGAAGTCCAGGCAGACTACATCCACAGCCTGCCCCACATCCACCAAGTGCTCACCAGGGCATAGAAGGAGATCAGGTTGGTGAGGCAAGACCTGCCCTTCCTAAATCCATGCTGGCTGGGCCTGAGCCCTTGGCCATCCTGGAAGTGCTGTGTGATTGCACTCAAGATGACCTGTTCCATAATCTTTGGCACTGAGGTCAGGCTGACAGGTTTATAATTCCCTGGCTCCTCCTTCCAGCCCTTCTTGTGGATGGGCATCACGTTGGCCAGCTTCCAGTCTTCTGGGACCTCTCCAGTGAGCCAGGACTGCTGAAAAATAATGGAGAATGGCTTGGCAGCTCATCTGTCAGCTCTCTCAGCACCCTAGGATGGATCCCACCCAGTCCCCTGGACTTGTGAGTATCCAAGTGGCTCAGCAAGTCTCTAACTACTTACTCATGGATTTCAGGGAGATTATACTACTCTCTGATGCCATCTATTAGTTCAGGAGGCCAGTTATCTTGAAGTCCTCCTGCCTTAAATTTGAAAATGGAGGCAGAGAAGGTATTTAGTACCTCTTCCTTTTCCTCATCTTCAGTTACAATGTTCCCCTCCAGGTCAAACAAAGATTGGAGGTTCTTTTGCCCCTCTTTTTAGCATTAATATATCTATAAAAATGATTTTTATTGTCCTTCACAGAAGTGACTGTCTTGAGTTCTAACTGGTCTTTTGCCTCTCTAATTTTTCTCCTAGATGATGTAACAACATCCTTATACATATCACGAATTGCCTCCCCCCTTTCCAAAGGCCACACACCCTCTTTTTTTTCTTTTCCTTTAGAATTTCTGCCTTTAATGACCTTGTCTAGTAAAGATCTCTACTGTCTCTCAAAGTAAGCCTCTGTCTCAAATGCTTCTATGATACTTAATTTATCAGGTTTATGGCATGCTGATGTAGCTGAAAGACAGCTCAGCCATGAACAGCACCATGTCTACCAATATATAAATACAATCTATCAAAAACATCTCTTTGAAAGTATATACATCTAAAAATGTAGGATGGAGTCTTAACTCCATGTATCTAAGTTGAAATGCTCCTCTGGAGTGCATGAGGTGAGGTGAAAACATACTTCTCAGGACTGTTATAGGTTTAAGTTCATGAGTATCAACTTTTTCTTTGCTTTATGAAGTCTGAGGTTAGAGCAGCTACATCCAGAATACTTTGCAAATGATAGAAGTTATATGTTTGAAAAAGTATTTTAGAAGAAAAAGAAGATGTCTTGGGATTACAGCAAAGAGAGAGAATAGAATAGAATAGAATAGAATAGAATAGAATAGAATAGAATAGAATAGAATAGAATAGAATAGGATAGAATAGGATAGAATAGGATAGAATAGAATAGAATAGAATAGAATAGAATAGAATAGAATAGAATAGAATAGAATAGAATAGAATAGACCAGGTTGGATGAGATCTTCAAGATCGTCATGTCCAGCCTATCATCCAACACCACCTAATCAACTAAACCATGCAACCAAGCACCCTATCAAGTCTCCTCCTGAACACCTCCAATGATGGTGACTCCACCACCTCCCTGGGCAGCACATTCCAACGGGCAATCACTCTCTGTGTAGAATTCCTTCCTAACATCCAGCCTAAACCTCCCCTGGTGCAGCCTGAGACTGTGTCCTCTGAAAAAAAAAAGCCAGGGATAGTCTTCATTTCCAGCTTTGGCAGGAGCTTTAGCAAATCATTTACATGGCTTTGTTTCCATGCCTGTAAAAGGTCATGATAAAGGTGTACAGTAAAGCTCAGCTAATTCAAGGCTGCAAAGCATTTAGAGAATTGTGGGTGTGTCAGATGGAAGCAAATGCTCCTTATTTCAATATGAGAATTTACTATTTGAGTGTCATGATACTTCGGTTGTTGCCTAGGACATAAAGCACAGTAATGAGTAGCTCATGTGTATCTGAGTAATAACATTGTACGGGGGGGAGAAGGGCTAGAAATTAATCTCATTTTCATGTCATACAAGAGAGACCACTCTGAGAGTCTCTGTTTAATTTATTCCAACTCTGAAATAAATCTGAATTTCTATTAGGACTATGCAACAACAGCAATTCTCAAACATTACCTAAGAAACCAGATGTAATCAGAGCTTTTTCAAATAAAACAAAATCACGAGAACTTGACTAGTTGAACTCAAAAAGCTGATTGGGAACCCTCTGAGTTCAACTAAGTTTGCATAGGTTTTTGATGGGCAGTCTGTTCCTTTTCAGTTCATCCTATTTATTCTATTGTAGAAGTGCTTTGCAAATTCTCCAGATGTTCTCTTTGGGGAAGTAGGAAATTGAAGTTCTTTGGAGGTACTTTGGTTGAGATGGTTGAAATAAAGTGTATTTGGCTTTGAAATCTGTGTCTAGTTTAACTCTTCATTAGGGTGTGGGTTGGAAAGTAAATATTTTCCAACAGAACTGCGTTCAATTAAGTAATTTTTCTGCTGGAAAACAATTTATGTTTTAAAATATCCATCCCATTAAGACTGAGCATACTACTGTTTTTTATTGACTCTGGATTAGAAATTTTAATGTCCTGTAGTGAAATATTTAGGAGCCAGTCTGTGCAAATGAAACAGGCATGTGAATAATGAATTAATGAGATGCATCTTACTAACTGAAATGCTTCCAAGCATTCATTGCCTTAGTGAAAAGATAATTAAATGCTGAGTATATTTTCCTGGTGGAAAATCGGCCAGCAGGAAGATACTGCACTTGCCATGAGGAACCTCCCAGGGGAACAAACTCAATGGGGGTAAGGCTGAAGCCAAATCTATTCTACATCTATGAAAAAAATACTAAAAATATCAGGATTAACCTTCTAATTACATGATAAGCTTTTATCAGCTCGGCAAACACTGTGTGTTTGGAAGTGTTCTCTCTAACAGGTGGTTTTGTACAGGTACTCATTTTGGTATGCTAAGACATACAGGTACGTAATGCAGGTAAAAGGAAGATGTTCTTTGAGATCCAGAAGGAAACTCCTTCAACATTTCTTTTCAGATCTGCAAGAACTGAAGGTGCTTGATTGCAAGGCAGAATAGAATAGAATAGAATAGAATAGAATAGAATAGAATAGAATAGAATAGAATAGAATAGAATAGAACAGAACAGAACAGGTTGGAAAAGACCTTCGAGATCACCAAGTCAAACCTATCACCGACCATCTAATGAAATAAACCATGGCACCAAGCACCCCATCCAGTCTCTTCCTAAATGCCTCCAGTGATGGTGCCTCCACCACCTCCCTGGGCAGCACATTCCAATGGCCAATCTCTCATTCTGGGAAGAACTACTTCCTAACATCCAGCCTAAACTTCCCCTGGCACAGCTTGAGACTGTGTCCTCTTGTTCTGGTGCTGGTTGCCTGGGAGAAGAGACCAACTTCCACCTGTTTACAATCTTCCTTCAGGGAGTTGTAGAGAGCAAGAAGGTCTCCTCTGAGCCTCCTCTTCTCCAGGCTAAGCAACCCCAGCTCCCTCAGCTTCTCCTCACAGGGCTGTGCTCCAGACCCCACCCCAGCCTTGTTGTCCATCTCTGGACATGCTCCAGCATCTCAACATCTTTCCTAAACTGAAGGGCCCAGGACTGGACACAGGACTCAAGGTGTGGCCTAACTAATGCAGAGTACAAGAGCAGAATGACCTCTCTGCTCCTGCTGGCCACACTGTTCCTGATGCAGGCCAGGATGCCATTGGCCTTCTTGGCCACCTGGACACACTGCTGGCTCATGTTCAGCCTACTGTCAACCAGTACCCCCAGGTCCCCCTCTGTCTGGCTGCTCTCCAGCCACTCAGATCCCAGCCTGTAGCACTGCATGGGGTTGTTGTGACCAATGTGCAGAATCCGGCACTTAGATGTGTTCAGTCTCCTGCCCTTGGATTCTACCCATCTGTCCAGCCTGGCAAGGTCCCTCTGCAGAGCTCTTCTACCCTCTAACAGATCAACACCTGCTCCCAGCTTGGTGTCATCTGCAAACTTACTGATGGTGACTGTCTCAATCCCCTCACCCAGATCATCAATAGAGATATTGAATGGGATGGGGCCCAGCACTGATCTTTGGGGCACACCATGAGTGCCTGGCTGCCAGCTGGATGTGGCACCATTCACCACCACTCTCTGGGCTCAGCCTCCAGCCAGTTCCTAACCCAGCTCAGAGTGCTGCTGTCCAAGCCAGGGGCTGCCAGCTTGGCCAAGAGTTTGCTGTGAGGGACGGTGTCAAAGGCCTTGCTGAAGCCATAGAATCAGAGAATCAACAAGGTTGGAAATGACCACAAAATCATCAAGTCCAACCTGTCAGCCAAGACCTCATGACTACTAGCCCATGGCAGCAAGTGCATGTCCAATCCCCTCTTGAATACCTCCAGGAATGGTGACTTCACCATCTCCCTGGGCAGCACTTCCCAATGGTGAATGACTCTCTTAGTGAAGAACTTTCTCCTTAACTTGAGCCTAAACTGTGCCTGGCACAGCTTGAGACTGTGTTCCCATGTTCTGGTACTGATTGCCTGGGAGAAGAGACCAACCCCCTCCTGGCTTCAAACACACTTCAGGTAGTTGTAGACAGCAATATGGTCCAGGCAGACTACATCAACAGCCTGCCCCACATCCACCAGGCAGTCAAGCTGAGCATAGAAGATCAGGTTGGTCAGGCAGATGACCTGCCCTTCCTAAATCCATGCTGGCTGGGCCTCCAGTCAGCCAAGGCCCTTGGCAGCTCATCTGGCAGCTCTCTCAGCACCCTAGGATGGATCCCCTCTGGTCCAATGGACTTGTGGGGATCCAAACAGCTGAGGAGGTATCTAATCTCTTCCTCCTGGATCACAGGGGAACTATACTGCTCCCTGCCTCCATCTGCCAGCTCAGGAGGCCAGTTTTCTGGAAGACATTCTGTCCTGCTAGTAAAAATTGAGGCAAAGAAGGTGTTAAGTACCTCTGCCTTTTCCTCATCCTTTGTTATAACATTCCCCTCCATGTCCACCAAGGAGTGGAGGTTGTCCTTGTCCTCCTCTTGCTATTAATATATTTGTAGAAGGACTTTTTGTTGTCCTTCACAGCAGTGCCAGGCTAAGCTCTAAATGAGCTTTTGCCTCCTAATTTTTTTCTACATGACCTAGCAACATCCTTAAACATCTCAAGGGTTACCTCACCTTCCTTCCAAAGATGATACACCCTCTGTTTTTCCCTTAATTCACTCAGAAATTCATTGCCTATCCAGGCTGTCTGCTCTGGCGCTCGTCTTCTGGCACAATGGCACAGCCTGTTCTGAGCCTTCAAGAGTTCTTTCTGGAAGCAGCTGCAGCCCTCCTGGATCCCTTTGTTTTTAAGGGCTGTTCCCCATGGTACCTTCTGAGTTAGTTCCTTGAGTGACCTGAAGTCTGCCCTACAGAAGGCCAGAGTGGAGGTTTTGTTGCTGCCCCTCTTAGCTTGAATACATATTGAACACTCAAAGCTTTACCCCTGGTAGGCTCACGCAGCAGATGGGATAAGAAGCTATCCTCCACACACTCTAAAAACCTCCTAGATTGCCTCCTCTCTGCTGTGTTAAGTTCCCAGCAGACATCAGGCAGGTTAAAATCTCCCATAAGAACAAGGTCTGGTGATCTTGAGACAGCCTCCAGCTGCCTATAGAATAATTCATCAACCTCTTCATCCTGATTGGGTCATCTGTAACAGACTCCAACCAGGATGTCTGCCTTGTTGGCCTTCCCTCTAATTCTCACCCACAGACACTCAACTTGATCATCCTTTAATCTCTAGTTCCATGGCATCTAGAGCCTCCCTGATGTACCACCCCTCCACCCCTTCTCCCTTGCCTCTCTCTCCTGAAGAGCCTGTAGCCATCTATTCTATTCTATTCTATTCTATTCTATTCTATTCTATTCTATTCTATTCTATTCTATTCTATTCTATTCTACTCTTCTACTCTACTCTACTCTACTCTACTCTCTACTCTATCCCTGGAAGTAACTTGGGATGAGTTTTAGGTTATATGCACAATGCATAGAATAGGAATGAATCAGTAGAGTGAATTACCCCAGCCTGATGGTGATAAGCAGGTTCTCAATCTTCTTGTTTTTATATGAAATAAGAAGACAGAATTTTGAATGCAGGATCTGGGATTTTTGGCCAGTAATCTTCATCCTTCACAAGGCGTTCCCACTTGTTTGGCGTTTACTACATCTCAGTGTTGTCAGCTCTTAAAGGTAGAAATGATCAAGTGTATGAGAGGCTTTTCCCCAGCCATTGGTTTTATTACTGTCTTACATGCTTTGCTTGTTGTTTTTTACAGGTGTTTTTTGCATTAGTTGGACTAAATGATTTACTTTATTCCAATGTCTTTAAAGCTGAATGTGTATATGAGGGAAATGTCTAAAAATTTTCTACTAGAGGCATTTTAATTACTTAAGCCCTAGCTTCAACATTATTTCTGTCCTATTTGGTAGTGATTTGAACATCGTGGGGATTTAATTTGGAAAAGGATCAAAACGTGAACTTCAAATTGACTTTTCAAAATGGGAAATGAGAAAGCTATAGGTCCTGAAAGAAAAACAAGTCTAATTTGCACCTAAAGGTCTTTGTCTGATTATAACAGTTTCTATTAGCCAGTAATATATGATTTCTTACACTGAATTAGTTTTGAAAACAATGACTTAAGTGGAAGATCATGCAAGTTAAAATACTTCATGGAGACCTTGTGCTTGAAAATGATTGTTATAAAGTGTAGGTGAAACCACACTGATGTTGCTGTATAAAACTTTAGCAGACTATTCAGGAAAAGGCTTGCAGCACCATATTCCTTACTTAGTATCAATATGCACAGAAAGTTAGCTGAGTAATTATCTAAACTCATAGGCAGTTGCCTATAGACACCTTTTTTGAGGTATCTCTAGAAAAATTCAGAATAAATCCATCAGGGGAAGATTTTTCAGCCTTCTCATAAAGGTTTTTATTTTTTGGCTTGGTTTGATGTTTCCCCCTCATATTTAAACACAAAAATTAGGAGAGGCAGATATCTAACTGGCAGTTGTTGGAAATACAGTGGAGGAATTTTTTGTGAGTGGGTGTCATGGATTGAGTTTAAACCTGCTTCTATTCCTACCATGGTATACTCATGCCAGCTTCAAAATGAAAGTGCTGGCTGGAGCTAAGTGTGATGGGGCTTGAAGTTCAGAGTGTAACACGAGAGGCTTCCTGTTCTGGTTGCTGCTTTTGGATTCTGGGCATTGGGTGTCGGCTCTTTTCCTGCTGGGATGGTGGTGTGAGGGGGAGGTATGTAGGGGTTCAGCTTGCTGGCTTCTGCTTGCTGCTGCTTTCTCCTGTACTTTTTTTCTGCAAATAGACTAAGGTAATTGTACATTATGTTATCTCTTTTATAATAGATGCTTTTTATCTCATCCCAGAGGGATTTTTTGGAGTGTGATACTTTTCCCTCTCTTCTGGGTTGGGGAAAGCAGGCAGGTTAACTTGTTCCAGTGCCTTAACCTGTTACAACGGGAGTAGGATTATTCATAGCAATTTTTGTCAGGCTTGTAAAGTATCTCTTGCCTACTCATCCAGAACTGTAACAGATTCACACTGAGCTTGAGAGACACCTGGGCTTTCAGTTATGTTTTTTGCCTTTTTGTTGCTAGTGGATTGCACAACACGATGACCCTATCTCAACAGGGTGATTACTGGTTAATTTCACCCTGTTTCTGTTAACTTCATGGGGAAACAGCATTTTTTAAAGTTCCAGGAAGACATTACCACCTCTCCTGGATTCTTCAAGGTGAAGATTCATCTTAAGAAATAATTGGAAATACATACTGAATTCTTTATGGTGCCTGTGAAACCCTGGAAACCTTTCAGGAAGAACTTCCCCAAGAAAATAATCTGCTCACACTGAGTAGGGTCTTAATGGAGTCCCATCCAGGAACCATTTCAGTTGTGCTTAACCAGTAGGCCAAGCATGAGCAAGCTTAGCATTAGAGTCTGTACTTGAGTGAAAAAGAACATTTAATCATAGAAAGTCTGAAGATCATTACCGATTTTAAACATGCCTCCCAGAAAACAAAATTTGCTGGTGCTTGTCCTTAGGACCTTCTGACAGTTTGTGTTCTGCCCTCATGGACACTGTCAGGGACTGTGGCTCTGTGTTCATTTGGCAGAGGCAGGTGTGTTCATTGCAATACCACATGCATCAACCTCTTGTGAATCTCTTCATGGTAGTGGTAATGTGTTCTGATGATGATGATGCACGTCATCATTACAGGTTAGAAACACAGTAAAGAAAAACTGAAATTTGTCTTGCAGATTTTTAACCTTGAATGTATCATTTTGCATGGCATGTCGTTGAGGACCATGAAAAAAAGTCTTCCTAGAGTGGTGTAAAGTGTCTAATGTTCTCTGTGTGGGTCACTGATTCCTTACTCTCTGTGCACAGCCTGATGAAATGCTGATCCCAGCCAGCAATATGTGACAGAATAGCACAGACTGAGAATAACTTGTGAGGGAAATCAGCAATGAGCATAACATTTTTATTGCCTGACCTAACCCATCTAAACTTTGTTTGCCTGCATTTAACTAGTGTCTGCACTCTCACATAATGAGTCAAAAGCTTTACCATAAGGAGGATCATTCTCATGAGGTACTCAACTTTCTCTCAAGACTATAGAAGAGTAATTCTACTCTTGGTTCCTCACCCAGTGCATTGCTCTCCTAAAAGTGTTCCTGGTTAAGAATGATGTTCGGCAAAAGTATTTGTGTTTGTCCCAGCTTCTTGAACTTTTACCTGTACCATGTGCAGCCAGATCTGTATTCCAACAGGCAAAGGCATGTATTATCCTTAACAGAATTTATACTGAAAAATATGTCTACTGTACTTCATTTTTAACTTTTGTTCGAATCTGACATTGGTTGTTGTGGCACTTAAGACTCTCTGACCCAAATCTACCCTGTCCCCCAGTGCACCCCTACCTGCAGACCTACCCAGGTTAGAGTCAGTCACTCTGGTGCATGCATGACTCATCATCTACAAGAACTCAACCAGCTTTCACCTGAGGTGCTGACCTTTATCTTTCAACATGAAGCCTATCTACAGCAAATAGGCTTTTTTTTCCCCAGCCACTTCTCATCTGCCTGTTCTCCACACATCTTAGATTCTTAGTTATCTGCTAGTCATTCCAGCCTCTGCTAACTCCCTTCATATTTGGCACTTCCCTTCATCTTTGTTTAACACTATTTCTTTGTTGTCATTTCTCCTTTTGTGACCACATTGTTCACACAACGTGCAACTTCACAAACATTTTATAGATCATGGATGCTCATATGGTAACTGCTGTGCTACTGCACTTCTGCATACTGGATCAAGTGGCCAACCCCCTTGATTTTGCTTGGTTTTAGTGCCTTCTCTTGTAGCAAGTCTTTCAGCAGTTTTGCTTGGTTGGTTGGCTTGGTGTTTTCTGTATGAGAACAAGAAACTCTTTTAAAAGATATGAACATTAGGGTACTGGAGAAGCTGAAATCACTTCTGCAAAGGAAAAAGGGAGGTTGGCCTGCTGAGAGCATCATAATGGCAGCTGTGGGCAAGGGATAAATAATTCTTCCTGGTGAACTGGGTAGGTGTCTCAGACTACGCTGATGCTGAACAATTTTTACCTGAAGAGCCTAGATCTGCCAAATCCTCTCAGGACTTGCAGCTTTGCATGCCTGGCTTTCCCTTTTGGGAAACCATCCAGAGGAGGGTGCAGAGGGAGCCCTTGCATGTGGGTCTTGAGCACAGCAGAGTTTCAGGACAGTCAAACCGAATTCCTGGACCTGTGAGCTCAGAAAATTCCCATCTCCAAGTTCAGCGACAACTTTATTGTGCAGGAGGCTTTTAATCAGATGGAGAATGCTTCTTCTTGAATACACTACTAACCTTACAAACCAAACCAGATTTTTTTTTACTTATGACAAAACCCCAAACATTTTAATTAGGATTTACTTTTATGAAACTTTTCTGAGGCCTGATATTTAGCTGAACTGAAGGCTAGTGAAAAAGGGGACAACTGAGTGCTCTCTTGAAGTCCCTTAAGCAAATGTTAATTGTCTACACTTGATAAGGACAATAAGTGCTAAAGAGGAGATGTGCCTACAACCTTTGTGGTGGCAAACCTAAGATTGACTGGAACACAAGGAAGGTAACCCTTGGCTACAGTTGGACTCAAAGTGAGATATTCTCTATGAAAATATGAGCTTAAAACAAAAACACATGATGGCTGGGAATCTCTGCTAGCTAGAAAATCTTTGCAATAAGAAAACAAGGACTGGCAGGACAGTGCTGCTTTTAGCAGGAATTCTGCTCTGAGGCTTGGGCTTGAGCTATATATGGTAGCTGTGACTTTCACTCCATTCTGTAGATTTCATTTTACTGAACTGTAAATATTGTGTGTGAATAACTTTTTAATGTTTCTGAGGCTCTCTATGATGCCAAATATTTAGTTCACCTTCGGATAAGCCTATAGACTGTGTAAGTTCCATGAGATAGGTTTACTGCATCTTAAATAGATAAGCATTGATACTAAATTGAGAAGAACCGTTAACAATGTGTGCTCTTACATCACAATTTGCATTTCATCTGCTTTTATTCCAAAGAAAACACTTTACAGACTAATTTCTATTAATTATTTAATTGAGGATGTATTAGTATCTATGTGCTTCTCTCTGCAGGCTCGTTCAGTCTCAGGTCTTTTGAAACACCGCTGGCATGTGGTTGGAGCAGAGTGCTGGTGCAAACCCAAGTACCAGTCAGGTAGCCTGAGGAGATGTAGGGACTGAGGCAGCAGTAATGCTTACAACCAGTTTAGGGAAATAGGTAAATGATAGTTTTACTCACAGACCATGAAAATGGCTGCTTCAGTTTTGTGGATGCTCCTGGTAGGAGGCATTAGCAAAATGAGGTTTCCATGGGTCCAGCTATTAGCTGGCCAGCGAGAAAAATCACTATGAAAGATGTTGAACAAGACAGGTCCCAGGACTGATCCCTGAGGGACTCCACTTGTCACTGGCCTCCATTGGGACATGGACCCGTTGACAGCCACTCTTTGGATGCAGCCATCAAGCCAGTTCTTTATCCATCTAGTGGTCCATCCATCAAACCCATGTGTCACCAGCTTGGAGACCAGGAGGTGGTGCGGGTCAGTGTCAAAGGCTTTGCTCAAGTCCAGGGAAACGACATCAGTTGTTCGCTCATCTATTAATGCTGTCACCTGCTCATAGAAGGCCACCAGGTTTGTCAGGCAGGATTTGCCCTTGGCAAAGCCATGCTGACTGTTCCAAATCACCTCTTCACTGTTCTTCTGAGTCAGTAGTGCCTCCAGGAGGATCTGCTCCATGATCTTTCCAGGCACAGAGGTGAGACTGACTGGCCTGGAGTTCCCCGGTTCCTCCTTCTTGCCCTTTTTGAAAATGGGAGCAATGTTTCCCCTTTTCCAGTCTGTGGGGACTGCCCCAGGCTGCCAGGACTTTTGGAATAGAATAGAGAGGGGTTTGGCAACCTCCTCTGCCAGTTCTCTCAGCACCCGTGGGTGTATCCCGTCGGGTCCCATGGACTTGAACACTTTCAGGTTCTTCAGGTGTTAATGCATCTTGTTTATCACCTGTATAATCAGCAGTTCTTTCTAGTACATATATTGCCTGCTGGTTGTCAGTATTTGTATTGCATTTTCCTGCGAGGGAGACAGAGAAAAACCTCTGCAGTGGATGAAGTTAAACTACTTTGGAACCAGAGTATGCTTTGCCCTGTTCAATGTTTCTTGGAGTGCCAGTTAATCTGTGAGTTTTTACCCTGGAGCCACTTCACTTTGTTCCCTCATGTCTGCTTCTTTTGGCACTTGCCTTTATGTAGCTTTGTGGTAGGGTGAGAAAGTTCCCCCCACACACACAAAAATACTACAGCTAGCTCAGACGGAGAAGCAGATGAAAGCTATATTTACAAGCATAAATGGAATGCAATGAATATGTACAAAAAATTATACAATATTTACAATATATACAGAAATATACTGCAATGTATGTAATACAGGAGACCCACAGCCAGAGGAGGGTGTGCCCCCCTGGCCGCTATCCCACTTCTCCCTCCCTACCTCCCCTTTTTTCCCAAAAAGGGTTAGAGAGAAAGGCAATTAAGGAGAAAAATTCTGTTAGCTCAAAGCAAATGCAAGAGTTAGTGTTCTTACCTGGTTAGCTCTGTTAATCCAAGGTCACTCTGTTGCTTCAGCGAGAGAGAAGCCGACAGACCCACAGGAACAGAAAAGAACAGACTGACTCCAAACAGACAGAACCCAAAACTCAAAGTTGCATTCTACCCATCATCCAATGAAATTAGTTTAGCATATCTTTGTTTTCATTCAAATATCAAAAACATTCAGCCAAGAGTGTCCAGCAACAGTTGCTTTCTTAAAGGCACAGCCTAGACCGGTCACAAGCTTTCATGCACAGAAAATGACATTTCCAACAAAGATTCCAGCTTCTCCTGGCTTTTCTCTGTAGAACTGAATACATTAAGCAGTTTACATGTTACAGGTCCATTTTCTCAAACCCATCTGGGCTGCAAAAGCAGAGGAAGATCTTTATTTTGGGCTCAGATGCTGTGCGTTTTAAGAATGCTCATTTATCTCCACTATCTATGAAGGTAACGGGGATATAGATGTCTACAGTACAGGCATTTACATTTGATTATTAATGCCTACATAATGCTCTGTATGGTAGCTGTCTTTTCATACAAAACAGCCCACTGATCCAGAGGAACTGGGACATCAGTCATAAGATAAAAGAGAGAGTATTTTTTTCCCATATTGACTATTCTAGTGTCATTTGAGGATATTACATTCTATGATTCTATGATTGGTGAATTCTAAAGATGAAAAGGAAGCAACTGGTTGTCAGGATCTGTTGGTTAAATGCTGTATTAGAGCACTATCCAAAGTTCTGCTTTATGTGACTGCAGAGAAAGCTGAGTTGTATGTAGCTGGGAGAAGAGCAGCTGTCCATAGTGCTGGCGTTCATGTAAATCACAGCAGCATGGAATCACAGAATAGTAGGGGTTGGAAGGGACCTCTGGAAATCTCCTAGTGCAGCCTCCTTACTAAACCCAGGTGTGCCTAGATCAAGTTGCACAGAAATGCACCCAGGCAGGTTTTGAAAGTCTTTAGAGAAGGAGACTCCACATCCTCTCTGGGAAGCCTGTTCCATTTCTCTCTCACCCTTAAAGTGAGTAAGTTTCTCCATGAATTCCAGTGAAACTGCCTGTATTTTACTTTGTACCCCTTATCCTATCACTAGCCACCATTGAAAAGAGCCTAGCCCCATTTTCATGACCTCCGCACTTTAGATATTGATATGCATTTATAAGGTCCTCTCTGAATCTTCTCTTTCCCAGGCTAAAGAGCCCCAGGTCTCTCAGCCTCTCCTCATAAGACAGATGATGCTCCAGTCCCCTAATCAACCTCATGGCCCTCTGTCAACTGTCTCCAGTAGTTCCCTGTCCCTGTTGAACTGGGAAGTCCAGAGCTGGACATAATATTGCAGGTACAACCTCAGCAAGGCACAGAGAAGGGCGGGAGAGCCTCCCTTGACCTGCTGGTCACACTCTTCTTAATACATCCCAGAACAGCATCAGTCTTCTTGGCCATGAGTTTTAGGGATCTGTTTTCAGAATGAGCAGGGAGAAGCCAAATTCCTGGGTTTGTGTGTGTTAGCTGATTGAAACTTCAAGGAATGTTGTCCATATCAGGGAGTGAATGCTTGTATGTCTGTGTACATGAATTCTATAGAATGGTTGTATTTGTATTTAGAGCATGTGAATCCCCATGTGTGTGTGAACTTAACTATGTCATTTTAGTGTACATATATATTTGTCTCTCTAGAAAGAGTCAGCTACTGTATAACTGTTTTATTTTCACATGAGCCACGCATTCTACTTCCATTCTGCATAAGTAATAAATGTTATGTACCTTTTAAGCACACAGCTACAGGGCTTAGCAGATTAATTGCTATAATGCAAAATGACTCCGCTCTCCCTGAAGATCAAGCTCTGTCAAAATTGAAGCTCATTAGGATTCATTGGTTATCCAAGTTGAGGCAAGTAGAGACAACTACACACAAAGCTCTATTCTTATAATGAATTAACTAAACAGCATTTTCACCAAGCTTATTAAGAATTTTCTTCCACGCTTTCATTAAATAGGAAGTTATATTCTTCATCTAAAATTTGGAAACAATTAAGCCATTACTGATTTAATGGATTGAAATTACATTAGAAACTCTGGGATACAGGGACAGATTGTTTCAGTGTTTGCAAAATTCTACTCTCATAACACTCAAAGGTTTTAGTACTACCACAATTCAGTTAATAGCACAAGATAGGAATCTTTTAATTTGATGTGTTTAGGATGTGCTTGAAATAATTTATGAGTGGTTCTACTCTGCTTCTTCTGAATAGGACAAATGTTGTGAGATTTTTGTTAGGAAATGGCCATTTACTTTTTTCACCTCCACATACACTTCCCTAGCATCAGACAATAATCTGCATCTCCCTGTGTCACAAGGGATTGTACAACTGTACGGTTCATGTGTTTGCCTGTTGCTGAACAAATGTAATGGAATCGTAGAATTATTTTGCTTGGAAAAGACCTTTAAGATCATCAACACCAACTGTTACATTGTTGCTTTCAGGTAGGCTTTTCCTCCTCATGTGAAATAGTTCATATCAATCAGGAAAATAAAAAGTCCTTTTAAATGCAAGCACATTATATACTAAAAAACAACCAACTGAAATGAATTAAACCCTAGAAATCATGTAGGTAATAATCTAAGTCTACATGTCTTTATATTTGAATGAGTCCTGGTAGTTATGGAAAGAAAAAAGATAATTTTAAAGTAGTTGAATTGGAGATTCTTCTGGATTGGTGGCAATTCATATTTGTGTTTAGAGGAATTGATAACCGCAGTATTTAAGAGTACTTACAAATCATTGCCGACTAAGCAGCAGTCAAATAACAAAATGAACAGATGTCTTTTCCATGCTTTTTGAAAAGAGCTCTGTAAGGGGAGAAATGACTTGTTAAGCATCACTAATGCTGCACTAAGTACGTCTCTCTGCAGCATAGATTCGCATTTGCATGGTGAGGTGATGTAGGTCTTGTTCTGAGTAAAGCAAACCTGTTCCTGACTTCATCATGACTGTGTCACATTTATAGTGCAAGCCCTTAGTCTCTGTGGTGCTTTGGAGAGCTGGGTGCATCTGGTTTATTTTCAGACTTTCAGGTAACCTTTTCAAGTTATCTGAGGGTATGGGGAAGAGAGGCAACTGACTCCAAAGTCATTGTTGTGGGGCTGCTGAGCATCAGGAACCTTGCAGAAATCCGTTGCTGCTCACCTCAGCCTCACATTTTTAAGGGTCTCAGAGAAGGTTTTTCCCATCCTCTTCAGCTCAGCCTCTACAGACCAGGAGAGAGGGTGACTCCGGGGGACTGAGTCTCCTGATACATACCCCAGTCATTCTCTCCAGCTGGGTGACTTTCCCTAGTTGCTGGTGCTAGGAAAGGCATTAGCTCAAAACATGCAGTTTGCTCCAGAGGTTTCTCTGATGCAATTTGTATAATGCATAATTATCCTTGTCTCACTTATTCACAACAAGTGGAAAATAACTCAGGTTATGAATTTTGCAAAGAGGCTTCTGGTCACAACGTTCTGAAAATAAAAATGCTTGATGATTGTTTATGCTTTTGCTCTGCTTTATGCAAATTGGTTGATGATAAATGAACGCAGTATTTTTTCTGTAGGCAAACTGAAAGCATAGAAGACATTAAATCCTCTACCTTGCATAACTCCAGTTCATCACGTGACTGCATGCTGGCCTTTGTGGTTTCTTTTCTGCACTTCATGGTGGAGAATGGCAGTAATTGTTACTGCTGGAATAAATCTGTCACTACCTAGTCACACTCTGTCAAATGCACTGTTAGTGTGAGGCTAGGAGCACTTTGGATGTGGGTGTTTGTGTAGAAACTCCCACCTTTACCTCTCACTGTGTATTACATCCCAGGAGCTCGGCTTCTCCTCTGTCTCTCTGAATAATGCCATGCCAGTGTCTTCCTCACTTTGCTGGGTTACTTCTGCCTTTGTATTTGCTGTCACATCCCACCTCCTCCATTGCTGAATAAGCCTTTAAGTTCTGTGCTGTGAATCAAGAAACTTTCAAGCTCCCACATGCCTAAGCTATGCTACTGTGCTGGGTTACACCCGTCCTGGATGGGGGCGGAAAGGACCTTGGACAAAAGAAACTTTTTCCAGGTGGGCAGAGAGTGATTTGGTTTTCCCCCTCCCAGGAGGAGGGGTCCCCTTGGTCAAAGGTGGCCTATTGCACTCCCCCTTCCTGTCCAGCAAGCCTATCAAAAGGGCAGACATCTTTTACTGCTCTCTCTTTTCCTGCCTCGACTGCTTGAGACAGATCATCACAGTATCACAGTATCGCCAAGGTTGGAAGAGACCTCGAAGATCATTGAGTCCAACCTGTCACCACAGACCCCATGACTAGACCATGGCACCAAGTGCCACGTCCAATCCCCTCTTGAACACCTCCAGGGACAGCGACTCCACCACCTCCCCTGGCAGCACATTCCAATGGCGAATGACTCTCTCAGTAAAGAACTTTCTCCTCACCTCGAGCCTAAACTTCCCCTGGCGCAGCTTGAGACTGTGTCCCTGTGGTGGTTTGGGCTGGGTGCCCTTATGCTGCATGGTGCACTTCCTATGTCCAGAATTCCAGCCCAGTGGGTGGACACAGGAAAACCATGTATCTCCTACCACACCCCCTGCACCGCTATAAGATCTTGCGTGGGGTCCGCCTCTTTCTCTTTCTTCCCTCGCCAGCACCCGGTAACTGCGGGAGACGTCTCCTGGCCTTGGGCTGGACATCTCCTGGCTAGGCCCAAGGCCAGGGGGATGGGCGGTCTCAGGCCTGGCCAGCTGAGCCTAGCCTAGCAGTGGGGGGAAGAACAAGCCCTGGGGGTCTTGGGCCCACCCTCAGGTGGGGATGGGATGTATCCGGGTGTGTTTTGGGGTTTCTTCTTTTTCACTCTTTCTGGTTCTTTTGTGCACCTTCACCTTTTCCTATATAAACTTTTCCATCACTTCTGCAATCCGTTTGTCAGAGTTGTCATTTTGCCTGTGGTGGGGAGAGGGCTGCCTCAACCCACTACAGTCCCCTTGTTCTGGTGCTGGTTGCCAGGGAGAAGAGGCCAACCCCTTCCTGGCTACAACCACCCTTCAGGTAGTTGTAGAGAGCAATGAGATCGCCCCCAGAGCCTCCTCTTCTCCAGGCTAAACAACCCCAGCTCCCCTCAGCCTCTCCTCATAGGGCTGTGCTCAAGGCCTCTCCCCAGCCTTGTTGCCCTTCTCTGGACATGTTCAAGTGTCTCAATGTCCTTCTTAAACTGAGTGGCCCAGAACTGGACACAGTACTCAAGGTGCGGCCTAACCAAAGCAGAGTACAGGGGCACAATGCCCTCCCCTGCTCCTGCTGGCCACACTATTCCTAATGCAGGCCAGGATGCTGAGGTTCTCAATGACTTCTTTACCTCAGTCTTCACTGGCAAGGGCCCGGCCACACTCCCAGAACGATGGAAGATAATGGCAGGGACTTGAAGAAGCAACTGCCCATGGTGAGTGAAGATCAGGTTGTGACCATCTGAAGAACTGGAAATTGTTCAAGTCCATGGGACCTGAGGGGAGACACACATCAGTGCTGAGGAAGCTGGAGATGAGGTTGCTAGGTCATTCTCCATCATATTGCAAAAGCCCTGGCAGTCCAGGGAGGTCTTCACTGACTGGAAAAGGAGAAACATAACTCCCATTTTCAAGAAGGGAAAGAAGGATGACCCAGGGAACTCCAGGCCAGGCAGTTTCACCTCTGTGCCCGGAAAGATCATGGAGCAGATCCTCCTGGAGGCACTGCTGAGGCAGAAGAATAATGAAGAGGTGATTGGGCACAATCAGCACAGCTTCACCGAGGGCAAATCCTGCCTGACAAACCTGGTGGCCTTCTGTGACAAGATCACAACATTAATAGATGAAGGCCAAGCAACTGATGTCATTTACCTGGGCCTGAGTAAAGCTCTTTGACACTGTCCTGAACCACATCCTGGTTTTCAAGCTGGTGCAGGATGGGTTCCATGGATGGAGCATTCAGTGGATACAGAACTGGCTTGATAGCCACACCCAAAGACTGGCTGTCAATGGTCCATGTCCAAGTGGAGGTGAGGGACAAGTGGAGTCCCTCAGGGGTCAGCAGTGGGACCAGGCTTGTTTAACATGTTTGTGGGTGCCATGGACAGTGGCACTGAGTGCACCCTCAGCAGGTTTCCTGATGACACCAAGCTGTGTGGTGCAGCAGACAGCTGGAGGGGAGGATCCATCCAGAGGGACCTGGACAGGCTGCACAGGTGAACCCATCACAACCTCATGAAGTTCAACAAGACCAAGTGCAAGGTCCTGCATCTGGTTTGGGGCAATCCCAGGCACTGATATAGGCTGGGCAGGGACTGGCTTGAGAGCAGCCCTGAAGAAAAGGACCAGGGGGTGCTCGTGGATGAGAAGGTCAACAGGAGCCAGCAGTGAGCACTTGCAGCCCAGAGAGCCAAGCAAAGCCTGGGCTGCAGCAAGAGAAGCATAGCCAGCAGGGCAAGGAGGTGATTCTCCCCTTCTGCTTCACTGTGGTGAGACCCCACCTGAGCACTGTGGTAGGGTGAGAAAGTTCCCCCCACACGCAAAAGATTCCACAGCTAACTCAGCCGGAGAAGCAGATGAAAGCTATATTTACAAGCAGAAATGGAATGCAATGAGTATGTACAATAGAATAGAATAGAATAGAATAGAATAGAATAGAATAGAATAGAATAGAATAGAATAGAATAGAATAGAATAGAATAGAATAGAATAGAATATCCTGGCGGCAATAACTGCACACCTGCAGGATGGCCAAGGGCTCAGGTCCAGCCAACATGGATTTAGGAAGGGCAGGTCCTGCCTCTCCAACCTGATCTCCTTCTATGATCAGGTGACCCGTCTGGTGGACGTGGGGAGGCCTGTGGATGTGGTCTACCTGGACTTCACCAAGGCCTTTGACACCGTCCCCCACAGCAAACTGCTGGCTAAGTTGTCAGCTCATGGTTTGGACAGTAACACTCTGCGCTGGGTTAGGAACTGGCTGGAGGGCCGAGCCCAGAGAGTGGTGGTGAATGGTGCCACATCCAGCTGGCGGCCAGTCACCAGTGGTGTCCCCCAGGGATCAGTGTTGGGCCCCATCCTCTTTAACATCTTCATTGATGATATGGATGAGGGAATTGAGTCAGTCATCAGCAAGTTTGCAGATGACACCAAGTTGGGAATAGATGTTAGTCAGTTAGAGGGTAGAAAGGCTCTGCAGAGGGACCTCGACCGACTGGACAGATGGGCGGAGTCCAATGGGATGACATTCAACAAGTCCAAGTGCCGGGTGCTGCACTTTGGCCACAGCAACCCCATGCAGAGCTACAGGCTGGGGTCAGAGTGGCTGGAGAGCTGCCAAACAGAGAGGGATCTGGGGGTGCTGATCGACACCCGCCTAAACATGAGCCAGCAGTGTGCCCAGGTGGCCAAGAGGGCCAATGGCATCCTGGCCTGTATTAAGAATAGTGTGGCCAGCAGGAGCAGGGAGGTCATTGTGCCCCTGTACTCTGCATTGGTTAGGCCACACCTTGAGTACTGTGTCCAGTTCTGGGCCCCTCAGTTTAAGAAGGACATCGAGACACTTGAACGTGTCCAGAGGAGGGCAACAAGGCTGGTGAGAGGCCTTGAGCACAAGCCCTATGAGGAGAGACTGAGGGAGCTGGGGTTGTTTAGCCTGGAGAAGAGAAGGACCAGGGGTGACCTCATTGCCCTCTACAACTACCTGAAGGGTGGTTGTGGACAGGAGGGGGTTGGTCTCTTCTCCCAGGCAACCAGTACCAGAACAAGGGGACACAGTCTCAAGCTGTGCCAGGGGAGGTTTAGACTCGAGGTGAGGAGGAAGTTCTTCACTGAGCGAGTCATTCGTCATTGGAATGGGCTGCCCGGGGAGGTGGTGGAGTCGCCGTCCCTGGAGGTGTTCAAGAGGAGACTGGACATGGCACTTGGTGCCATGGTCTAGTTGTGAGGTCTGTTGGGACGGGTTGGACTTGATGATCCTTGGGGTCTCTTCCAACCTTGGTTATACTGTGATACTGTGATAGAATAGAATAGAATAGAATAGAATAGAATAGAATAGAATAGAATAGAATAGAATAGAATAGAATAGAATAGAATAGAATAGAATTACCAAGGTTGGAAGAGACCTGAAGATCATGGAGTCCAACCTGTAACCACAACCTCACAACTAGACCATGGCACCAAGTGCCACATCCAGTCCCTCCTGAACGCTCCAGGATGGAGACTCAACCACCTCCCCGGGCAGCCCATTCCAATGACGAATCACTCCCTCTGTGAAGAACTTTCTCCACCTCCAGCCCAAACTTCCCCTGGTGCAGCTTGAGACTGTGTCCCCTTGTTCTGGTGCTGGTTGCTAGGGAGAAGAGGCCAACCTCTTTCCTGGCTACAACCACCCTTCAGGTAGTTGTAGAGAGCAATGAGGTCGCCCCTGAGCCTCCTCTCTCCTCCAGGCTAAACAGCCCCAGCTCCCTCAGCCTCTCCTCATAGGTCTTGTGCTCAAGGCCTCTCACCAGCCTTGTTGCCCTTCTCTGGACACGTCCAAGTGTCTCAATGTCCTTCCTAAACTGAGGGCCCAGAACTGGACACAAGCTCAAGGTGCGGCCTAACCCAGCAGAGTACAGGGGCACAATGACCTCCCTGCTCCTGCTGGCCATACTATTCCTAATGCAGGCCAGGATGCGGTTGGCCCTCTTGGCTGCCTGGGCACACTGCTGGCTCATGTTCAGCTTCCCATCAACCAGCACCCCCAGGTCCCTCTCAGCCTGGCCGCTCTCCAGCCACTCTGACCCCAGCCTGTAGCGCTGCCTGGGTTGTTGTGGCCAATGTGCAGAACCCGGCACTTGGATGTGTTAAATCTCATGCCATTGGACTCTGCCCATCTGTCCAGCCTGTCGAGGTCCCTCTGCAAAGCCTCTCTGCCCTCCAGCAGATCAACTGCTGCCCCCAGCTTGGTGTCATCTGCAAATTTACTGATGATGGACTCAATGCCCTCATCCAGATCATCAATAAAGATGTTGAAAAGCATGGGGCCCAGCACTGATCCCTGGGGCACACCACTAGTGACAGGCCGCCAGCTGGATGTGGCACCATTCACCACCACTCTCTGGGCTCGGCCCTCCAGCCAGTTCCTAACCCAACGCAGTGTGCTCCTGTCCAAGCCATGGGCTGCCAGCTTGGCCAGGAGTTTGCTGTGGGGGACGGTGTCAAAGGCCTTGCTGAGGTCCAGGTAGACCACATCCACAGGCCTCCCCGCATCCACCAGGCGGGTCACCTGATCATAGAAGGAGATCAGGTTGGTCAGGCAGGACCTGCCCCTCCTAAATCCATGCTGGCTAGGCCTGAGCCCCTGGCCATCCTGTAAGTGCTGTGTGATCGCACTCGAGATGACCCGTTCCATAATCTTGCCTGGCACTGAGGTCAGGCTGACAGGCCTATAATTCCCTGGCTCTTCCAACTGGCCCTTCTTATGGATGGGCACCACGTTGGCCAGCTTCCAGTCTTCTGGGACCTCTCCAGTGAGCCAGGACTGCTGAAAATGATGGAGGCGGCCTGGACAGCTCATCCGCCAGCTCCCTCAGCACCCTAGTACATACTCATTGCATTCCATTTCTGCTTGTAAATATAGCTTTCATCTGCTTCTCCGGCTGAGTTAGCTGTGGAATCTTTGCGTGTGGGGGGAACTTTCTCACCTACCACAGTGCTCCAGGTGGGGTCTCACCACAGTGAAGCAGAAGGGAGAATCACCTCCTTGCCCTGCTGGCTATGCTTCTCTTGCTGCAGCCCAGGCTTTGCTTGGCTCTCTGGGCTGCAAGTGCTCACTGCTGGCTCCTGTTGACCTTCTCATCCACGAGCACCCCCTGGTCCTTTTCTTCAGGGCTGCTCTCAAGCCAGTCCCTGCCCAGCCTATATCAGTGCCTGGGATTGCCCCAAACCAGATGCAGGACCTTGCACTTGGTCTGTTGAACTTCATGAGGTTGTGATGGGTTCACCTGTGCAGCCTGTCCAGGTCCCTCTGGACGGATCCTCCCTCCAGCTGTCTGCTGCACACACAGCTTGGTGTCATCAGGAAACCTGTTGAGGGTACTCAGTGCCACTGTCCATGGCACCACAAACATGTTACAACAAGCCTGCGTCCCACTGCTGACCCCCTGAGGGACTCCGACTCACCTCACCTCCACCTTTGGACATGGACCATTGATGACCAGTCTTTGGGTGTGGCTATCAAGCCAGTTCTGTATCCACTGAATGCTCATCCATGGAACCCATCCTGCACCAGCTTGAAAACCAGGATGTGGTTCAGGACAGTGTCAAAGAGCTTTACTCAGGCCCAGGTAAATGACATCAGCTGCTTGGCCTTCATCTATTAATGTTGTGACCTTGTCATAGGAAGGCCACCAGGTTTGTCAGGCAGGATTTGCCCTCGATGAAGCTGTGCTGATTGTGCCCAATCACCTCTTCATTATTCTTCTGCCTCAGCAGTCTTCCAGGAGGATCTGCCCATGATCTTTCCGGGGCCAGAGGTGAAACTGCCTGGTGGCCCTGGGTCATCCTTCTTCCCTCTTAGAAAATGGGAGTTATATTTCTCCTCTTCCAGTCAGTGAAGACCTCCTGACTGCCAGGAGCTTTTGCAATATGATGGAGAATGACCTAGCAACCTCATCTCCAGCTTCCTCAGCACTGATGTGTGTCTCCCCTCAGGTCCCATGGACTCTGAACAATTTCCAGTTCTTCAGGATGGTCACAATCTGATCTTCACTCACTATGGGCAGTCGCTTCTTCAAGTCCCTGCCATTATCTTCCATCGTTCTGGGAGTGGCTGGAGCCCTTGCCAGTGAAGACTGAGGTAAGAAGTCATTGAGAACCTCAGCATCCTGGCCTGCATTAGGAATAGTGTGGCCAGCAGGAGCAGGGGAGGGCATTGTGCCCCTCTACTCTGCTTTGGTTAGGCCGCACCTTGAGTACTGTGTCCCAGTTCTAGGCCACTCAGTTTAAGAAGGACATGAGACACTTGAACATGTCCAGAGAAGGGCAACAAGGCTGGGAGAGGCCTTGAGCACAGCCCTATGAGGAGAGGCTGAGGGAGCTGGGGTTGTTTAGCCTGGAGAAGAGGAGGCTCTGGGGCGATCTCATTGCTCCTCTACAACTACCTGAAGGGTGGTTGTAGCCAGAAAGGGGTTGGCCTCTCTCCCTGGCAACCAGCACCAGAATAAGGGACTGTAGTGGGGCTGGAGGCAGCCTCCTCCCACCACAGGCAAAATGACAACTCTGACAACGGATTGCAGAAGTGATGGAAAAGTTTAAATGGAAAAGGTGAAGGTGCACAAAGAACCAGAAAGAGTGAAAAAGAAGAAACCCCAAAACACACCCGGATAACATCCCATCCCCACCTGAGGGTGGGGCCCAGCTACCCCAGGGCTCGTCTTCCCCCCACTACTAGGCTGGGCCAGCTGGCCAGGCCTGAGACCGCCTATCCTCTGGCCTGGGCTCAGCCAGAGGGTCAAACCAGCCCAAAGGCCAGAGACGTCTCCCGCAGTTGCGGGTGCTGGCGGGAGGGAAGGAGAAGAGAGAGAGCGGACCCCGCACAAGAATACCTATAGTGGTGCAGGGGGGTGTGGTAGGAGATACACTGGTTTTCCTCAGTGCCCAGCCCACCGGGGCTGGAATTCCTGGACATAGAAAGTGCACCACAGCATAAGGGCACCCAGCCCAAACCACCACAGGGACACAGCCTCAGCTGTAGGAGGCGACTCAGGCGAGGAGAATCTCTGAACCATCACCATTGGAATGCTGCCAGGGTGGTGAGTCGCAGTCCCGGAGGCAAAGGACATTGACGTGGCACTCATGCCATGGTCTAGCACAAGGGTCTGTGGTGACAGGCTGCACCCAAGATTCGAGGTCTCCAACCTTGGCGAGACCCAGATACTGCGAGATCTGTCTCAGCAGTGAGGCAGGAAAAGAGAGAGCAGTGGCGTGTCTGCCCTTTTGAGCTTGCCAGGAAGGGGAAAATAGGCCACCTTGGACCATAAGAGGGGAACCAAATCATAATTCGGGTGTCCGGTCCTTTCCCTCATCCAGGACGGAAACAACACAGTAGCATAGCTTAGCAGGGGAGCTGAGTTTCCTGATCACAGCACAGAACCTAAGGCTTATTCAGCATGGAGGAGGTGGCAGCAAAACCAGGCAGGTAACCCAGCAAAGTGAGGAACACACTGCATGGCATATTCAGAGAAACAGAGAAGCCGAGCTCCCGGGATACACAGTGAGAGTAGGTGGAGCTCTACAAAAACACCCACACCAAAGTGCTCTAACCCACACTAGCGCATTTGACAGAGCGTGACTAGGTAGCACAGATTTATTCCAGCAGAACAATTACTGCCATTCTCCACATGAGTGCAGAAAGAAACACAAAGGAAACACAAAGTAATGAACTGGAGTTATGCAGCAGAGATCGAATGTATGTTTCAGTATCTACAGAAAATACTGCTCATTTATCATCAACCAATCTGCATAGCAGAGCAAAAGCAACAATCATCAGCATTTTTATTTTCAGAACGTTGTGACAGAGTTTGCAAAATTATAACCTGAGTTACTTCACTGTTAGAAGGCAGACAAGGATACCATGATTATAAAAAATGCAACAGAGAAACCTCTGGAGCAAACCATGTTTGGAGCTAATGCCTTTGCACCAGCAACTAGTCACAGCTGGGAATGACTGACCAGACTAACCCGGAGTCACTGTGCAGAGGCTGATAAGAGGATGGGAAAACCTTCTCTGAGACTTGAGGGCTGAGCAGCAACGGATTTCTGCAAGGCCTGATGCTCAGCAGCCCCACAACAATGACTTTGGAAGTCAGTTGCCTCTTCCCACAGATAACTAAAAAGGTTACTGAAAAGCTGAAAATAAACCAGATGCACTCCAGCCTCCAGCAATTACAGACACTGGCGGGCTTGCACTATAAATGTGACACAGTCATGATGAGTCAGGAACTAGTAATTAGAACAAGACACTCATAATGAGGCAATGCAGAGAGATGTACTTAGTGTGGGCGGCATCACTTACAGAAGCCAGCATGTGGAGCATGATCCAGCCACCCAGGGCGCGACTACGCTTAGCCGGCACATATCAATCAGGAAAATAAAAGTCCTTTTAAATGCAAGCACATTATATACTAAAAAACAACCAACTGAAATGAATTAAACCCTAGAAATCATGTAGGTAATGATCTAAGTCTACATGTCTTTATATTTGAATGAGTCCTGGTAGTTATGGAAAGAAAAAAGATAATTTTAAAGTAGTTGAATTGGAGATTCTTCTGGATTGGTGGCAATTAATATTTGTGTTTAGAGGAATTGATAACCGCAGTATTTAAGAGTACTTACAAATCATTGCCGACTAAGCAGCAGTCAAATAACAAAATGAACAGATGTCTTTTCCATGCTTTTTGAAAAGAGCTCTGTAAGGGGGAGAAATGACTTGTTAAGCATCACTAATGCTGCACTAAGTACGTCTCTCTGCAGCATAGATTCGCATTTGCATGGTGAGGTGATGTAGGTCTTGTTCTGAGTAAAGCAAACCTGTTCCTGACTTCATCATGACTGTGTCACATTTATAGTGCAAGCCCTTAGTCTCTGTGGTGCTTTGGAGAGCTGGGTGCATCTGGTTTATTTTCAGACTTTCAGGTAACCTTTTCAAGTTATCTGAGGGTATGGGGAAGAGAGGCAACTGACTCCAAAGTCATTGTTGTGGGGCTGCTGAGCATCAGGAACCTTGCAGAAATCCGTTGCTGCTCACCTCAGCCTCACATTTTTAAGGGTCTCAGAGAAGGTTTTTCCCATCCTCTTTAGCTCAGCCTCTACAGACCAGGAGAGAGGGTGACTCCGGGGGACTGAGTCTCCTGATACATACCCCAGTCATTCTCTCCAGCTGGGTGACTTTCCCTAGTTGCTGGTGCTAGGAAAGGCATTAGCTCAAAACATGCAGTTTGCTCCAGAGGTTTCTCTGATGCAATTTGTATAATGCATAATTATCCTTGTCTCACTTATTCACAACAAGTGGAAAATAACTCAGGTTATGAATTTTGCAAAGAGGCTTCTGGTCACAACGTTCTGAAAATAAAAATGCTTGATGATTGTTTATGCTTTTGCTCTGCTTTATGCAAATTGGTTGATGATAAATGAACGCAGTATTTTTTCTGTAGGCAAACTGAAAACATACAAGACATTAAATCCTCTACCTTGCATAACTCCAGTTCATCACGTGACTGCATGCTGGCCTTTGTGGTTTCTTTTCTGCACTTCATGGTGGAGAATGGCAGTAATTGTTACTGCTGGAATAAATCTGTCACTACCTAGTCACACTCTGTCAAATGCACTGTTAGTGTGAGGCTAGAGCACTTTGGATGTGGGTGTTTTTGTAGAAACTCCCACCTTTACCTCTCACTGTGTATTACATCCCAGGAGCTCGGCTTCTCCTCTGTCTCTCTGAATAATGCCATGCCAGTGTCTTCCTCACTTTGCTGGGTTACTTCTGCCTTTGTATTTGCTGTCACATCCCACCTCCTCCATTGCTGAATAAGCCTTTAAGTTCTGTGCTGTGAATCAAGAAACTTTCAAGCTCCCACATGCCTAAGCTATGCTACTGTGCTGGGTTACACCCGTCCTGGATGGGGGCGGAAAGGACCTTGGACAAAAGAAACTTTTACCAGGTGGGCAGAGAGTGATTTGGTTTTCCCCCTCCCAGGAGGAGGGGTCCCCTTGGTCAAAGGTGGCCTATTGCACTCCCCTTCCTGTCCAGCAAGCCTATCAAAAGGGCAGACACCTTTTACTGCTCTCTCTTTTCCTGCCTCGACTGCTTGAGACAGATCATCACAGTATCACAGTATCGCCAAGGTTGGAAGAGACCTCGAAGATCATTGAGTCCAACCTGTCACCACAGACCCCATGACTAGACCATGGCACCAAGTGCCACGTCCAATCCCCTCTTGAACACCTCCAGGGACAGCGACTCCACCACCTCCCCTGGCAGCACATTCCAATGGCGAATGACTCAGTAAAGAACTTTCTCCTCACCTCGAGCCTAAACTTCCCCTGGCGCAGCTTGAGACTGTGTCCCTGTGGTGGTTTGGGCTGGGTGCCCTTATGCTGCATGGTGCACTTCCTATGTCCAGAATTCCAGCCCAGTGGGTGGACACAGGAAAACCATGTATCTCCTACCACACCCCCTGCACCACTATAAGATCTTGCGTGGGGTCCGCCTCTTTCTCTTTCTTCCCTCGCCAGCACCCGGTAACTGCGGGAGACGTCTCCTGGCCTTGGGCTGGACATCTCCTGGCTAGGCCCAAGGCCAGGGGGATGGGCGGTCTCAGGCCTGGCCAGCTGAGCCTAGCCTAGTAGTGGGGGGAAGAACGAGCCCTGGGGGTCTTGGGCCCACCCTCAGGTGGGGATGGGATGTATCCGGGTGTGTTTTGGGGTTTCTTCTTTTTCACTCTTTCTGGTTCTTTTGTGCACCTTCACCTTTTCCTATTTAAACTTTTCCATCACTTCTGCAATCCGTTTGTCAGAGTTGTCATTTTGCCTGTGGTGGGGAGAGGGCTGCCTCAACCCACTACAGTCCCCTTATTCTGGTGCTGGTTGCCAGGGAGAAGAGGCCAACCCTTTCCTGGCTACAACCACCCTTCAGGTAGTTGTAGAGAGCAATGAGATCGCCCCAGAGCCTCCTCTTCTCCAGGCTAAACAACCCCAGCTCCCTCAGCCTCTCCTCATAGGGCTGTGCTCAAGGCCTCTCCCCAGCCTTGTTGCCCTTCTCTGGACATGTTCAAGTGTCTCGATGTCCTTCTTAAACTGAGTGGCCCAGAACTGGACACAGTACTCAAGGTGCGGCCTAACCAAAGCAGAGTAGAGGGGCACAATGCCCTCCCTGCTCCTGCTGGCCACACTATTCCTAATGCAGGCCAGGATGCTGAGGTTCTCAATGACTTCTTTACCTCAGTCTTCACTGGCAAGGGCTCCAGCCACACTCCCAGAACGATGGAAGATAATGGCAGGGACTTGAAGAAGCAACTGCCCATGGTGAGTGAAGATCAGATTGTGACCATCTGAAGAACTGGAAATTGTTCAAGTCCATGGGACCTGAGGGGAGACACACATCAGTGCTGAGGAAGCTGGAGATGAGGTTGCTAGGTCATTCTCCATCATATTGCAAAAGCCCTGGCAGTCCAGGGAGGTCTTCACTGACTGGAAAAGGAGAAATATAACTCCCATTTTCAAGAAGGGAAAGAAGGATGACCCAGGGAACTCCAGGCCAGGCAGTTTCACCTCTGTGCCCGGAAAGATCATGGAGCAGATCCTCCTGGAGGCACTGCTGAGGCAGAAGAATAATGAAGAGGTGATTGGGCACAATCAGCACAGCTTCACCGAGGGCAAATCCTGCCTGACAAACCTGGTGGCCTTCTGTGACAAGGTCACAACATTAATAGATGAAGGCCAAGCAACTGATGTCATTTACCTGGGCCTGAGTAAAGCCTTTGACACTGTCCTGAACCACATCCTGGTTTTCAAGCTGGTGCAGGATGGGTTCCATGGATGGAGCATTCAGTGGATACAGAACTGGCTTGATAGCCACACCCAAAGACTGGCTGTCAATGGTCCATGTCCAAGTGGAGGTGAGGGACAAGTGGAGTCCCTCAGGGGTCAGCAGTGGGACCAGGCTTGTTTAACATGTTTGTGGGTGCCATGGACAGTGGCACTGAGTGCACCCTCAGCAGGTTTCCTGATGACACCAAGCTGTGTGGTGCAGCAGACAGCTGGAGGGGGAGGATCCGTCCAGAGGGACCTGGACAGGCTGCACAGGTGAACCCATCACAACCTCATGAAGTTCAACAAGACCAAGTGCAAGGTCCTGCATCTGGTTTGGGGCAATCCCAGGCACTGATATAGGCTGGGCAGGGACTGGCTTGAGAGCAGCCCTGAAGAAAAGGACCAGGGGGTGCTCGTGGATGAGAAGGTCAACAGGAGCCAGCAGTGAGCACTTGCAGCCCAGAGAGCCAAGCAAAGCCTGGGCTGCAGCAAGAGAAGCATAGCCAGCAGGGCAAGGAGGTGATTCTCCCCTTCTGCTTCACTGTGGTGAGACCCCACCTGGAGCACTGTGGTAGGGTGAGAAAGTTCCCCCACACGCAAAAGATTCCACAGCTAACTCAGCCGGAGAAGCAGATGAAAGCTATATTTACAAGCAGAAATGGAATGCAATGAGTATGTACTAGGGTGCTGAGGGAGCTGGCGGATGAGCTGTCCAGGCCGCTCTCCATCATTTTTCAGGAGTCCTGGCTCACTGGAGAGGTCCCAGAAGACTGGAAGCTGGCCAACGTGGTGCCCATCCATAAGAAGGGCCAGTTGGAAGAGCCAGGGAATTATAGGCCTGTCAGCCTGACCTCAGTGCCAGGCAAGATTATGGAACGGCTTATCTCGAGTGCGATCACACAGCACTTACAGGATGGCCAGGGGCTCAGGCCTAGCCAGCATGGATTTAGGAGGGGCAGGTCCTGCCTGACCAACCTGATCTCCTTCTATGATCAGGTGACCCGCCTGGTGGATGCGGGGAGTCCTGTGGATGTGGTCTACCTGGACCTCAGCAAGGCCTTTGACACCGTCCCCCACAGCAAACTCCTGGCCAAGCTGGCAGCCCATGGCTTGGACAGGAGCACACTGCGTTGGGTTAGGAACTGGCTGGAGGGCCGAGCCCAGAGAGTGGTGGTGAATGGTGCCACATCCAGCTGGCGGCCTGTCACTAGTGGTGTGCCCCAGGGATCAGTGCTGGGCCCCATGCTCTTCAACATCTTTATTGATGATCTGGATGAGGGCATTGAGTCCATCATCAGTAAATTTGCAGATGACACCAAGCTGGGGGCAGCAGTTGATCTGCTGGAGGGCAGAGAGGCTTTGCAGAGGGACCTCGACAGGCTGGACAGATGGGCAGAGTCCAATGGCATGAGATTTAACACATCCAAGTGCCGGGTTCTGCACATTGGCCACAACAACCCCAGGCAGCGCTACAGGCTGGGGTCAGAGTGGCTGGAGAGCGGCCAGGCTGAGAGGGACCTGTGGGTGCTGGTTGATGGGAAGCTGAACATGAGCCTGCAGTGTGCCCAGGCAGCCAAGAGGGCCAACCGCATCCTGGCCTGCATTAGGAATAGTATGGCCAGCAGGAGCAGGAAGGTCATTGTGCCCCTGTACTCTGCTTTGGTTAGGCCGCACCTTGAGTACTGTGTCCAGTTCTGGGCCCCTCAGTTTAGGAAGGACATTGAGACACTTGAACGTGTCCAGAGAAGGGCAACAAGGCTGGTGAGAGGCCTTGAGCACAAGACCTATGAGGAGAGGCTGAGGGAGCTGGGGCTGTTTAGCCTGGAGAAGAGGAGGCTCAGGGGCGACCTCATTGCTCTCTACAACTACCTGAAGGGTGGTTGTAGCCAGGAAGGGGTTGGCCTCTTCTCCCTAGCAACCCGCACCAGAACAAGGGGACACAGTCTCAAGCTGCACCAGGGGAAGTTTAGGCTGGAGGTGAGGAGAAAGTTCTTCACCGAGGGAGTGATTCGTCATTGGAATGGGCTGCCCGGGAGGTGGTTGAGTCTCCATCCCTGGAGGCGTTCAGGAGGGGACTGGATGTGGCACTTGGTGCCATGGTCTAGTTGTGAGGTTGTGGTTACAGGTTGGACTCCATGATCTTCAAGGTCTCTTCCAACCTTGGTAATTCTATTCTATTCTATTCTATTCTATTCTATTCTATTCTATTCTATTCTATTCTATTCTATTCTATTCTATTCTATTCTATTCTATCACAGTATCACAGTATAACCAAGGTTGGAAGAGACCCCAAGGATCATCAAGTCCAACCCGTCCCAACAGACCTCACAACTAGACCATGGCACCAAGTGCCATGTCCAGTCTCCTCTTGAACACCTCCAGGGACGGCGACTCCACCACCTCCCCGGGCAGCCCATTCCAATGACGAATGACTCGCTCAGTGAAGAACTTCCTCCTCACCTCGAGTCTAAACTTCCCCTGGCACAGCTTGAGACTGTGTCCCCTTGTTCTGGTACTGGTTGCCTGGGAGAAGAGACCAACCCCCTCCTGTCCACAACCACCCTTCAGGTAGTTGTAGAGGGCAATGAGGTCACCCCTGGTCCTTCTCTTCTCCAGGCTAAACAACCCCAGCTCCCTCAGTCTCTCCTCATAGGGCTTGTGCTCAAGGCCTCTCACCAGCCTTGTTGCCCTCCTCTGGACACGTTCAAGTGTCTCGATGTCCTTCTTAAACTGAGGGGCCCAGAACTGGACACAGTACTCAAGGTGTGGCCTAACCAATGCAGAGTACAGGGGCACAATGACCTCCCTGCTCCTGCTGGCCACACTATTCTTAATACAGGCCAGGATGCCATTGGCCCTCTTGGCCACCTGGGCACACTGCTGGCTCATGTTTAGGCGGGTGTCGATCAGCACCCCCAGATCCCTCTCTGTTTGACAGCTCTCCAGCCACTCTGACCCCAGCCTGTAGCTCTGCATGGGGTTGTTGTGTCCAAAGTGCAGCACCCGGCACTTGGACTTGTTGAATGTCATCCCATTGGACTCGCCCATCTGTCCAGTCGGTCGAGGTCCTCTGCAGAGCCTTTCTACCCTCTAACTGACTAACATCTATTCCCAACTTGGTGTCATCTGCAAACTTGCTGATGACTGACTCAATTCCCTCATCCATATCATCAATGAAGATGTTAAAGAGGATGGGGCCCAACACTGATCCCTGGGGGACACCACTGGTGACTGGCCGCCAGCTGGATGTGGCACCATTCACCACCACTCTCTGGGCTCGGCCCTCCAGCCAGTTCCTAACCCAGCGCAGAGTGTTACTGTCCAAACCATGAGCTGACAACTTAGCCAGCAGTTTGCTGTGGGGACGGTGTCAAAGGCCTTGGTGAAGTCCAGGTAGACCACATCCACAGGCCTCCCCACGTCCACCAGACGGGTCACCTGATCATAGAAGGAGATCAGGTTGGAGAGGCAGGACCTGCCCTTCCTAAATCCATGTTGGCTGGACCTGAGCCCTTGGCCATCCTGCAGGTGTGCAGTTATTGCCGCCAGGATATTCTATTCTATTCTATTCTATTCTATTCTATTCTATTCTATTCTATTCTATTCTATTCTATTCTATTCTATTCTATTCTATTCTATTCTATTCTAAAAATATACTATATTTACAATATATATACAGAAATATACAGCAATGTATGTAATACAGAGACCTTTTTTCCCCTTCCTGCAGCCAGGGGGTTCAGCCTGTACCCCCCCTCCCTTCCTACCTCCCCTTTTTCCCAAAAAGGGTTAGAGAGAGAGAAAGGTAATTAAGGAGAAAATTCTGTTAGCTCAAAGCGAATGCAAGGGTTAGTTTTCTCACCTGGTTAGCTCTGTTAATCCAAGGTCACTCTGTTGCTTCAGCAAGAGAGAAGACAGACCAGCCCACAGGACAGAGAAGAACAGACTGACTCCAAACAGACTGAACCCAAAACTCAAAGTTGCATTATACCAATCTACCAATGAAATTAGTTTAGCATATCTTTGTTTTTCAATACATGCAGCCAGAGTGTTCAGAAAGTGTCCATTTCTTAAAGGCACAGCCTAAACCGGTCACAAGCACTGTGTCCACTTCTGGAGCCTCTATTACAGGAAGGATCTGGAGGTGCTGGAAGGTGTCCAGAGAAGGGCCACGAGGATGATTAGAGGGATGGAGCACCTCTCCTGTGAGGACAGACTGAGGGAGTTGGGGCTGCTCAGTCTGGAGAAGAGAAGGCTCCGAGGTGACCTCATTGTGGCCTTCCAGTATCTGAAGGGGGCTCCAAGAAAGCTGGGGAGGGACTCTTGAGGGTGTCTGGGAGTGATAGGACTGGGGGAAATGGAACAAAACTAGAAATGGGTAGATTCAGATGGGATATTAGGAAGCAGTTGTTCTCTATGAGGGTGGTGAGAGACTGGCACAGGTTGCCCAGGGAGGTGGTGGAAGCCTCATCCCTGGAAGTTTTGAAGGCCAAGCTGGATGTGGCTGTGAGCAACCTGCTGTAGTGTGAGGTGTCCCTGGCCATGGCAAGGTTGTTGGAACTGGATGATCCTTGAGGTCCCTTCCAACCCTGACCATTCTATGATTCTATTCCTAATATCCAATCTAAACCTAGTCTGGTGCTATTTGAAGCCATTTCCTCTCACCCTGTTGCTTAATACTAAGTAGAAGAGACTGACAGGCACCTCACTACAACCTCCTTTCAGGGAGCTGTAGGGAACAATGAGGACTAGATCAAAACACAGTCAATATTATGCCATTTTATGAGTCTGTCTATAACTTCAGTGAAAACAAAGCTATTGTTTGTCCTTTATGCCATTTAATGCTACTGACGGGTATGTGTTTCATACAGATTCACTTTAATTGAGTATGCTAATGCCACTCTTGAACCTGTACTCTTTCACCACAATGGTGTACAGCATTTATCTATAATAGTGGTCTTGCTTCATAATGGTTTTGTCATTATTTCCCAAACCCTTGCCAGGCCAGAATGAATACTCAGTGATCTTCAGCAGTCACCTGGAAATCTTGTACAACTTGTTCTTCTTCAAAATGTCATGAACTCAAGAAATAACAGAAGGAACAGAACTGTGACATTACAGGCTCTTGTGGCAGGTAGAAGAGGAAGATGAACGGGAGGATGGACTAACTGTTGAAGTCCAGAAGTAACAGGAAAGAGTAGGATGCTTTTCAGGGGCACTGCCTTTGCCTTTGGAGGAATTTTGACTTCTCAAGAGCTAATAGTACTGGTGATTTGAAGACATATTATCTACTTACCTGTCAGGCTCCTGTGTGAGGCCTGACATGCTAAGCTTGCTCCTGTGTGCTGGAAAAAGCAAAGCTAATACTGAAGGCAGTGTTGCTAAGCTCTTGACGAAGTAGTGACTAACAGCCTCCGACAGAAGCAAATCCTGCAAGAAAGCCAGATGATGCCACTGGCCATTTCTATTGGCTACCTCACAGCCCCATACACAGCAGTTGTGGATGAGGAGAGAGGAGAGGAGAGGTTTGGAGAGGAGAGGAGAGGTTCGGAGAGGAGAGGTTCGGAGAGGAGAGGTTCGGAGAGGAGAGGAGAGGAGAGGAGAGGAGAGGAGAGGAGAGGAGAGGAGAGAAGAGAGAGAGAGGAGAGGAGAGGAGAGGAGAGGAGAGGAGAGGAGAGGAGAGGAAGAGAGAGAGAGAGGAGAGGAGAGGAGAGGAGAGGAGAGGAGAGGAGAGAGAGAGAGGAGAGGAGAGGGGAGGGGAGGGAGAGGGGAGGGGAGGGGAGGGGAGAGGAGAGAAGAGAAGAGAAGAGAAGAGAAGAGAAGAGAAGAGAAGAGAAGAGAAGAGAAGAGAAGAGAAGAGAAGAGAAGAGAAGAGAAGAGAAGAGAAGAGAAGAGAAGAGAAGAGAAGAGAAGAGAAGAGAAGAGAAAGAGAAGAGAAGAGAGAAGAGAAGAGAAGAGAAGAGAAGAGAAGAGAAGAGAAGAGAAGAGAAGAGAAGAGAAGAGAAGAGAAGAGAAGAGAAGAGAAGAGAAGAGAAGAGAAGAGAAGAGAAGAGAAGAGATCATCAAGTCAAACCTATCACCAACGACCATCTAATGAAATAAACCATGGCACCAAGCACCCCATCCAGTCTCTTCCTAAATGCCTCCAGTGATGGTGCCTCCACCACCTCCCTGGGCAGCACATTCCAATGGCCAATCTCTCATTCTGGGAAGAACTACTTCCTAACATCCAGCCTAAACTTCCCCTGGCACAGCTTGAGACTGTGTCCTCTTGTTCTAGTGCTGGTTGCCTGGGAGAAGAGACCAACTTCCGCCTGTTTACAACCTCCCTTCAGGTAGTTGTAGAGAGCAAGAAGGTCTCCTCTGAGCCTCCTCTTCTCCAGGCTAAGCAACCCCAGCTCCCTCAGCCTCTCCTCACAGGGCTGTGCTCCAGACCCCACTCCAGCTTTGTTGCCCATCTCTGAACACGCTCCAGGATCTCAACATCTTTCCTTAACTGAAAGGCCCAGAACTGGACACAGTACTCAAGGTGTGGCCTAAGCAGTGCTGAGCGCAGGAGCAGAATGACCTCCCTGCTCCTGCTGGCCACACTGCTCCTGGTGCAGACCAGGATGCCATTGGCCTTCATTGCCATCTGGGCACACTGCTGGCTCATGTTCAGCCTCCCATCAACCAGTACCCCCAGGTCCCTCTCTGTCTGGCTGCTCTCCAGCCACTCTGACCCCAGCCTGTAGCACTGCCTGGGATTGTTGTGGCCAATGTGCAGAATCCGGCACTTGGATGTGTTCAATCTCCTGCCCTTGGACTCTGCCCATCTGTCCAGCCTGTCGAGGTCCCTCTGCAAAGCCTCTCTGCCCTCCAGCAGATCAACTCCTGCCCCCAGCTTGGTGTCGTCCGCAAATTTACTGATAACTGTCTCAATCCCCTCACCCAGATCATCAATAGAGATATTGAATGGGATGGGGCCCAGCACTGATCCTTGGGGACACCACTAGTGCCTGGCTGCCAGCTGGATGCGGCACCATTCACCACCACTCTTCTGGGCTCAGCCTCCAGCCTGTTCCTAACCCAGCTCAGAGTGCTGCTGTCCAAGCCAGGGGCTGACAGCTTGGCCAAGAGTTTGTTGAGGGGGATGGTGTCAAAGGCCTTGATGAAGTCCAGGCAGACCACATCCACAGCCTGCCCCACATCCACCAGGTGCTCACCAGGGCATAGAAGGAGATCAGGTTGGCCAGGCAGGACCTGCCCTTCCTAAATCCATGCTGGCTGGGCCTGAGTCCTTGGCCATCCTGGAAGTGCTGTGTGATTGCACTCAAGATGACCTGCTCCATAATCTTGCCTGGCACTGAGGTCAGGCTGACAGGCCTATAATTCCCTGGCTCCTCCTTCCAGCCCTTCTTGTGGATGGGCACCACGTTGGCAGCTTCCAGTCTTCTGGGACCTCTCCAGTGAGCCAGGACTGTTGAAAAATGATGGAGAGTGGCTTGGACAGCTCATCTGTCAGCTCTCTCAGCACCCTAGGATGGATCCCATCCGGTCCCATGGCCTTGTGGGGATCCAAGCGGCTAAGAAGATGTCTAACTATTTTCCTCCTGGATCACAGGGGAACTATACTGCTCCCTGCCTCCATCTGCCAGCTCAGGAGGCCAGCTGTCTGCAAGACAAACAAAGAAGGAGAAGCAGTCTTTTGAGCAGAAGAAAATGGCTTTGTCACTATCACCTGTAGATTTGACTGGCTTGAAATGCTGCAAAGGATATAGAGAAACAAACCAATCACACTGCCCAAGCTGGACAGCACTGAGACAGTTTGGTGTATGATGTAGCATCTACAGGAAGAGCCATCTACCGGTTTCTGAATACTCACACATTTGGGGTTTTAGTCAAAATATTGGCATTTGTAGTAAAATCTAAACATTGTATCTACATGGGTGTGTTAATAAAAGTTAGAAGTGAAGTATTTCTAAACAGATGAGAGAGGGTAAAGGAGGGAAAGGAAGCTGCAGCTCTTTTTTCACCAGGTTTTGGTGATTACATTGAAGAAATCAGGTGGTGACACATGGAAAAAGAGCCCTGTATGCAAATAAATCATTCTTGACATGTCCCTTGGGCAGCTGGCTTTCTGATGCTATGCAGTGCACTGGGATGCACTATAATTATTTCCCATGTGATTATATATGTGTGTATACTGTCGCTTCCCATTGCTGGAATAAGCTTTTGGAGCTAGATTGTTTCTGTTTAAATAGTCCCTCTTTATTCATCAATGAAATGCTGTTTTGATGTAAATTAAGACCTTACTGAATTTGAGTGGTAAGAAAAAACAAAGTCTTTCTTTCCTTTGCCCCATCTCCAGCTGTACAGCATAGGGCAGTCAACAACAACCTTAGATGCTGGAAGTGGTGTGATCAAAATGCAAAAAAATTGCAACTTTTGCTGTCCATTTCCAATCTGGAGACCTCAGAATTGAGTGTGGTGATGGTCAGCAGGTAGCACTGAAACCCAAAGGAGATGTGTGTTCCCTGTCTCCTCGTGTCTAGACCTAAGAAAAGATGCCTTGTGTGAAGTATTGGGAAGTTAATTATTTTTAAAATCACAAGGTGATGCCCTGTGTGGTGTTCAGGGAGACCTTGTTTGTGACTTTCTCTCCTTCCATCTCTTCTGCTTAGCTTTCACTGTATTAAATCACAACTAAGACCTCTGTGACTCCTGATCACAATCATATCTGCTTTGTCCTAGAGGGAAGAAGAGTCTGGTTACATTTCTTTTCTCATAAACCCTCTTCTGTCATATTTCTTTTGACAATTATTACTTCTCACTGGCTGTAGGTGCTTGTTAGGGGTGAAGACACTCTTTAGCATCCCTGTCAGTGTAAAGAATGTAACATGCTCAATATTTTGCATGAATAGTACTAATAATTCTGTGAGTGACTGATTCTTCTAGTAAATATTACTGAAATAGATCTCCTCTATTTTCTGTTGTTCACTGGATATTTCAGGATGAGTGTTGCTGTGGAAAGCCATAGGCATTGTACAGCTTGGCTGCAGGGAAAGAGGGCCAGTTTCCTAATGCAGCAGCTCCTGTTTGTCCTGAGATTGCTCTGTTATTTGCCACTGCTAACCCCTAAGGTTGAGGTGGGATAAGACAGATTTCATCACCCACATTCCAGTTTTTCATTAGCCAGCCACAGCCAAGGCTTTATCAGACAGCCACACATGTTATACTGTGGTAGTCCTACTTTGTCATCAACTCACCATTTCCCCTCTGTGATGCTCTCTTGGCTGCTGTGCCACAGAGCTGTGTGTAGCTGTTCTGTGAATTGGACTTGGAAATGGAAGACTTTAAAAGTATGTGAACTAGGAACAGCAGTGCTTCTCTTAAGCCCACAGCCAAACTCAGAGGTTAGTCTGGTAAGGAACCTTATGTAGTAAATGGAGAGAGGGAGTGATTCCTTGAGAGTGTTCCTTTCTCTGCAGAAGGAAGTGGCTGGAAGATGACTGGTGTGAAAGTGCCCTATAAAAAGACATTTTCAGGGGAGCACTGAATCCAAATTGCCATTCTCTGTGGATTTAAATATGGCTTTGGTTTTAACAATCTTTTACACATGCTAACAGAACAGGTAGTCATGCATTTTGTGCAGATGAAACTGTTCTCAATGGCATGAGTACAAACTGGAATCTTTTCTAGCTGTTACTCATTTTGCATTCACTGGTGCCTGCTCTCTATGTGCTTTATGAGAGGAAATAATGTGACTTAAATCTATTTTGTGTTTCTCGTTCAGCAGCTCCCCATGCCCGAGAATTCAGAGATTCTCCTCTCCTGTCAGCTGTATATGGCATTTTCTTTCCACAATTAATAGTCACCATGATTTGGCTGCAGCTGCTTCAGAGCCTACTCGTTAAGCTTTGGCCGGAGGAGGAGTGGGAAACCACAGCCTGAAGGGTTGCCTTCAAACTACACCTAGAGCTTGGGTAGTGTACTTCAGTCAATCTTACATCAAAGGATCTATGACTGTTGCTAGCTGAGCAGGCAGTGTTAGTTATCATGCTGTCAGATGTGCACACTGGATCTGACCCCCTGAGACCCCAGAAGGTTATTTCAGCCTTCTATTATTGAAGTGTTTAAAAATAAACTGTGGCTTTGAGCCACTGTCCAAGGTGAGGGATGGTGAAATGCCCTTCCCTGCTGGAAGCACAGCAGAGAGCCCCTGGATTCTGCCCTCCCTACATTGTCAGAAGGAGGTGAAAAACACTTTGCAGCTTCCTGTCTCTTTTCTGTGCCATAATCAGACTTTTGGACATGATAGGATATCAAGTGCCAGGAAGGAACACTGCTCCTGAATCTGTGTGTTGCAGAGGGTACATGGGAACTTGGTCTTCATAACTTCAAATCAGCCAGCAGCTTTTCTTCTGTCTTTGCATTATCTTCTTTCAATCATGGGATCTGTCCTAATAGAGTAGAGGCAGAGAGAGAAAATTGTTTGCACAGAAAACGAAGAATTTCTTCCTAACATCCATCCTGAATCTCCCCTGGCACAACGTGAGACTGTGCTGGGTGGCATCACAGTATCATACCCATGTCCTGTCTATGTTGCAGAGCATCCATTGTTGAGTATTAACCTGAATTATCTTGTCCAACTATATTAATGTACTCCAAGGGCTAGCACTTCTTAAGCATTTGTGTAGGCAGCTTTGGGCTGAAGCATGCCCCATATCCTTTGTGCTTGTTTTGTGGGATGTACTTTTCACTCCCCTTGCCTGCAGACTGCTTACAACATGGAATTTATAAATGACAATCACTGATGGGCAGCAGTGACTATTAGCTACATCCTCCTGCTCCATGGCAGTACCCCTTTTGCATCTCTCATACTCATTCCTCACTTCGCTGACCTTCTTTCACTCTTCCCAGCTCCCTGACCTACCAACCATCCCTGTTTCATTGAGAAGATCTGCAAGGACAGTGTGGATTTGGAGGACAGTGTGAAAAACATAGATTTGCTGAATATCAGGAAATAGTGTTTCTCCCCTTTCACTGCCTGGAGAAGAGGAGCAATAGCTTGTCTGACAACAAATAAATTTTTAACTAGCAGGGGTGAAAAGGACTGAGAAGGTTCAGTGAGGGCTCTCTCTTGATAATCTCCTAACTTTGAACAGTGAAGCAGAGACCTCTCAATTGGGGCTGAACGTTTCTGATATTCCTATTTCATTAAGCATGCTCCAAAAGCCTTTTTGTTGTAGTGTCTCACCTTTCTGATATAGAGTGTCTCACATGGCAAGGATGTGTTTTCCATATTTGGTGGTCTGCAGAAAGGAAGGCACCTGGCCTTCTAATGTCTGTTGAGTGTTGTCAAATACTTGTAAGGGTATGGAGACAATCTATACAAGGGAGGATGTTAGGAATAAATTCTTTGTCATGAGGGTGGTGGAACACTGGAACAGGTTGCCCAGGGAGGCTGTTGAGGTCCCATCCCTGGAGATATTCAAGGTCAGGCCCTGAGCAACCTGATCTAGTAGAGCATGTCCCTGCTTATGGCAGGGGCCTTGGACTAGATGATCTTTGGAACTCCCTTCCAACTTAAAACATTCTGTGACTCTACGTAAATAAAAGCCTTCCTAGAAGAGAAAGATATTTCATGGAATTAATAAAAATATATGGGAAACTTACTTTAAAATTAAGTGAATTTAAGAACTTTCCAATGCCTGAAAGCAAATTTGAAAACCAAAACAATGTTGCACCACTACACTTCAAAGGTAGGCCCCCAAGAGGGAGTCACTTCTACGTCTCTATAGCAATTTTACATTCCAAAATAAAAAGCACTGAACAGAAGCATTCTTGCTGTTATTGTCTGCCCATATTTTTTTAAAAAGATATTATTTATAAGCACATTTTAGCACCATTTGAGTTATACATAATTAATGCCCATTTTCCAGTTAAAGAGCAAGAAATAAAAGCCATAGCAGTTTTGCTCACAGATAAGCCTGCCTGTCAACTCAGGCTGTTGTTTAGCCTTAATGTCATGATGTTCAGGAACGAAGGGCAAGGAGAGGAAAGCAACATAATACTTTAAGAATTCCAATAACTCCTGAGGCACTAGTTCATAAGGCAGCCATCCTTTGCCCTTGGGAGTCTTACTGACTAAATTAAATGAGAAATCAGAGAGCTGTCTTCCATGGTGTACTCCTAGTTTTGAAGCAACAGGGAGAGGAGTTCATCAGGTACTGATTTTTCCTTATATTTTCGTCTTCCAAGTCAAGAAGTATTTGCTGTATTTTTGCTTGGTTTTGCTTTGCCTTACATTGATGGCTTCATAGAGAGTTGTAGTCTGTGTATGTATTTACTGAGGTTGTAACAGTAGATGGCAAAATATCGCAGATTCTTTTTAGCTATATGAAAACCATTGAAATACTAGAGAATGGAGTTCTATTTTTATTTTCTGTTATTAGCAGTGTGCCCAGGCCTGTGTGCCCTCCTGTTGTGGTCAGAGGGTGTTTAGAGTCCAGCGATCATGAAATAATTGAATTTTCAGTACTCAATCAATCCAAGAGGGGCAGCAAGAAGACTTCCACTCTGGACTTTCGGAGGGCAGATTCCAGGTTACTCAAGGAATTAATTCAGAAGGTTCCTTGGGAAAGAGCCCTTAAAAACAAAGGGGTCCAGGAGAGCTGGAGCTGCTTCAAGGCAGAACTCTTGAAGGCGCAGGAACAGGCTGTGCCGGTGTGCCAGAAGATGAGCCGCCGGGGCAGACGGCCAGCCTGGTTGGGTAATGAACTTTTAATAGAACTAAGGGAAAAAAGAGGGTGTATCATCTTTGGAAGAAAGGGGAGGCAACCCATGGAATGTTTAGGGATGTTGCTAGGTCTTGTAGGAAGAAAATTAGGGAGGCAAAAGCCCATTTGGAGCGTAGACTGGCCTCTACTGTGAAGGACAACAAAAAGTCCTTCTATAAATACATTAATAGCAAGAGGAGGGGCAAGGACAACCTCCACTCCTTGGTTGACATGGAGGGGAACGTTGTAACAAAGGATGAAGAAAAGGCAGAGGGACTTAACACCTTCTTTGCCTCAATTTTTAATAGCAGGACAGAATGTCTTCCAGACAGCTGGCCTGCAGAGCTGGCAGATGGAGGCAGGGAGCAGTATAGTTCCCCTGTGATCCAGGAGGAAAATAGTTAGACATCTTCTTAGCCGCTTGGATCCCCACAAGGCCATGGGACCGGATGGGATCCATCCTAGGGTGCTGAGAGAGCTGGCAGATGAGCTGTCCAAGCCACTCTCCATCATTTTTCAACAGTCCTGGCTCACTGGAGAGGTCCCAGAAGACTGGAAGCTGCCAACGTGGTGCCCATCCACAAGAAGGGCTGGAAGGAGGAGCCAGGGAATTATAGGCCTGTCAGCCTGACCTCAGTGCCAGGCAAGATTATGGAGCAGGTCATCTTGAGTGCAATCACACAGCACTTCCAGGATGGCCAAGGACTCAGGCCCAGCCAGCATGGATTTAGGAAGGGCAGGTCCTGCCTGGCCAACCTGATCTCCTTCTATGCCCTGGTGAGCACCTGGTGGATGTGGGGCAGGCTGTGGATGTGGTCTGCCTGGACTTCATCAAGGCCTGTGACACCATCCCCCTCAACAAACTCTTGGCCAAGCTGTCAGCCCCTGGCTTGGACAGCAGCACTCTGAGCTGGGTTAGGAACAGGCTGGAGGCTGAGCCCAGAAGAGTGGTGGTGAATGGTGCCGCATCCAGCTGGCAGCCAGGCACTAGTGGTGTGCCCCAAGGATCAGTGCTGGGCCCCATGCTCTTTAACATCTTTATTGATGATCTAGATGAGGCACTGAGACAGTTATCAGTAAATTTGCGAACGACACCAAGCTGGGGGCAGAAGTTAATCTGCTGAAGGGCAGAGAGGCTTTGCAGAGGGACCTGCTGGACAGGCTGGACAGATGGGCAGAATCCAACAGCATGAGATTGAACACATCCAAGTGCCGGGTTCTGCACATTGGCCACAACAACCCCAGGCAGTGCTGCAGGCTGGGGTCAGAATGGCTGGAGAGTGGCCAGGCAGAGAGGGACCTGGGGGTACTGGTTGATGGTAGGCTGAACATGAGCCTGCAGTGTGCCCAGGCAGCCAAGAAGGCCAATGGCATCCTGGCCTGCATCAGGAGCAGTGTGGCCAGCAGGAGCAGGGAGGGGATTCTCCTCCTGTACACTGCACTGGTTAGGCCACACCTTGAGTCCTGTGTCCAGTTCTGGGCCCCTCAGTTTAGGAAGGATGTTGACTTGCTGGAAGGTGTCCAGAGAAGGGCAACAAAGCTGGTGAGGGGTTTGGAACACAAGCCCTATGAGGAGAGGCTGAGGGAGCTGGGGTTGCTTAGCCTGGAGAAGAGGAGACTCAAGGGAGACCTTATTGCTCTCTACAGTTAACTTAAGGGATGTTGTAGCCAGGCAGAGGTTGGTCTCTTCTTCCACGCAGCCAGCACCAGAACAAGAGGACACAATCTCAGGCTGTGCTAGGGGAGGTTTAGACTGGATGTTAGGAAGAAGTTCTACACAGAGAAAGTGATTGGTCATTGGAATGGGCTGCCCAGGGAGGTGGTGGAGTCACCCTCATTGGAGGTGCTCAGGAGGAGACTGGATGGGGTGCTTGGCTGCATGGATTATTTGATTAGGTGGGTTGGATTAGTTGATGGGTTGGACACGATGGCCTTGAAGGTCTCTTCTATTAGAAGGTTTATTGAAGGTCTATTCTATTCTATTCTATTCTATTCTATTCTATTCTATTCTATTCTATTCTACTCTGTTCTATTAAGCCATTGTTCTAGTTGGCCTCTGTGTATCACAGGTATGTGTATGTATTTTCTGAGACCAGGTCACAAAACATCTGACCAGAGCATTATGATTTAGGTCTTTTCTGAATCATTGTTTTTCTATGATAACCTGAATAGCTTGGGTTTAGATGCAGTAATTGTAATAGAAGCTATGTAGGACTGTACACCTTCAAAGCATTGATATGGTGGAGAAAACATGAAGAAACTCTTTGAAAAGACAGTGGGTTTAGCATTTTTCCCCCTTGCAAATATAATTGTGTGGTCTATATTTCCTTTTCCTAGGTTTGAGATCAGTGGCATTTTACTTAGGAAATACAGGGGAGGGTTAGACTTTGTTTGTAGCTCATTAATGAGCTGTCAAAGTGATAAGTCATTGGATTACACTGGGTTTGGGTACACCAAAAAACGTGATGGCAGTGTTAGTAAGTTGGAGATGTTCTGAAGAGTGACATAAGTGACATAACTGCCTGGCAAGGATACTGCACAGCACGGAGCCACAGCATGGAAAAGGAGGGAAAGCATCCCTCAGACCTTCTGTATGTAAATGTATTTGACTTTCACTTTCTTAATGTTTAAAGCATGCAAAGATGAAGAGTTGTGCTGTGATGATTTGCTAATGCTTAGAAAATGCACTGCGGCCCAAGATGAAATTTTGTTATGTTGCAATCATTCTTGCTCTCAGCAGCACGTTGTGCCTCTGAAGATCTCACTGTCAGCCCTGAGGTCTTCTGAAAGACCTCACACATGAAGTATGAATACACCTCCCAGCTATCCAATGAAAAGATCATTCCTTGACAAGCCAGTCTTGTTGCTCAGTCTCTGGGCAGACCTTTAAGCTAGATGCTCTCTGAGTTATGATGCCCGGCTTACACAGGAGCAAACAAATCCAGGTCTGCCTACGTTCAGTAATGTGCTAGCGGACCAGGAGGTATCACTGGTCCATGGGGCTATAAACACTCTGTAAATCATACTGTATCAAAGGTGGTTTTCTCTTAAACTTCTCTTTGAATCATAGAATCATTCAGGTTGGAAAAGACTCTTGAGATCATCAGGTCCAAGCATTAACCCTCAAGTGCATCACTAAACCATATCACTGTCACATCCAAATGACCTCTAAACACACTTGGAGAAGGTGACTCAAACGCCTCCCTGGGCAGCCTGTTCCAGTGTCTGACCACTCTTGCAGTGTAAAATTCTTTCCTAATGTCTGCCCTGAACTGTTTCTCTAGAGGAAAATATTTTTAACCAGTATTTAGAATAAGAGGTTTTGTTCATTATCGTGCTTTGCCATTCTTGTATACAAGTTCATTTGCAGGTTTCCTATTAACTGATTTTTTTTTCTACCCCAGGTTGTGTTTCTGCATTTTAAATGGGAAAGAGTAAGCAGCCAGTCATCCAACCAAACACAGTATGTCTGAAGGGTGAATTAAGACAGTGCATTTGTTTCATGAACTGACAAAATTGCAATGTTATTCTTTTGATAAACTTTTCTGTTTCCGATTGGGCTTTAACTGTATATTGGGGAAAATATTTTAAAACCTGCCCTTATATTGCAATTCCCTTTAATGCTTCACTTAGTTGAGGTTGGTTTTGGTTTTGGGGTGTTTTTTTGCCATAGTTTTGCAGCTACAAATGGCCTGAGATGCATAAAGCAGAAAAGGTTCTGTTTTTCTGAGGGAAAAAATATTTTAAAATAAAAATATATAATGGGCATTTAAGGACATCTGAAGCCTGTGATGCAGCCTAGCTATAATGAAATCTTTTAGGGGGAAACACTCTCCTCCCTTCCTCCCTTCCTCCCTTCCTCCCTTCCTCCCTCCCTCCTTCTCTCCTCCCTTCCTCTCCTTCCTTCCTTCCTTCCTTCCTTCCTTCCTTCCTTCCTTCCTTCCTTCCTTCCTTCCTTCCTTCCTTCCTTCCTTCCTTCCTTCCTTCCTTCCTTCCTTCCTTCCTTCCTTCCTTCCTTCCTTCCTTCCTTCCTTCCTTCCTTCCTTCCTTCCTTCCTTCCTTCCTTCCTTCCTTCCTTCCTCCCTCCCTCCCTCCCTCCCTCCCTCCCTCCCTCCCTCCCTCCCTCCCTTCCTTTCTTTCTTTCTTTCTTTCTTTCTTTCTTTCTTTCTTTCTTTCTTTCTTTCTTTCTTTCTTTCTTTCCTTCCTTCTTTCTTTCTTTCTTTCTTTCTTTCTTTCCTTCCTTCTTTCCTTCCTTCTTTCTTTCTTCCTTCCTTCCTTCCTTCCTTCTTTTCTTCCTTCTTTTCCTTTCTTTCTTTCTTTCTTAAAATCTCAGGTTCAAAATTTCATATTTTCCTCATGTGAAGTGAATTAATGTCTCAGACATAACTACTCTGTTGAGAAATGTAGTCTCTGTGTAAAAGTGTATACCAATAATTGCAGTGATATTGATATCCCAGCTGCATTAGATATGAAGATGGGAGGCACGTGCTCAAATGTTTGTGTCCACAGAGAAGTTCAGACATGCTGGTCTCCTTTCAGAATCTGTGCCTACTTTTATATCTTGCGGTCTAGGTCTAAAGGAGACATCTTTACATGAGGTGAGTGGTAGCTTACAATTGTCAGACTTGCTCCAAGTGTGAGAGCATCTCTGTTTCCTGGAGCCTCAGTCAGCTTTAACAGAACAGGGCTCTTACAACTCCCCAGATGGGGCTGTTCTGGGTAAGGAAGATGTGCACATCTCCCACTGGCCATGAAGGTATAAAAAAACAACAAGGAGTCTGCTGGTAATTTCTGACACATTCAAGCTCTCATGACAGATGAGAAGCCCCTTAGAGATTGTAGGTTAGGTGAGTCTGGGACTGTAAATCACATGTAGTGTCTAAGACCTCTGAATTTGACCTCAGGAACACTGGAACCCAAGAGAACAAGTGGAGTTTATTTTCAGGTAGTGAGCTAAGGAGAGAGCATGTAGCTGCCAATGCAGAAAAAGGAACAAGTGCTGTGTATTTGACTGAAGCCTGTTTCCTACCATCTTTGATGAGATTTATTACAGGAACACAGGATGTTAGGGTTTGGAAGGGACATCTGGAGGTCTTCAAGTCCAACTCGCCTGCCAGATCAGAACCATAGAATCCAGCACAGGTCACACAGGAATGCATCCAGACAAGGCTGGAAAGTCTCCAGAGGAGACTCCACAATCTGTCTGGTCTTCCTGTGCCAGTGCCCATGACCCTCACAGTGAAGAAGTTCTTCCTCTTGTTGAGGTGGAACTTCCTGTGCTGTAGTTTATATCCATTGCCCCTTGTCCTATCACAGGGCACAACTGAGCAGAACCTATCCCCTCCCTCCTGACCCCCAGCCCTCAGATGAATAGAATAGAATAGAATAGAATAGAATAGAATAGAATAGAATAGAATAGAATAGAATAGAATAGAATAAAATAGAATAGACCAGGTTTGAAAAGATCTTCAAGATCATCAAGTCAAACCCATCACCCAACACCATCTAGTCAAGTAAACCATGGTACCAAGTGCCTCATCCAGGCTCTTCCTAAACACATCCAGTGATGGTGACTCCAACACCTCCCTGGGCAGCACATCCCAATGGCTAGCGACTCTCTCAGTGAAGAAATTTCTCCTCACCTCAACCCTAAACTTCCCCTGGTGCAGCTTGAGACTGTGTCCTCTTGTTCTGGTGCTGGCTACAACCTCCCATCAGTGAGTTGTAGAGTGCAATAAGGTCAATAAGCCTCTCTCAATAAGCCTCCTCCAGGCTAAGAACCCCAGCTCCCTCAGCATCTCCTCACAGGGCTGTGCTCCATACCCCTCCTCAGCTTTGTTGCCCTTCTCTGGATACCTTCCAGCATCTCAACATCTTTCCTAAACTGAGGAACCCAGAACTGGACACAGTACTCAAGGTGTGGCCTAACCAGAGTTGAGTACAGGGCAGAATGACTTTCCTGTTCCTGCATGCCCTGGGACTCTGCCCATCTGTCCAGCCTGTCAAGGTTCCTCTTCAGAAGGCCTTCTACTCTCTAACAGATCAACTCCTGCCCCCAGCTTGGTGTAATCTGCAAACTTACTGCTGATGGACTCAGTCCCCTCATCCAGATCATCAATAGAGATATTGAATGGGATGGGGCCGATTCCAATGGGCAATCAAATATATTCAATAGATCCCTGATCCCTGGGGACACCACTAGTGCCTGGCTGCCAGCTGGATGTGGCACCATTCACCACAACTCTCTGGGCTTTGCTCTCCAGCCAGTTCCTAACCCAACGCAGTGTGCTGCTGTCCAAGCCAGGGGCTGACAGCTTGGCCAAGAGTTTGCTGTGGGGGATGGTGTCAAAGGCCTTGATGAAGTCCAGGCAGACTACATCCACAGCCTGCCCCACATCCACGTGGAGGTGGTGGAGTCACCTTCATTGGAGGTGTTCAGGAGGAGACTTGATGGGGTGCTTGGTGCCATGGTTTAGTTGTTGGGTGGGTTGGATTGGTTGATGGGTTGGACGCAATGATCTTGAAGGTCTCTTCCAACCTGGTGTATTGTATTGTATTGTATTGTATTGTATTGTATTGTATTGTATTGTATTGTATCCACCAGGTGGGTCACCAGGGCATAGAAGGAGATCAGGTTGGTGAGGCAGGACCTGCCCTTCCTAAATCCATGCTGGCTGGGCCTGAGCCCTTGGCCATCCTGTAAGTGCTGTGTTGCTAGGACATGCAGGAAGAAAATTAGGGAGGCAAAAGCCCATTTAGAACTTAGACTGGCCTCTGCTGTGAAGGACAACAAAAAGTCCTTCTATAAATACATCAATAGCAAGAAGAAGGGCAAGGACAACCTCCACTCCTTGGTTGACACGGAGGGGAACGTTGTAACAAAGGATGAGGAAAAGGCAGAGGGACTTAACACCTTCTTTGCCTCAATCTTCACTAGCAGGGCAGAACGTCTTCCAGACAGCTGGCCTGCAGAGCTGGCAGAAGGAGCCAGAGAGCTGCATAGTTTCCCACTGCTGCAAGAGGAAGTTAGAGATCTACTGAGCCGCTTGGACCCCCACAAGGCCATGGGACCGGATGGGATCCATCCTAGGGTGCTGAGATTGCTGACAGATGAGCTGTCCAAGCCACTCTCCATCATTTTTCAGCAGTCCTGGCTCACTGGAGAGGTCCCAGAAGACTGGAAGCTGGCCAACGTGGTGCCCATCCACAAGAAGGGCCGGTTGGATGAGCCAGAGAATTATAGGCCTGTCAGCCTGACCTCAGTGCCAGGCAAGATTATGGAGCAGGTCATCTTGTGTGCGATCACACAGCACTTACAGGATGGCCAGGGGCTCAGGCCTAGCCAGCATGGATTTAGGAGGGTCAGGTCCTGCCTGACCAACCTGATCTCCTTCTATGATGAGGTGACTCGCCTGGTGGATGTGGGGAGGCCTGTGGATGTGGTCTACCTGGACCTCATCAAGGCCTTTGACACCATCCCCCACAGCAAACTCCTGGCCAAGCTGGCAGCCCATGGCTTGGACAGGATCACACTGTGTTGGGTTAGGAACTGGCTGGAGGGCTGAGCCCAGAGAGTGATGGTGAATGGCGCCACATCCAGCTGGCAGCCTGTCACTAGTGGTGTGCCCCAGGGATCGGTGCTGGGCCCCATGCTCTTCAACATCTTTATTGATGATCTGGATGAGGGCATTGAGTCCATCATCAGTAAATTTGCAGATGACACCAAGCTGGGGGCAGCAGTTGATTTGCTGGAGGGCAGAGAGGCTTTGCAGAGGGACCTGCTGGACAGGCTGGACAGATGGGCAGAATCCAACAGCATGAGATTTAACACATCCAAGTGCCGGGTTCTGCACATTGGCCACAACAACCCCAGGCAGTGCTACAGGCTGGGGTCAGAGTGGCTGGAGAGTGGCCAGGCAGAGAGGGACCTGGGGGTACTGGTTGATGGTAGGCTGAACATGAGCCTGCAGTGTGCCCAGGCAGCCAAGAAGGCCAATGGCATCCTGGCCTGCATCAGGAGCAGTGTGGCCAGCAGGAGCAGGGAGGGGATTCTCCTCCTGTACACTGCACTGGTTAGGCCACACCTTGAGTACTGTGTCCAGTTCTGGGCCCCTCAGTTTAGGAAGGATGTTGACTTGCTGGAAGGTGTCCAGAGAAGGGCAACAAAGCTGGTGAGGGGTTTGGAACACAAGCCCTATGAGGAGAGGCTGAGGGAGCTGGGGTTGCTTAGCCTGGAGAAGAGGAGACTCAAGGGAGACCTTATTGCTCTCTACAGTTAACTTAAGGGATGTTGTAGCCAGGCAGAGGTTGGTCTCTTCTTCCACGCAGCCAGCACCAGAACAAGAGGACACAATCTCAGGCTGTGCTAGGGGAGGTTTAGACTGGATGTTAGGAAGAAGTTCTACACAGAGAAAGTGATTGGTCATTGGAATGGGCTGCCCAGGGAGGTGGTGGAGTCACCCTCATTGGAGGTGCTCAGGAGGAGACTGGATGGGGTGCTTGGCTGCATGGATTATTTGATTAGGTGGGTTGGATTAGTTGATGGGTTGGACGTGATGATCTTGAAGGTCTCTTCCAACCTGGTGTATTGTATTGTATTGTATTGTATCGCACTCAAGATGACCTGCTCCATAATCTTGCCTGGCACTGAGGTCAGGCTGACAGGCCTATAATTTCCTGGCTCCTCCTTCCAGCCCTTCTTGTGGATGGGCACCACGTTGGCAGCTTCCAGTCTTCTGGGACCTCTCCAGTGAGCCAGGACTGTTGAAAAATGATGGAGAGTGGCTTGGACAGCTCATCTGCCAGCTCTCTCAGCACCCTAGGATGGATCCCATCAGGTCCCATGGACTGCAGTTATAGGCACTGTATATTTTTGAAGCATTTCCAAACACATTTCCGTGGTATTATATATGTGGTTTCAACTGCCCTATTTCAGCACTTAAGAAATATACTTCAAAGAGTTTTAAATCCTGACAATCCTACCAGCTCTGTTTCCCCCTCCTACATAATTAAGTTAATCTTTCAGGGCTAGTTGGCACATGTACTCAAATGGTTACAGGGATTTTTGGTATCACATTTTATATTCTTCTAACAGGCAACTAACTGCTGAAACCTAAGCCAGGAAATTTTCAACCTGCACTGACATATTAGTATTAAATTCAGAGTGCATATATGCTGATTGATTTCTAATTAGATCCTTGTCTTCTTGAATGCTCCAGATAATTTATCTAGACATTTTCTTTTGCAGTCAGATAAGATGAGGGAATAATTCACTGTGTTATGTGCAATTATTTTCAATAATAGTGATTTGATCAGTAATATTTCCAGGATTCCAGACACCAGCAACATAAACTGCAGTAAAAAGCTATTATAGTTCTGTTTGTTATAATTGTTCTCACTTTTAGCTGCTTTCATGCATGGTTAGTTGAGTGTTGCAGTTTGGGCTGCTACATGAGGTGCTTCCTGTGTCCAGAGGTCCAGCCCAGTGGGTGGATACAGGAAGCTGGGTATTTCTACCATAATTCTCTGCACCGCTATAAGATCCAGTGCGAGGTCTAGCACCTCCTTTTTCTTCCTCACCGTCACCCGGTAACTGGGGGAGATATTGCCTCCTGGCCATGGGCCTGGCTAGGCCCAAGGTCACGGCGGGATGGGCAGTCTCAGATCTGGCCAGCTGAGACTAGCCTAGCAGTGGGGAGGGGGGAAGAAGGAGCCCTGGGGGTCTTGGATGCAACCCCAGGTGGGGATGGGATCTTCCTGGGTCTGCTTTGGGATTTCTTTTGTCACTCTGCTTCTGGCTCTCTGTAAGCATTCACCGCTTTTCCTTTAAACTTTCCATCACTTTTGCAATCCATTTGTCTGAGTTGTTATTTTATGCCTGTGGTGGGGAGGGGGGCTGCCTCAACCCATCACATTGAGCTGTGAAATACATAGGCAGCTCGAATAACAAACAGCGACCCAGTGTGGAGCATGAAGCCTGCTTTTAGCGACCACTGACATGGTGAGTAATGTGTTATTGTGCTAAAAAAGTGGTATGGAAAGAGTTCACTGATGAAGGAAGAATCTTTACTTGACAGTTTGGCTGAGGCCAGATAGATATTAAGGAGAAGGCCATGTGCATAAAGATGGTTTGCTGATAAAGAGAAGGATCATCTTCAGGATGAAATAAGAGGCTTTGCATGATTGATTACCAAAGGGGCGAATGCTGAAAGATAAAAGTTTTAATATCATGACAGTGAGGTGGTGGTGGCTCAGCTATCAGTGCTCAGCACTGGTGAAGCCACACCTTGAGTAAAGTGTTCCATTCTGGTCCCTTCACTCTAGGAAGATCATTGAGGTTCTGGAGCATGTCCAGAGAAGGGCAGTGAGACTGGAGAAGGGCCTGGAGCACCTGGGACTATGAGAAGGGGCTGAGGAAGGTGGGGGTGTCCAGTCTGGAGAAGAGGAGGCTGAGCGGAGACCTCATTGCTCTACAGCTCCCTGAAGGGAGGTTGGAGTGAGGAGGGGACAGCCTCTGCTCCTTGGTGGCAAAGGACAGGACCAGAGGAAATGGTTCCAAGCAGCACCAGGGGAGGTGCAGGCTGGATGCTAGGAAATATTTCTTCACAAAGAGAGTTCTCAGACATTGGACTGGTCTGCCCAGGGCAGTGCTGGAGTCACCATCCCTGGGGTGCTCAAGCAGTGTGTGGAGCTGGTGCTTAGGGATATGGTTTAGTGTTGACCCTTCAGTGCTGGATCGAGGGTTAGACTGACTGGGCTTGGAAGTCTATTCCACTGAGAGGAATTCCACCATTCTGTGTTTGATTCTGCAATTCTGTGTTTGATTCTGTGATTCTGTGTTTGATTCTGCAATTCTGTGTTTGATTCTGCAATTCTGTGTTTGATTTTGTGATTCTGTGTTTGATTCTGTGAATCTGTGTTTGATTCTGCGATTCTGTGTTTGACTCTGTGATTCTGTGTTTGATTCTGCGATTCTGAGTTTGATTCTGTGATTCTGTGTTTGATTCAGTGATTCTGTGTTTGATTCTGCGATTTTGTGTGTGATTCTGCGATTGTGTTTGTGATTCTGCCTGTGTTCATTTTCCCCAATCAAGCTGAGGAGTCTTCCAATGACCTGATGTGTAGCTATCATCCAGAGTTAGTTTAATAGACATTTGTTATGCCAATATCTTGGTGTAGAATTTTACCATTTGGAACTTCATTTCAAGCTTATTTCCGAAGGATTTTTCTTAGAGAATATGAATTAGTGATTTGTAGACAGGCATTTTTCTGCACGTTGGCATATCTTACAAGTTTGCCCTGAATACATTTGTTGGGCACTCCTACATTCCAGATTTACTTAAAATAAAAGGAAGATCCTAAGATCTGTGTCACAAGCTGCATTTTGGATCAGGTAGCAATGGGTTTCAATATTATTATTTTTTTAATTACTTCTCTATAAATTTACCATACCTGATAGCTTCTCCTTTGCCCAGTTGTATGATGCTGGGTCTGTTTCTGGTCTTGGTTCTCCCAGTGTGAAGCTCCACTGCATCAGCTGCTGAGTTGTTCTGGTGTTGCATTACTATGGCCGCATTCATCAGCAGATCCCATATGGTGATGGCCAGGCACTGTGGGGGTGGCAGCCTGGGTTAGCTTGTCATGTTGGAGCAGTGTCAGTGACAACAGCTAGTGTGCAGGCAGCCTGGGCTGGACAAAATGAGAGAAAGCTGTCCCTGCTTGTGCAGGCTGCTGCTGCTCTGGGTGATCATATGTGTGCCACACCAGGCTAGATGCAGCAGCCAGCTGCTTCCCTGCTGCACCTTGTAAATGAACAGTCAGCTGCTCAATATTCTTCTTTTACTCTTCTATGTGGCTTGCCTTATTGCCTTCTATTGCTCTTCAAATGTGCTGCTTCTGATCTTCTGTTCCTCTGTTGGTATATATATATATGTAAATCTTATATAACCATAACTTGCATGACCCAATTTAATGCATTGTCATTTCTGCAGCCAAAAAATTCCCCAAATGCTTTAATATCTGTTTGCACCGAATTTTGGCTCATTTTGCTTTCATAAAGTAAGTTTTTCAACTGTTCTATATTCTTCTCTTGGAAAATGCAAGAAGCTCATGTGCCAAACCAGTTATGGCACTGTCATAGTGTATTTAGCCTCTTGCAATGTGTGTATTTCAGTAATGCAGAACTGAACAAGCATAGTCATATTTTCGCACAGTACTATCACCAGATAACGAAAATAAAACCAGAAAAATATTTTTTACTCAACCATTGCAGGTAGCAAGTTTCTCTTTTCCTATTCTAGTTATCTTATGCGGTCATGGATTTGTGGCAATGAGCAGTCAGTCCTTCCAGGGCAGGTGCAAGTCGATCTACAAATACACATAAACCTTCCCAGCTTTCTTCATCCTCAGTTTCTGAGTATTTGGATCATTAGCCAATGATAGATCAGAAGGGATTTAACAGTAGACGATTGAGTACTTTTTTGGTCACATCCAGCATAATTTTTCCTGCATTTGGAATAAACAGTTAATGAAGGTGAAGCTGGGAAACCTGAATTTTCACACTATAATGCTCATCACCTCATGTTTGAAGCATGCTAGTAGTTGAAATGTTTAATGAAATCCCTACAGACTAGGTGGGGAATAACTCTGTCTTTTAAACATGAACCCATACTCAGCGAGCAAAACTCCTTTTCAGCTGTCCTGATGCATGCTTTTCATGGGAGTGTAAGTGTTCATAACCCTGTTTTGTATAGAAGGATTCTCAAAACCTCTTCCATATTGAAGGCCTTCTAAGTGAAGCAATATTTCTTGCTTCCTAACTTCTCGCTATCTGTAATTTCAGAACTTAGCTTTCAGTTCTGAAATAGCTGTTCCCAGGCTATGATGTCTATCTGTTCCCAAGATGCCTGTTGAGAGTCACCTGAAATTTCATACTTGAAATCTGAAAAGAAGAAGAAGTGAATAATACATAAATAGCTAATTTTTATTGCAGACAACCTCCTATCTTGGCACTGCAATTATCTCTACCTGAATGGTTATCTGTTTCCTACTCCCTCCTTATGAATAAACTACAATGCACCTATGAAAAAGAAAGGCTGTAGAATAAGGAGACTCGTTTAATGGCAGCTGGTCAATAAGGCCTCATAATCTTGGTGGTGATTTAACTTCATATAACATAGAAAATTTTCTGAATTCCAGAAAAATTTAAAGTATAGGTAAAAAAAAAGATATAGCTGTCAGTGTGAGAGAGAGCTGCACTAGATTATATAATGAAGGAAACTGTAGATGAAACTAATCAAGTGAAAACATTTCCAGGAAGCTATGCCAGTAAGGCACGAGTTCTGGAAGTGCTAGCATCAAGTTTGCTATAAATCCAAGCAAAAATGGAGATAGAAGCCCAAGAAGGGCAGGTGAAACAGTGTGTACAAACTGAGATTGCTAATGTTGTTCAATTTTTTTCCCTCCCCCTCAATTTTCCCTAAAGCTAAGGAGCTTTGTCAGTTTCTCACATTTCCTTCAGGGAGCCTGGGCAAACAGCCCTCTCTGGACCAGCCATTTCTTCTCCTTAGCTCTCCTTCTATCAAGGTCCTCACTTCCCACTGCAGGAGATGCTCAGTCTTTCACAGAACTGAGCCTGAAAAGCTCCAGGTTGAGCTGCAGATTTTTATTATTTTTTTTTTTTTTTTATAGCAATAATATTGGCACCAGCTGTGCAAAATGCAAAACCTCCACCCTTGCTTTTTCTCATTCTTTGTGCATTTTCTTCAGGAAAGAAGGTTTTGTATTCAGTGAGTGTGTGGCCAGGCCATTTGTCTGAAGGGTAGTTTTTGTTCCGGGTTGGCTGTATAGTACTATTGTGAGCTGCCCCCAGCTATCGCTGCAGCTACACTTGGCAGGAGGAAGCACTCCCCAATCGACAAAGCTCATCTGAACAGCTTATCTCTTGACAGGTTAATTAATTGCTTGCCATTGCATCTTGCCTGTGGTTTTGGATGGTTTCAATACTTTTCTTTCAACTGTGTTTCCCAGTGGGAGGATGGTGTCTGCCTGTCTGCCACTTCAGATAGTGAGTGCTTGGTGCAGAAAGAAGGGATGGGGAGGAAAAGAAAGAGAGAATGTTGGAATGCTGTAGTTAGAATACCTTACCTATTAGCAGCTGAGGTAAAACCATGGTTATGGCTGACTGGAAACAAAAATTTAGTTTCATGAAATTGTGGGAGCTTGAAGTCTGTTGCATAGCACTTTGGAAAGCAAGGAAAGATGGACTCCACATCATTACAAGGCTGTAGTTTGGGGCACGCAATGACTCCTTAAAGATGTTAAAATGGTTCTTCACTTTCCCTGTGATCATCCTAACCCTTGGCTACCAGTGGTTTTGGTGGTAAATCTCTATTGCGGGAGGGAGACAGGGCAGAGCAGGAATTAAATTATCTCCAGGAGGGATTATAATTCCCATAGAAATTGGAACAAACCATTTTACTGTGCATAACATCATCTCCTGGATCGCATTATTTTAGAAAATCAAGTACTAGAATGACCAGGCATCATGATTTTTCAAACTGGAATGCTTCCAGTGGTTGTATAACATCTCTTTATGTCCTCCCACCCAAAAATATATTGAGACTTATGGGAGGAAGAAATTTGACAGTTTTCCATGTTCTTGGAAGATCACTGCCACAGAAAGTTTCAAAAGATTTGAAGTTCCTTATGCATGTATTGAGACTGTCTTGGTTGAACAAGGTCCTTATATCAATGCCTGCATTCAGCATGAAGGAAGATGTTGTTAGAAATGTGTTATTCATGTACAAATGTGTGGGTTTGGAGGGCGTATATAGAGTTGACAACAGTTTGCCACTGGAAGACCCTGCATACACTGTGTCCCTCCAAATGCTCCCAGCAATGCATACTTGTGCTGGAGCTGCTCACGGTTGTTATCAGGCACAGCTTTTGTCTACTGCTCTATGTGGTATCAGTGCAGAAAGTGTGCCCTGGCATTGAGGACTCAGCCTCACAGGAATAAAGCAGGCATAAGTGGGCACATTTGGACCAAACCAAAGCACAACAGACTTAGGCAAACACCCCAGCTTATGACTGGGTGTCGTCCACTGTATAGGGATTTTTCACTTCATCTGGCAATGACAGAGGAGGTAAGGGAAGCAATCAGATGCCCTGGGACATGTGGGGTATGGGTTATTTCTGTCTGAACTTCAAAGATTTTCATCTCTGCTGTATATAGGAGAGCTAGAAATAGTACTTTTCTGGGTACTGGGAGATCTGGAGTGGTGTTGTGGCCTGGAAGCAGCCTGCCCTTACTATGGTGAGATGGAATTGAGCTCAGGAAGCAATAGAGGTACCAGGGATCTAAAATCCTAGCTCACACAGTGCATATGGTATCATGGATAATTCTGAAATACTTGAGCTGACTGGATGAAAAATATTCTGTACAGGCAAATTTTGGTTATTCATTGTAATTTAGCAAGTTACATCTCTTCTCATTGTTCTCCTCTGTCAAAGAGGGAGACTGGGTTTGCAAACATGCTCACTACCACTGCTGTGAAATCAGATGGCTGCAGGTTCTTGCAGTGCTAAAATCCCCTTTGTAGCAGCATTCTTCCCTTTGTTGAGTGAACACCCTGCTCTCAGCCTTGGTATCTTCAGTGAGTCCTGCACCAATGCTCACCTGACACCTGTCACTCCCTGGCTGTCCCCAGAGACCAAAATCATAATTGTACGGAGAGCCTTTCACCAGAGGTGGCCATTATAATCCTGCAGGTCAAAGACAAAGACCTGTAAAGGGCATCAATTATAAACGTATTCATAAACATAGCATTCATGGGGAATCCTGACCATGAGTGATTTTTTTTATCTTTAATTTTTTGTATCTTGAAGGCAGGGGAAATACCTGACTGATTGGGGTAATATTTATATTATAGCAAATCCTTTATTAAATGAAGCGGCAGCCTAAAATTAAAGAAGACCTCTGTCATGTGCAGCAAAGCAGAAAGAAACCCCTTGTGCATTAAAGATTGCTTCTGTTGCCCCCAGTCTCCCAGGTTTGTCACTTAGAGTCTCTTAATAAGTCTCTGCTCTTGCTTAGCAAAGTAATCCTGATCACTGCAAGTGATAGCTTCACATTAGGTTATTCTAGTGATTGTCATTTCTCCTAGCAGCTTCTTCAATACAATAATACAATACAATACAATACAATACACCAGGTTGAAAGAGACCTTCAAGATCATCATGTCCAACCCATCAACCAATCCAACCCACCTAAACAACTAAACCATGCAGCCAAACACCCCATCAAGCCTCTTCCTGAACACCTCCAATGAAGGTGACCCCACCACCTCCACGGGTAGCCCATTCCAATGGGCAATCACTCTCTCTGTGTAGAACTTCTTCCTATCATCCAGCCTAAACCTGCCCTGGCACAGCCTGAGACTCTGTCCTCTTGTTCTGGTACTGGCTGCCTGGGAGAAGAGACCAACCTCTGCCTGGATACAACCTGCCTTCAGGTAGTTGTAGAGAGCAATAAGGTCACCCCTCAGTCTCCTCTTCTCCAGGCTAAGCAACCCCAGCTCCCTCAGCCTTTCCTCATAGGGCTTGTGTTCCAAATCCCTCACCAACTTTGTTGCTCTTCTCTGGACATGCCCCAGCAAGACAACATCCTTCCTAAACTGAGGGGCCCAGAACTGGACACAGGACTCGAGGTGTGGCCTAACCAGTGCAGTGTACAGGGGCAGAATGACCTCCCTGCTCCTGCTGGCCACACTGCTCCTGATGCAGACCAGGATGCCACTGGCCTTCTTGGCTGCCTGGGCACACTGCTGGCTCATGTTCAGCCTCCCATCAACCAGTACCCCCAGGTCCCTCTCTGCCTGGCCGCTCTCAGCCATTCTGACCCCAGCCTGTAGCACTGCCTGGGGTTGTTGTGGCCAATGTGCAGAACCCGGCACTTGGATGTGTTAAATCTCATGCCATTGGATTCTGCCCATCTGTCCAGCCTGTCGAGGTCCCTCTGCAAAGCCCCTCTTCCCTCCAGCAGATCAACTTCTGCCCCCAGCTTGGTGTCGTCCGCAGATTTACTGATGATGGACTCAATGCCATCAAGAACCATCATCCCCCAGAAAAGACCACACCACTAACCCTTGTTTGAATAAAGATTGATGTTTAAATGCAGTTATTATAACTCTGAGCATCCTAAGAGGCAGAGAGCCTGAACAGTTAAGAATTGTTTGTGAGTCACAGGGCTTTTCTTAGGAATTAGTACAGAGCTGCCGCTAGCATCCTGCTAACTGTGGGGTTTGGTTTTCAGTTTCCCCAACAGTCACCAGGGCAAATGCCATTAGACACATGGCAGTGGGCTTTCATTTAAACCATCTGGAAATTCTGTGATAAAATGGCTTCATATTTTACATCTGAGACTGCAGAATGGTAAGAGTACGTGAACCGGTGAAAAAGAGCTGAAGAAACAAGGTGCAAATGAAGGCTGAGCCTGCCACTAGACTTCTCTGCTTGTAAGCTGTTAAATAGAGTTGTTTTTTCTTGGCATACATCACTTTGCCTCAGCAAGGCCTCTGACACAGTCCCCCACAGCAAACTCCTGGCCAAGCTGGCAGCCCATGGCTTGGACAGGATCACACTGTGTTGGGTTAGGAACTGGCTGGAGGGCCGAGCCCAGAGAGTGGTGGTGAATGGTGGCACATCCAGCTGGTGGCCAGTCACTAGTGGTGTGCCCCAAGGATCAGTGCTGGGCCCCATGCTCTTCAACATCTTTATTGATGATCTGGATGAGGGCATTGAGTCCATCATCAGTAAATTTGCAGGTGACACCAAGCTGGGGGCAGGAGTTGATCTGCTGGAGGGTAGAGAGGCTTTGCAGAGGGACCTCGACAGGCTGGACAGATGGGCAGAGTCCAAGGGCATGAGATTGAACACATCCAAGTGCCGGGTTCTGCACACTGGCCACAGCAACCCCATGCAGTGCTACAGGCTGGGGTCAGAATGGCTGGAGAGCAGCCAGGCAGAGAGGGACCTGGGGGCACTGGTTGATGGGAGGCTGAACATGAGCCTGCAGTGTGCCCAGGCAGCCAAGAAGGCCAACGGCATCCTGGCCTGCATCAGGACCAGTGTGGCCAGCAGGAGCAGGGAGGTCATTCTGCCCCTGTACACTGCACTGGTTAGGCCACACCTTGAGTCCTGTGTCCAGTTCTGGGCCCCTCAATTTAGGAAGGATGTAGACTTGCTGGAATGTGTCCAGAGAAGAGCAACAAAGTTGGTGAGGGATTTGGAACACAAGCCCTGTGAGGAGAGGCTGAGGGAGCTGGGGTTGCTTAGCCTGGAGAAGAGGAGGCTGAGGGGCGACCTTATTGCTCTCTACAACTACCTGCAGGGAGGTTGTAGCCAGGCAGAGGTTGGCCTCTTCTCCCAGGCAGCCAGCACCAGAACAAGAGGACACAGTCTCAGGCTGCACCAGGGCAGGTTTAGACTGGACATTAGGAAGAAGTTCCATACAGAGAGAGTGATTCCCCATTGGAATGGGCTGTCTGGGGAGGTGCTGGAGTCACCTTCATTGGAGGTGTTCAGGAGGAGACTTGATGGGGTGCTTTTTGACATGATCTAGTTGTTTGATGGGTTGGACGCGATGATCTTGAAGGTCTCTTCCAACCTGGTTTATTGTATTATTGTATTTGTCAAGATGGGGCAGGAATTGGCAGGGCTCATAGACAGGGCTTTAAACTAGATTTGAAGGGGGGAGGGGTTGGTGGTCTCCTGCTGGCCTGTGACAAGCAGAAGGGCAGCTCACCTGAGGTGGAGGGATGGAGAGCCAGTAGGGGCTCTCAGCTTGCTGCCCTGAGGCAAGACACAAATGACACACCAGGACACCCTGTGGAAACCAAGGGGAGTTGGCAAAGGAGGACGACAGGGCCAGCCCAGCTGAAGTGCTTCTATGCAAATGCATGCAGCTTGGGCAACAAAGAAGATGAGTTAATGGCCACCATGATGCTGGGACGCCATGACATAGTGGGCATCACCGAAACTTGGTGGGACGACTCCCATGACTGGAATGTAGGGATAGATGGGTATAAGCTTTTTAGGAAGGATAGGCAGGGAAGGAGAGGAGGAGGTATTGCCCTCTATGTCAACAACCAGCTGGAATCAGCAGAACTCCACCTGGGGAGGCATGATGAGTTGGTTGAAAGCTTATGGGTTAGAATTAAAGGCAAGACAGGGGAAGGAGGTATTACTGTGGGGGTCTCCTACAGGCCACCTGACCAGCAGAACCAAGCAGATGAGGCTCTGCACAGGCAAATAGAAGCGGCTTCCAGGTCACAAGCCCTGGTCCTCATGGGGGATTTCAACCACCCTGACATCTGTTGGAGGGACAACACAGCAAGGCACCAGCAATCCAGGATGTTCCTGGACTGCATAGAAGACAACTTCCTCCTCCAAATGGTAGAGGAACCAACAAGAAAAGGTGCTACGCTGGACCTTGTTCTCACCAACAGGGAAGGGCTGGTAACCAATGTGAGGCTCAGAGACGGCCTTGGCTGCAGTGACCATGAAGCAGTTGAATTTAATCTCCTCAGGGCAATCAGGAGGACATATTCTAAGCTTACGACCCTAGACTTTAGGCGTGCAGACTTCGATCGCTGCAGGGATCTGCTAGCCAAAGTGTCATGGGATGAAGCCCTGGAGGGAAGAGGGACCCAGGACAGCTGGTCAGTATTCAAGGACCACCTCCTCTGTGTCAAGGAGCTATGTATACCTATAAGGAGAAAAGCAGGAAGGAATGCTAGGAGGCCTGCCTGGATGAACAAGGAGCTGCTGGACACACTATCACTTAAAAAGAAACTCTACAGGAAGTGGAGGGAAGGACAGATAGAACAGGGGAGATAAGGAAGCTGCCCAAGCAGCAAGAGGCCTGGTTAGGAAAGCCAAAGCAGAGTTTGAACTGAATCTAGCCAGGGGGTTAAAGGGAACACTAAGAATTTCTACAGGTATATTAATGGCAAGAAGAAGACTAGGGAAGGTGTGGGCCCCCTCAGAAAGGAAAGTGGTGAATTAGTCACTAGTGATGTGGAAAAGGCTGAGGTACTCAATCACTCCTTTACCTCAGTTTTCACTGCAAGGGCCTCCAGCCACACTCCTGGTGTCATGGCAGACGATGCCAGGGATGGGGAGGAAGAACTGCCCATCATAAGTGAAGCTCAGGTTGGTGAGCACCTGAAGAACCTGAAAGTGTTCAAGTCCATGGGACCCGACGGGATACACCCACGGGTGCTGAGAGAACTGGCAGATGAGGTTGCCAAGCCCCTCTCTATTATATTCCAGAAGTCATGGCAGAGTGGGGAAGTCCCCACAGACTGGAAAAGGGGAAACATTACTCCCATTTTCAAAAAGGGCAAGAAGGAGGAACCAGGGAACTCCAGGCCAGTCAGTCTCACCTGTGTGCCTGGAAAGATCATGGAGCAGATCCTCCTGGAGGCACTAATGACTCAGAAGAACAGTGAAGAGGTGATTGGGAATAGTCAGCATGGCTTTGCCAAGGGCAAATCCTGCCTGACAAACCTGGTGGCCTTCTATGAGCAGGTGACAGCATTAATAGATGAGGGGCGAGCAACTGATGTCGTTTACCTGGACTTGAGCAAAGCCTTTGACACTGTCCCGCACCACCTCCTGGTCTCCAAGCTGGCGACACATGGGTTTGATGGATGGACCACTAGATGGATAAAGAATTGGCTTGATGGCCGCACCCAAAGAGTGGCTGTCAATGGGTCCATGTCCCAGTGGAGGCCAGTGACAAGCGGAGTCCCTCAGGGATCAGTCCTGGGACCTGTCTTGTTCAACATCTTTGTGGGTGACATGGACAGTGGCATCGAGTGCACCCTCAGCAAGTTTGCTGATGACACCAAGCTGTGTGGTGCAGTGGACACGCTGGAGGGAAGGGATGCCATCCAGAAGGACCTGGACAGGCTGGAGAGGTGGGCACAAGCCAACCTCATGAGCTTCAACAAGACCAAGTGCAGGGTCCTGCATCTGGGTGGAGGCAATCCCAGGCACAAATACAGGCTGGGCAGGGACTGGCTGGAGAGCAGCCCTGAGGAGAGAGACTTGGGGGTGCTGGTGGACGAGAAGCTCAACATGAGCTCTCAATGTGCGCTTGCAGCCCGGAAAGCCAATCAGATCCTGGGCTGCATCAGGAGATGTGTGGCCAGCAGGTCAAGGGAGGTGCTTCTCCCCTCTACTCAGCTCTGGTGAGACCCCACCTGGAGTACTGCCTCCAGTTCTGGAGCCCATATTACAGGAGGGATGTGGACGTGCTGGAGCGTGTCCAGAGAAGGGCCACAAGGATGATCAGAGGGCTGGAGCACCTCTCCTATGAGGACAGACTGAAGGAGTTGGGGCTGTTCAGTCTGGAGAAGAGAAGGCTCCGAGGTGACCTCATTGTGGCCTTCCAGGATCTGAAGGGGGCCTACAGGAAGGCTGGGGAGGGACTTCTCAGGATCTCAGGTAGTGATAGGACTAGGGGGAATGGAATGAAGCTGGAAATGGGGAGATTCAGGCTAGATGTGAGGAAGAAGTTCTTCCCCATGAGAGTGGTGAAGGCCTGGAATGGGTTATCCAGGGAGGTGGTTGAGGCCCAGTCCCTGGAGGTGTTTAAGCCCAGGCTGGACGAGGCTCTGGCCAGCGTGATCTAGTGTAGGGTGTCCCTGCCCATGGCAGGGGGTTGGAACTAGATGATCCTTGTGGTCCCTTCCAACCCTGACTGATTCTATGATTCTATGATTCTATGATTCTATGTTGCATGGCTGTCAGTGACGTGCAAACAAAGACAATTTATTACCCTTCAAATCAGGACTGCAAAGCTCTAGATAAAAACAAAACACTTGGAATTCCATCTGCAAGTAACCTGCTCCTGATTGAACAGAGATACAAGGGCAGATGGAACCAGTCTTGGAAGCAATGTGCCAGCCATAAACATCCCATGTAGACTGGAAGTGAAACCTGCAAAGTGTGGCTCTGTGCAGCTTTGTGTGCCACTCCTGCAGAGTCTGGTCACCATCAGTCCCTAGTGAGGACAGTCTGCCTGGCAGTGGCAGCACTGGCAATTCTTTCTCCCAGAGCTCCCCTTCTGTGTAAATAACAGCAAGATCCAAAGTCAGTCATGCCCAAGATCCTCTTTACTGTTTGGTTTTCTGTCTCTGGGCTTCACCACAGAAACACTCTGCGAAGAACTGCATTCCCTTAATGCAAAGCTTTCACTGCATCCTACATTGCCTTTCATTGCCATGAGGATGGTTGTAAAGACACCCACCCAAACTATAAGTGATGCAGAAGTATTTTTCCTCAGATAGCCCCACACCCATTGTATGGATAATGTAATCAAAAAGGGCCTGGAATGATTCCACCATGTATACTCTGCTCTTGATTTTTCATAATTAATCTATAAAATAAAAATAAATAGATGTAGTTTAGAATCACAAAGGAAAAGATAGAGATATTTATTTTCTGAATAACTGTCATGCCTCTGAAAGAGTCAAGGGCTATCATCAAACCAAAAGTTCAGAAGATGGACAGCAGCTTTCCCTGGCAAGCTGGGAAGGCTGCTTCTGAAGCCTGGCAGGTTGAGATGGATACTCTTGTCCATCTCAGCACTTGGTTCTGAAGAAATGTATGCTGTGGAGAATTGACAGGTTTGGCACAGGGACTCATTCTTCTCTTTTCCTGGGGTCACGAGCCAAGTCCTGTATGTTTCCCCTCTACTGCTAACCAGTTTCCTCTCATCAATATCAAGCTCTCAAATAAAGAAGTCTTCATAAGGATGACGGTCTGTGCACAGCATCACTAATATTTGTCATTGTGCTGGTCCATTCCTGAGTATAAGGACTAGTGCCAGTCCCCAGTGCAAAATGGTGACAAAACTCTAAGAAAATATTTAAGCTAAATAATTTCGGCAATGCAGATACCATTAAATAATAGGGATGCATTTGAAATAGTGCAGTATGTGACTTCAGTGCTAATGCTTGCAATGGCAATAGCTTAGAACATTATGTATGAAATAGATGCACACATTGGATTTGGAAATAGACATGGGAACAGGGGCCTGGAAGAGCCTCTTGCATCTTTGAGTCCAATTCTCCATTGTCATATAATCCCTTTCATAAATGTGTGTAATCTTTTACATATGCTTAAGCAAGCTTCTCCCAAGATCTAGAGGAGAGACTTGAAATATCTTTTATCTTAGTTCAAGTGTTTGCTTTGAACAGGGCAGGAATGAAGTAAGAATGTCAGTTGTCTGACTATCCAATAACTGCTGTACTTCTGGTGGCTTTTTCTTATGTTCCCTTTCTGGTTCAAGTGAACTATCACTTCTGCATCACTGGAAACAGAAGTAAATGGAATTTTACTGTATTAAAAAACTGCAAGCAAGACACCTATGGTTTCTTTACCTATTTTTAGGAAACCCTTTGAGAAGACTCTGGGCAATTGGCTTACCAATGGAATGTTTTTGCACCATGGAGCCCAAAGATAGCTCAGAAGAAGCAATGTATATGTATAAACTGGAGATGTCTGTGCTGATGTGCTCAGCTCCTGAGAGTCTGGACAAGTCTAGCTGACTACTGCTGCAATGAATAATTAACTGTCTCTAAATTTAGCTTTGATCTATGTGATTGTGAGCTTGAAACATACTCACACATATCATGCACAGGAGCTCTAACAACCTTACCCTTCCCCCTCTCATAAAAATACCCTTCTGACCTCAAACTGTTCTGCATCACTCTTTCAGCTGCACGAGTGTGATTGGGTGCAGAGCTCATCCATTTAGGTGTCTGAAAGATTCTTTTTTTACATCTTAGAAGACTTTTCAGAGGCTTCTGTGATCATGGAGGAATTCCAAGGACACTGTCTTGACTGGCCTAGGTAAAAGTTAAAGCTGAGATCCTGCTTTTATTTATAGACTACCCAAGGATTTGACTACAGAAAGGTATAAATCTTTCTCTGCACAGGAGCTGTTTTAATTTTATTAAATGGTAGATTTGTTTAATTAAGGTCAGTATTTATCCTGTGTTCTCTTCTGCTTTCCAGCATCTACCTGATGTGGGGAGGAAGCTTTCATCCTCAAAGTGAGGCCCAGATTTGGAGAAAGAAATTATATATTTTATTGTATCAGTAGGTGAGTTTGCAGCATGTATGCACTTCAGATTCAAGAAACCACACAAGGAAGTATGCTGTCAAAAAGTCCTTATGAGGTTGTGAGTAGAAGCAGAAAAAGTACCTGAGAGTGAAGAGATAAAGCAGAAAATATACTTGAGCACCAGGAGACCATGGAATGATATTAGTACTGGAGCTGAAGGAAGTTAAAGTTGCTTTTGGAGATGAGAAATGAGAAAGTGCTTGTGATTTATGTCAGAGAAGAAGGGCTTGAAGATCTTCCAGAAATATGAAGGGAAATAGATACACAGAGAGAGACTAGGAGGAAGACAAGGTTGAGCAAACAGCCTTGGACATAGAGCCAGGGTAGCAAATGAAGTAAAGGCTGAGGCTGGAGGAAGACCCTGGAAGAGAAGAGGTGCGTATGTTCTAGAGAGCCAGCTGCATACGAAAATAAAGAGTGAATATAGATACAAGGCATCAAAATACAAATAAGGTAAGAATAAATTGGCTTGGACAACAGGACTCTGAGCTGGGTTAGGAACTGGCTGGAGAGCCAAGCCCAGAGAGTGGTGGTGAATGGTGGCACATCCAGCTGGCAGCCAGGCACTAGTCGTGTGCCCCAGGGATCAGTGCTGGGCCCCATCCTGTTCAATATCTCTATTGATGATCTGGATGAGGGGATTGAGTCGATCATCAGTGAGTTTGCAGATGACACCAAGCTGGGGGCAGGAGTTGATCTGCTGGAGGGCAGAGAGGCTTTGCAGAGGGACCTCGACAGGCTGGACAGATGGGCAGAATCCAACAGCATGAGATTGAACACATCCAAGTGCCGGGTTCTGCACATTGGCCACAACAACCCCAGGCAGTGCTACAGGCTGGGGTCAGAGTGGCTGGAGAGCAGCCAGGCAGAGAGGGACCTGGGGGTGCTAGTTGACAGTAGGCTGAACATGAGCCTGCAGTGTGCCCAGGCAGCCAAGAAGGCCAATGGCATCCTGGCCTGCATCAGGAACAGTGTGGCCAGCAGGAGCAGGGAAGTCATTCTGCCCTGTGCTCAGCACTGGTTAGGCCACACCTTGAGTACTGTGTCCAGTTCGGGGCCCTGACGGACTGAATTTAGGGAGTAGAACCTCAAGAAATGCTCAGCTGGTAGAAGGAAATGTTTTAGCTCTTGTAGGCCACAAACCTTGGGACCAAACTGCAGCTGTGTAGAGAGAAAAAAGTATTTAGCTAATTACCAACGACCATTGTGACTCAGGGTAGGCACACAACGACCTGAGAATTAGACCTGGTGAACGTTGCAATAGAGTCTTTTGTCTTCTCTCTGAACTTAGATAAGAGATGTGTGATCCTTTGTCTTTTGTCTAACACCTGTCTGAGCCTTGCCAAGGGATGTGTGCTCCCTGGCATTTTCTCGGCAGCCAATCACAGAACTGTAACTGTCGCAGGGACACATCTAATAACCAATCACAAGTTGCTTTTGATTATGTTAGCCTATATAAAGAAAAGACCTTGTACAATAAAGTAGACACTTTGCTTGCATCAAGCTTTCTCTCCATCTCTCAATTGCGGTAGGGCCCCTCAGTTTAGGAAAGATGGTGAGATGCTGGCAGGTGTCCAGAGAAGGGCAACAAAGCTGGGGAGGGGTTTGGAGCACAGCCCTGTGTGGAGAGGCTGAGGGAGCTGGGGTTGCTTAGCCTGGAGAAGAGGAGGCTCAGGGGAGACCCTCTTGCTGTCTACAACTCCCTGAAGGGAGGTTGTAGACAGATTGGGGTTGGTCTTTTCCCCTGGGTAGCCAGCACCAGAACAAGAGGACACAGTCTCAAGATGCACCAGGGGAGGTTTAGGCTGGATGTTAGGAAGTAGTTCTTCCCAGAATGAGAGATTGGCCATTGGAATGTGCTGCCCAGGGAGGTGGTGGACTCACCGTCACTGGAGGTATTTAGGAAGAGACTGGATGAGTCACTTGGTGCCATGGTTTAATTGATGAGGTGGTGCTGGATGATGGGTTGGACTCAGTGGTCTCAAAGGTCTTTTCCAACCTGGTTAATTCTATTCTATTCTATTCTATTCTATTCTATTCTATTCTATTCTATTCTATTCTATCCTATCCTATCCTATCCTATCCTATCCTATCCTATTCTATTCTATTCTATTCTATTCTATTCTATTCTATTCTATTCTATTCTATTCTATTCTATTCTATTCTGATGAGAGGCAGAAAGTCCAGGATCCAACTGTAAACTGGAGGAGTAGAGCTAGGGCTGAGAAAGAGAGCAAAGGACAGTGAAGGGACAGTACCAGGGCAGGGCCACATTGGAATCTGGAATCGTGAAAGGAGTAAGCTGTGGGCGCATGATACCAGACCCAGAATATAGTCTGAGATTTCCTAGTTTTCTCACTCTTGCCTTGGCTCCAGGGAGAACATCCCCTGCATTTTTGTAGCCACTGGAAATATTTTGCCTGTTTGATTTGCAGCAATGTTTAATAAATGAGTGGCAGCAGTTTTTTAATCAGGCCACATAACCATGCAAGGTCAAACTGAGCTTTTTGAAAAAATCCTTGCTAGAATATAAATGCCTACATAAAACAATCAGCCCAGCTGGGTGTGACACCTAAAACATTGCTGCAATAGTCACAGCTCAGAGACATCACACATGAAATGAGCTTGATCAACCCAAGTTGGTGGGGAAAGGAATCTTCTGGAGGCAGCATCATTGCTTTTCAGTCAGTTCTGCTGAGTCCTCAAAAGGGACGAACAGGCAGTGGGATGCAAGTTTTGTGTCACTATGGTGTGTTTGACTTAGCTGCTCAGTAGGACAACAGTCAGATCGCTCTGATTTGTCTATTGAGGAATGGCACCTCAGAAAATTAGTAATTTTCTTGGCTGTGAGGCAGCCAGGGATGAAGTACAGGGAATGTCCTGGAGAACAGATAGTTCTGTCCTGGGGACTTCCACTGTATGAGGTGTGTGTCGGGGGCGTGTTTGTGTCCGTGTGTCCCCCAAGTTGCATTGTCAGCTTCTTTCCAATTGCTTAACAGACAATGTTTTTCATACTGAGCAGCAGAGGATGTGTCTCTGTTAGGGCAGTTTTGAATCTTTTGTGAAGATACAGATGTCACTTAAATGCAACTAAAACATGGTGTAATTCACACCTCTGGTTTCCTTTGTGGTCTGCTTTAAAATGCAGGTGTGTCAGATATGTTGAGTCAGATAGGTGTCTGGGTCAGCCTGGGGTCAGACTGCTGGTTTACCGGGCAGCTGATTTGCAGTGACTTCATCATAGACCTGGATTTCTGAATATGGAAAGAGGGATTCATAACCTTTTCATTTGTGCTTCAACTGGTAATGAATGACAACTGCTTTATAAAAATTAGCAAAGGGGGAAACAATGAGCAAGCAAGAGAACATTTGTGATCCCACTACTACATGCAGATGGAATCCATTCTGATCTGTAAATACTCCTGCACTAGCAACCTATGCATAGCATATTACGTATGGGTTGTTCTTAAACAGAATATGTCAATAAAACTGCAGTGATAGGTTTTTTTATCCCATTAAAATATGACTGCGTGTAGAAATACAGCAGCAGATTGTTAACTATTAAACCGAATGCCAAACAATGTTAGCAGGAGAGTACAAATGAGGAAGAACTGTACTGGGGATTTGAAAAGAGTTGACTTATCTTTTACAGGATAAAAATGAAAACATTGTCAAGGACTTCACCAAGTGTGACTTGATGTTGTCTGAGAAATTACCACAGAACCACCGTATTTTAGAGGTTGGAAGGGACCTCCAGAGATCATTAAGTCCAACCCCCCTGCCAAAGCAGTATCACCCCAGGGTAGTCTGCGCAGGAATACATCCAGGTGGGTTTTGAAAGTCTCCAGCAAAGGAAATTCCACAGTCTCTGTGGGCAGCCTGCTCCAGAGCTCTGTACCTCTCAGAGTAAAGAAATGTCTGCTCGTGTGGAGGTGGAACCTCCTGTATCCTAGCTTGCACCTTGCTGTTCCTTGTCCTGTCACTGGGCACCACCCAGAAGAGACTGAACAGAGTTTCCTAATTAGGTTCCTAAGGCTAGGTTGTAAATCTTTACATAGCCATTTATAAAACAGCTTAATGCTGATGTTCTACCTTGTCTCCCAGGAGGAGGATATGGTAAAGATTTTTAGAGACATTAAATTGATCTTGGTGCCTGATACTTCATGTATCATGTTCTTGTTTTCCCGTGAAGATTTGTTTTAAATGCTATGTCTAGATGAGAGATGAAGCAAACCAATTGTATATTTGCCAGGGGTTTATATTTTAAATGCCAGTGGTTTGCTTAGTAGCTACTGGTGGTACTTGGTCTCTTACTCAATACGCTACACTGGAAATGCATCGCACCATAAAAACATGTGTGTTCTCTCCTTTTGTGTATGTGAAATGATAATTTGCCAGGGGGAGCTTGCTGCAGTGTTGAGAGATGGAGTCGTGAGGAGATCTGTTTGGTGAGATCTTTGGGTCTGTGTAAAATGAACGCTGATATTTAGATTTCATCCCACAGAACACTAAACCATGCAGAGAGGTAAGGTCATTGGAAGAGCTCGTTCCAGAATCACAGTGTGATTACAGAAGTCTCCTGATAGACAGATGAAATGAAATAGAGGGAAAAAGATTTACCATGTTAAAATGAGAAATGAGGGCTGCCTGACAAATCTAAACCCAGAGGCAACTCTTTTTAAAGCTGGAAGTTGTATCGCATTTTGTGACTTCATTCTGGTGTTAGTTACTACTCAGAGTGAAACTCACTATGAACTTTATGCATGCATTTGCTTTTCCTGCTTAAGTAGCATCCATAGGTGAGTCATATTTTCACCAAACATCCAAATCCCTCAAATCTATTGGAATTGTAATGGGATTTTAATGTGTTTTATTTTTTTTAAGACTTCAGTTTTCTATGACTGAGCAGTGATAATACCAGGTTTAAAGCTCAGCATTGCAGGGTAGTTGTGACTAATTGTGAGCAGCAGGAGATTCCACAAAGTAACTGGGAGTTTGAATTCCTGGAAGAAGAAACAAGGCTTGCAGGAAATATTGCGGGACAAATACATGGATGTGTGATGGGAGCAAATGCTTTTCTTTCCCGAAATTTTAAAAGCAAAGCTAGTCCATATCAGATGGTGATGCTTACGATGGGGACAGTTCATTTTGGTATAACCACTCATAACCATCTTACTCTAAGTAGCATTGATCAATGAGTCTGAGAGTCCACAGAAGGGAAAACTGAGAAATGCAGTTTTGGAATGAGTGTATCTAACTGAAACCATGCATTTCATTAGCTTACTTCTTGTGGTCAGAGGGTTAGGAGGAGGAAGAAAATGTGTCATTTATTTTCTCAGACAATTTGCATCATATTCTGAACTGTGAAAAGATGAGACAAACTAACAGATCTGAACAGGAGTCACTGAAAAGAAGTTTTAAATCTCTGTAGTATGGAAGTTTATTTTTTATTTTTCAAGATGAATATGATATTAAAAACAAAAAAGAAGATGTGTTTTACTTTTAAGTATTCATTTATCCAACAGAAAACTTACTCTGTTTTGAGGATTCTGTTTAGCATGAATGGTCTGGTTGGAGAGCAAAGAACTCCTGACCCTCAATGATGTTTTGGTCAGTTAAGCTGCTCAGCAAACTCTTTTGTAATGAAAGCAGGATTTAGGTAGATATAGGTAGCTATATGGAGGGGTTTTTACATTCAGTCTCCCATGAGTCTGAACGTAATCAATCTGCCAGACTTGCATTAAAGATTGCTCAACAGTGAGCAAGCGCTCGAAGCTGGTTTCTGGAAGAAACAAGACACAGTAGCTCTTCTCTGAAGGTCTCCCTAGAGTTCTATTTCTAGTCTGCTAATTGTAGTGGTAAAGATCATTGGTTTCATTGTTTGTTTGTTTGTTTGTTTTTAAAATGTTTTAATCTCCAGTGACATGCATGCATCAAGTCCTATAATGTGCCTGTGAAGATATTTACTTAAAGCAGCATTGCCATCCATTTTCTGTGAAGGCAATTCTGTACCTGCATTAGAGAATATAAAATGCTGCATTTCCAAGGGCTGATTAAATATTCAGTAGGTTTCTTTTTCTGTTGTCCAATGTGTCAAGGGCAAGCCTTCTAACTCCTGGAATGACACTTGAATGAAGTAACTGAACCTTAAAAGCTGCTATTTGATACTCACATTAGAAAACATACATTACGGAGTTGAAGGAGGAGGAGGGGAGCTCAACCTCAGAACAAATTGTGTCCAGGCAGGATACAGACCCCTTTTGGGAAAATACTGGAATACTGTGACAGGTATTATTCAAAACTTAACTATAAAACAATAAGTAAAGGAGGCTGTGACTACCAACAATTAACTGCGCATTAACCTCTTCGCTGCCTGTGACCTGTCCACCTTGGAACACTAAATAATGTGTAGCAATAGCCTGTCTTGATCAGTGCACTGCTGAGCGCATAGATAATCCTTATTATATCCGAGTTGGCAAGTTTGGTTTCACTGAAAGTCATTTTCTGGTCTTTTCAATCCAAAGTTGTTCACAGTTGTCCAAAACCACCAAAGTGTTGCTGTTAGAGAGGTTGCCCAATATTTTATCTGTTAACATTTTTCCCAGATTACAAACTACAGTGCTGGTTTGGCTTCCTTCATCCTCAACCTCCACAGATTTGTTTGTTTTTACCTCCTTCACTGTGTAGAAAGGTGCTGGAGGATGCTCCATGATCTTCTCAGGTGTCGTTCAGCCCACTGGTGGCTCAGTGTCTGATAAATTCCCTGTCTGTGTTATGGAGAGGTTTTGTTAAGATCTTCTGAGATTAATTCTCTTAGGTTATATAAATATGCTTATATTTGCTGACTCTAGTTGTGTAACACAAGATCAAGGCTGGTTTGTGGATGTTGGTGCCATGTGCCAGGAATAAATTGGGTAAGAGCGTGCAGTAGTGCTTTGATTAAGGCCAAGACAGAAAAGCCGGTTTGGTAAACACCAGCCAGACAGTTTGAAGATTGGTTGCTTAGATAGCGACTAGAAGTTCAGGCTGGATGATAAGTGATCAGTCCCTGAGTCAGTCTCTTCTGAAAGCTAGCAGAGCATTTGTAATTGAAGGGCTTGTAATGACTTTGTTTCGTTGTCTCAGGAAAGGAGGCCATAAACATGAGACAGTTCTCTCATATAGGTAGATATATGGAGGAGTTTTTGCATCCAGTCTCCTATGAGTCTGAGTATAATCAATCTGCCAGACTTGCATTACAGATTTAAATGTTTCTCAGACTAAAAGTGATTCTCTCTATTGGTTGTAGAGACATTATTTTGTTGTCTAACTAATGTTCTGTGTTAGAAAAATGCTGCCATTCAGTATTGTGCCAGCCTCAATGAACTCCTGTGGCACACGTACTAAATCTGAGTGCTAACACCAAATTGAATGACTGATACCCAGTGTATACAGAATCAGCTTTGCTGCAGTGTTGCAGCCTGCATTAAATTGGCAGAACAGACGTTCTGGCTTGTGGCTGCCCTCTTGTCTCCCTTCTTATCCATATTGTTTCAACGACATTTAAGGCTTTGGGGTGGTAAAGTACCAGTGTCCTATTGCCTCATATTCTGTCAGTTCCACTGGAACCCAGCCTGTAATCAGCTGATGCAGCACAGTGTTAGTAGAGAATATGATAGTTTTTTCTGTTGCTGGTCTTCTTTGAAGTACTTGGCTTCAGCTTGGGAAATCAGGAGATTAAAAGAGTGATACTCTGAGTATTAAGGAAGACAGAAAATACATTAGGTTTATTTACTAAATTAAATAATATTAAAATGAGTGAAGAGTCTGCATCAAACTCTAAGATCCCTGTCATACTTTTTCCCATTTTACTAACAAGTAGCAGTTTCAAATGATGAAAATCCCAAGCCAAAAGAGTTAGTCATTTGCTGCTATTTTGAAAGAAATGTGTTTCTTTCTTGATCTTATGCAATGGTGAAATTTCAAGCTGCTAAATATGCAAGGAGGCACTGAGGCACCAGATCTTTTAAAAAACTTCTTCAGGCATCTCTTTGTCTATTTGTGTCTGTAACACCTTTGAAAAGCTTCAAGTCTTGGGAGATATTTTTCTGTGATGATGCTGGCTATAAGATGTCTATCAAGCTGAAAATTTAGCATGGCAAACACACTGATGACATGTTATAAATCCTGGCACAGGGAGGAATTTAAACACATCAGCTATTCGTGTACTATACTGTTGCTGTTGGAGTACTGACATGGTGGCAATGTATTGACACTTAAAAGAAGTTAACCATTTTAGTAAATGAAGAGCTGCCCTCAAAACACCTTTTCATTTGATACATTTTACTGGAGGTAAGAAAGTTTTCTCCCCCTCCAGCTCTTTGGCTCAGTAATAATTTTTATTAAATCCTGTCCTGAATTTCCCTTTTCTTCAGTGCTTGACTGTGGTGACTGAGTTAAAGATCAGGCAGTAAAACGTTCTTTAAACCTTTAACAGTCCTCTGTGTGGGCTCTCTCCATATTATTTGTATTTTATCTATTCATGTACATCTGCTAGAACTGAATTTGCCTTTTCCTATTTGGTGAGATTGTCCTAGATTTGTAACTTTGATAGCAAGATTGTGGATGTTGTGGATCCTCACACAGCAAAGTTCTGCTGCTGCAGTGAGAAGACATGGATGGAAACTACAGCACAGGAAGTTCCACGCCAGCATCAGGAGGAACTTCACTGTGAGGATCACGGAGCACTGGCCCCACACTGAGGTTGTGGAGTGTCTTTCCCTGGAGCCTTTCCAGCCCTGTCTGGATGTGTTCCTGTGCGACCTGTGGTGTACTCTATGGTCCTGCTTTGGCAGGAGGGGTGGACTCGAAGATCTCTGGAGTGCCCTTCCAGCCCCTAACATCCTGGGATCCGGTGACTTCTGCTAGGTTTATTCTCACTCTTAAGAGTATGAGTGATGGAGGACTGTGAACATAACAGGTTGTACCTGCCACACAAGAGGCACTTTGTATCAGTACATATCTTGTTCTTGTGAATCACTGAAAATCCAAACAAAACCCAGTGTTTGGATCTGGTCCTAGATGAGATGCCGCTCAGGCCAGCTCTAAATTCCTGAACCATAATCTCAATACCATCAAGGTCAGATCTATTTTCCATCATGTGTGAGGTAGACAGCCCTAAATCTTCCTGTGGTTGGTGTGTTGCTTGTGGGCTGTTTGTAAGGTGACTTGACAGCCCAATGGAATTCAGATTATTTAGCACAGATTAAAGAATTTGCTGTCCCTTTCTGAATGAGTTACTGCCTGTCATGTTAGAATTGAATAGAATAGTATAGAATAGTATAGAATAGAATAGAATAGAATAGAATAGAATAGAATAGAATAGAATAGAATAGAATAGAATAGAATAGAATAGAATAGAATAGAATAGAATAGAACAGAACAGAACAGAACAGAACAGAACAGACCAGGTTGGAAGAGACCTTCAAGATCATCACGTCCAACCTATCATCCAACCCACCAGCTCCCAGACTCCTAGCCTACATGTGAGAGCTGTCTGCTACTCTCCTCTGGCCTAGAGATGAAGTTTTCGGCATACAAATGTGTGAATTGTTTGGAACTGAATCAGTAGAAGGCTGATTGTGAGCACTGACATTGTTTGAATTAATGTGAGGAGCTGTGTGTTTCTGATGTCCCTTTTCCTTCTTTTTGTTTCAGTTCATCGCCTTTGCCTCTTTATTCTTCATCCTAGTTTCCATCACAACCTTTTGCCTGGAAACACATGAGGCTTTCAATACTATTATAAACAAAACTGAGCAGATCATCAATGGGACAGAAGCTGTGCTGCAGTATGAGATAGAGACAGATCCTGCTCTGACATATGTGGAAGGAGTCTGTGTGGTGTGGTTTACATTTGAATTTTTAGTACGTGTTGTTTTTTCTCCAAACAAACTTGAATTCATCAAAAACCTCTTGAATATCATTGACTTCGTGGCCATCCTGCCCTTTTACCTAGAAGTGGGCTTGAGCGGGCTCTCCTCCAAAGCTGCTAAGGATGTGCTTGGTTTCCTTAGGGTGGTAAGGTTTGTGAGAATCCTGCGAATCTTCAAGCTCACCCGGCACTTTGTGGGTCTCAGGGTGCTGGGCCACACTCTGCGAGCTAGCACCAATGAATTTTTGCTGCTGATAATATTCCTGGCTCTTGGCGTTCTGATATTTGCTACCATGATCTACTACGCAGAGCGAGTGGGAGCCCAGCCTAACGACCCCTCAGCAAGCGAGCACACACAGTTCAAAAACATCCCCATTGGCTTCTGGTGGGCTGTAGTCACCATGACCACCCTGGGATATGGGGATATGTACCCACGGACCTGGTCAGGCATGCTGGTGGGTGCTCTGTGTGCACTGGCAGGAGTGCTCACCATAGCCATGCCAGTGCCTGTGATAGTTAACAACTTTGGGATGTACTACTCCCTGGCTATGGCAAAGCAGAAGTTGCCAAGGAAGAGGAAGAAGCACATCCCTCCGGCTCCTCAAGCCAGCTCACCAACCTTCTGCAAGACCGATTTGAACATGGCCTGCAATAGCACACAGGGGGACATCTGCTTGGGCAAGGACAGCCAGCTGATGGAACACAACAGAGCATCAGGTAGGAGCCCACTGGAAATGCATGCTTCTGAAAACACTTTATAGACCAGTGTGTTTGGCAGGGCTCAGAAAGCAGCCAGTCTTTCTGTCAGGAGAAGATGTAGCTCTCAGCCTTCTCCCCTCAGCGTTTGCCTGTGTCAGTCTCATAGAGGACAAAATAGGTGTAGTGACCTTCCAAACCTCTATGGAGCTGGTCTATACAGTTTTGCTTGCTCTGTTGAGAATGCTTTCCTGCTGATGATATCAACCTTTTCTTTTGCCTGTTGTTTGTTGCGTTGTATGGATGTTTCCTGTTTTCCTGCATGACTATTTGAGCAGCCACCGTGTCCCACCCTGTTGGACTCCATGGTGTTTTGCCTCAGTGTCTGTCTCTTGTGTCAGCTTTGCCTGTGCCACACCGTGGCCTGTTAAGCAAGATCCTACAACGAAGCAGTCACTTAAAGGGAGCAGGTGCTTTACAACAGAAGCCCAGCACTCATAGGAAATAAAAAGGAATTATCTTTCTAGCCTTCTTTCCATTTGCATTCTGCTTCCCTGGCTAGAAGAACTTTCTTTGTCTGTGCTAGATGAGACACTGCATGATATTTACTATGACTGAATGACAATAGCATAGCTGATGTGAAATTTGCAAGAAAAATGAAAATGACAGCCCCTAGCACCATCATCACTGCTAGTGTGGATTTTTATGACTTACATCATTGTATTCATTAGAGTTCCGAGGTGTGGATAAGGAATATTTTCTGCTAATCACTGTGAAAATGCATAGCAAATGACAGCCTCTGCCCCTCCCAGCCACTGCCCCCTCTTACACCTTTTATAAATAACGAGGAAATTCTATCTCTCAGTAAAATTAAAAAAAAAAAAAAATTAGCAGCAAGGATATTTTCGTTTGTTTGTTTGTTGAATGTATTTATTATTAAACCAAGACCAATCTGATTACTAAGCTCACATACCAGCTATTAGACTCCTCTTGGAAGGCTGCTGAAGAGTATCAGGAGCAAAATCACCCATGGCTTGTGCCAGTCAGTAACTGACATTTGTTTTCTAGAAATAATAAGCTGGAAAATCGATATTTGAACAATATCCATCTTGGGTCTGTTGTGCTGTTACTGAATAATATTTATGTTCAAAGAAACTCTGTTCCAGTCTCTGAATAAATGTTCGCAAAGCTAACACAGCTTTTTGAACACCCTAAATCTCTTTAAGAGAATGGAAACCCTGAAAGCACTCACACTGAAGGTGGAGTATGGTTAGTTTTACTAACTATACCCACTGGTATCCACCTGCAGAAAACACCTTTCAACAAAAAAGCTGGTAACAGCTTTTTCATGCCATCAAGTCCTACAAGAAGCATTCTGGACTGAAGAAGGCTCTGCGTGATCAGAGCAAAGAGACACTTCAAAGAGACACTTCTGTGTCTGCAGCCTTGTTTACAAGGTGTTGCAATCCTGGAAGTTCAGGGGAAAGCAGACATGCAAAGAGGAGCCATTCAAAAGCGTTAACTTTCTCTTCGGTAGTGCCACCACTCACATGATGCACCGTAGCTTTTTATTTTTTTCTGATAGTGAATGATATTGGAGTCACTAATTCTGCCCAAAGTTTCAAGGCTGAACAGAGCCTTGAGCATAGCTTTACAGTCAGAACAACAAAGTGCTTAGGTTTAAATGCAAGGGTGAAGCTGAAGTAAAGAACATGTTATTACCTGCTATATGCTGTACTGAGCAGAGATTATTTTTTTTCCTGGAAGTGTGGCCTGAATCTGAAATAGTAGAAAATTTTAAAAGATAATCCTTTGGGAGCAGCAAATCAGGAAAGATAAGGCTTAGACAAAATAAACTAGAGACAGCATTTAATATTGAGTATTTACACTGACAAGCAGTGCAAGTGTGCTAAGTATGAAGTGAAAGTGAAGTGCGTTGTTAAACAGGTTTTAGTAGCACCTCTCGAAAGTGTAACCCTCCTGGAGCAAGGGTTACCTTTAGAATATGCTAAATAACATACTCCAAGCAAAACAGACTGACATGACCTCTTGTTCAGCAAGAAGGATAGACAGAATCATAATTGCTTCTCTGGAATAGCCAAGTCTAACTGTACTCCAAAAAGGTACAGTTCATAAAAGGCAACTAACTGAGCCTTGATTTATTATTTCCATTTTCCATGTTAGCTTAGTATAACTTTGTATGAGATTTAGGAGAGTCAAAAGATCATTTTTCTTTTCTTTTGCCATTTTGTACTGATGAATGGTGAATTGCTATCTTGTTTTCTTCTGATGATTTACCTTGTAACTACTTTTTGAGTGATGGGAATATCCATCATTCAGCATAAGCTCTTTGTGATGTCTCATTTCCTCATTCATTCTTGTCTGTAAATGGGCATGGTGCTTTAACCAGTGTTATCAGGTGAAGACAGTGCAGGAAGTGAGCAGCCACTCTCACCTGGGGAAAGGCTCCCTCCCATCAGACGCTCTAGCACAAGAGACAAAAACAGAAGAGGGGGAACATGTTTCCTACTGACAACAGGGGATTACACGTGTGCTACTGATGGAGGGATCAGGAAAGGTATGGAATTCTTTCATTAGATCATAAAAGGTTACTTAGTAGTGTGCTTGTGGAAAGCAATCTTGGAGTGAAATGATGTGCACAATGCTCTTAGAGGCAAGACTGTACTCACAATGTATATTTTTTTCTTTACTCCTAGTTATTCTTTTCCTGCTTTCCTTTTAGAAACACTCATCTTCTTCAGTCTTCACAAAGTGTGCTTGATGTTGGAGCTCATTTCACTTGTGTCTTCATGTATCTGTTCCCTTTAATGGAAAAGCCTGCAGTTCAGACCTTGATCATCCAACCACTCATCACTCAGTACCATTTGTCATTCTAAAATACTAATTATTTAATAACTTTGGCCTGTACTTAATCACTTAGTAAAAAGTACCACTGAATCAATTACACTTGGAAGGTTGAAATGTCAGAAGTAAGCAATGGTTTTATGCTGAGCACACCAAAACATATCACACAAGACACTATTTAGATTTCTTTCAAGTAAAAGTTTGAGTTTATTAATGCCACAAAACATTTACTCTGTAATATATCACTGATGCTAAAAGGTGACTGCCTACCTCAACCAGAGTTCAACTAAAGTAAATAATGTGTGACCTAGCACGGTGCTAAAGATTATTTCCTAGTAGTTCAGCTTCTTTGAATCTGGTTATTCACTGCTCAGTAGGATTGGGTTCCCCAAGCAGAGTTTGCAAAACCGTCTGTCACTGCATGTCTTACCCATGTGACTGGTGGTGTGGCTTCCACATCAGGCCACATCTGGCTATGGCTAAAACTGAACTTCAGGGCATAGCCCCCAACTCATCAATGCCAGCTTTGGTTTCATGGCATTGTATCATTCCAACAGGTTTCTCAATCTCAAGTGCCAATGTGCAGTCGTTCACCACAGACTTAACCTGCAGTGGTGTGAGGCACTGCACCAACATTTTTGTCTGAGATCAGTATTTTTAAAATTTGCTCTTTGTGCAGCAAACTTAGCTGTCCCAGCCAGGCACAGACCCTGAGAGAATCCTCCTGGGTTATTTTTCACGTGTTCTTCTTCCACGTGAAAAGCATGGGTTCAGTAGGTTAGAGCTGTGAAGGCAGATGTGCAACCAGGGTTCAAAGTGTGTGGTGTTTGTAGAGAGCGTGATTGCCTCTGTGCTCCTGCCTGTTGCACATTTCTCTATGGAAGGTTTAGATGGAATGGGATTTCACTGCAGACACACTTTTACAAAGATTCGGGGTGCTTTCCGCTCCGCATAAACGTCACATTGTCTTGTCAACAACTGGGATTATTTAAATATATCTAAAGGTAAGAGTCCAGGGATGCTTGAATATGGCAAATTGCTGTGGCATCTTGCAAGATAAGGATCGTGACTTCTTTTAGGAATGTTAGCATGAACATCCGAGTGCGGTTCATAGACAATAACCATCATTAGAGCAGATCAGAAATAACAGAAAAAGTTACCCACCAGCTGCTAGAGGCATGTTCAGGTATCAATAGAACTTATTTTGTATTTGGACCATTTTAATTTCAAAATCTAAATGCAAGAGAAAATTGTTTCATAGCTTTTACTAGAAAAATGGAGCCTAAATTCAGAAGTGGCAGTTTCTTAATGAGAGATGTGCTCTTTTACTGGTTCTGATCATAACCTTAATCTAGACTGAAATGTTTTAGCCACTAGCTTGAAAGTTTATTTCGTACATAGTAGGGATGTTAGCTCATAAGCAAAAAAGTCTTCGAGTAGCATCCAAATGGTTTAAAAAACTTGAATTTAATTCACACATCCAGTCAGCTATTTTTTTATTTTATTTTTCCCCTGCTTTCTTTCTTTTGGTACATCCTTCTTGTTCACTTAGTTCCTTCTTTGGTTCTTGGTTGTATTCCGAGTTTTTTTACACCAACATCTTATCTCCATCTCTAAGATGGTGCTGATTCAGAGCTGATCCAAACCCTGCTAACACACCAGGAAAGTATGAATTTTGTATCACGCCTCCCATCCATTCCTGTTGTGTATCTGGTTTTCATTTTTCAGGAGTTCCTGCTTTCTTTATCATCTTTACCATCTTCACACATCAGTTATTTGCTTCCATCATTAGAAAAGCAGCAGGGAAAATATTTGAAAAAAACTAACCCAACTCTTTCTGTATATAAAAAGCTACCTGATTATTTTGATCTATTTTTTCCAGTAAGTGTTATGATTGTAGAGGAGATTAAATGCATACCCTAGCATTGTGCTTCCCCTTGATACCCCTTGCAAACATGATCCTTTCTGATCCGTGTAAATACTGACAGACACCTGGAAACTGGGGGCTATTTTCAAACTGTATCAGAAGCCTGTGAAGCATTACAGTCTAACCTGCCCTTGAAATCTGGAGATAACATTGCAGAATGATTGAGCAGACCTGAGCTTACACATTTGCTTTTAGTTTTACAGTATGCAGGTCTCAGTGGGTAAGAAATTTCTTACTTGTCATGAGGGGAGAATGTAAGATACAATTTTTCCTGGTGATGTTAACAGCTGTCTGTTATCTGGAGATCAGGAATTTGAGTCAGTAACTATTTTAATAATTTTAAAAAGTGTCCGATGACCTCCCACGTAATATTTAGTTGTACTGTCATTGATGTTTGATAGTTTCTGTGGGAACAGCCTTAGTGTTTCACTGTAAGCAAGTGCTTAGGCACACACTTGCCTTCAAAGAAGCAGACAGTGAAGTAGGAATCCTCATGCTTCCCGTGAAGCATGTGCCCATCTGCTTGAGGAGAGAGGTCCTGTCTGGCTTCACATTCTTTGTATTGCTTCACTGGTATTTCTCTCCAGATAGATGAGTCAATCCTACCTAAGTGAGCTTTATCAGATGCTATTGAAAGTACTTGGTTATGCAGATAATGATGGAGTGAATAGCAGTGATTTCTGTTTCTTTACAGCAGAGCCTGTACAAGGTGAAAACAATTGATAGACAGCAAAATGTAGGTATCTAGAGCTCAGAGTACATGTGAACACAAATGTCTGCAACTGCAATGTTCCCTCCAAATTGTGAAGCATTCTGATTGTCTCATCTAATATTTTATTAACTACTTGCTGATGTGAATTAATGCTATTTATTTCATTTGAGTTGGCTGGAGAAGGAGCTCAAGTCTGTTGTTTTAAATTTGTCACTCAGGAGGCACTTACAAATATGTCAAACTGCAATCTTAGTAAACTTCAATATCAGACGAAAAGCCTTAGGGCTGATTCTCTCTGAGGATGGGGCTTCTTTCCCACGTAAAATCTGTTCTCTGCAGAAGGGATTTAGACACATTGTCTGCAATTTATCTGATTTGTGAGCTATTTATTATTAAAGAGAAATCATTCTTTATTACAAACTGGATTATATAGCTCTGACAGATTTTATAGTCTGTCTGAATGGGAGTTTGATTACAGTTAGTCAGGTGGCTCACCCAGTAACCTTTGGCTCTGTGCAACCCTGATGAAGCCAAAAGAGTGGTGTTGAGTGGAAGGTGAGATGCCAAAGAGCAGGTCAGATGGCCTCTTGAATTTGCTGGGATAGAACAGCTGCTTTAATCAGTTAATAATTTTATTTATTAATATCTTTTGGTGGTAATGTGTCTCAGCATTGAGTTCTTTTCCAGGCAGGTTCCATCCGAGTCCCAGCTAGCCCCTCAGATTGCATTACATTGTACTGTTTGTCTTTGTCTCTTGTTTGGCTGAATCCAACTGATGTCTGTGCATTTTCTCACACAAGGCTATGAAAAGTCTCGAAGCTTAAACAACATAGCTGGCTTGGCAGGCAATGCTCTGCGGCTCTCTCCAGTAACATCACCCTACAGCTCGCCTTGTCCTCTAAGGCGCTCTCGGTCACCTATCCCTTCCATCTTGTAACCCAGATGGCATCAGTCGGCTGCACAGTGCTGCTACACAGTGCTGCTACTACACAGTGCTACTCCAAATGCTGGTTACTACTTATTGGAAATAAATGTAGCAGTTTCCATAGGCTCCACAAATCTGGTATAACTCTTGCACAATACAACTGTCAGCAGTAAAAAATGACACTTGGGTAGCTGAAGACTTTCATCTTGGCTTTTAAAGATGATCTAAGGTAGAGATTCTCCTTTTATCTACTATATTGTCCTCCTTTCCTGTGGCAATAAAAGGACAGTTAGTGGATGCCATTGGCTAATATATTCAATAAATAAGCATATCTTCAGGGAGATTTACTTAAAATAATGTGCTTCCAACTAACGATCAGTCACTCCATTGAGCCTCCATTTCTTGTGACTGTAATCCATTCTGAAGATATCTGGAACTGTGTCTTGGTTGCACACACTGTGACTTGGGTCTGCTCATTTGCATGGACCATCCTGTCTCCATCACCTGACAAGCAGTGTTGCTGATTGTGGAGACCACAGAGGGCTCTGGATGTGTGTTCTCACATTGTACCATCCTGCTGCATTGAAAGCACTAATGAACTGGTCTGCATGTGGGATTGTTTTTCTTTGTGTAACCTTTTCCTTTATTTTTTAACAATCTATTTGTTTACAAATGGCTTTATTTTGTGATTAACTTACTTTGGTGCTGGATTGTTGTATCAGAGTTCTGAATGTCTCCGGTTGTTTGCACACAGATAACTGCAAAGAGGTTGTCATTACTGGTTACACGCAAGCAGAAGCCAGATCTCTTTCTTAATGGCTTGGGGAAGGCACAAAACATGCAAGAAAGGTAAACGCCATCCAGACTTGCAATTTTAAGCTAGCAAGTGCTGCTTGGTACTGTAGTCATTTCTCTGCTCCAGGGGTCTTCAACATTTTCACAGGCCTCATGAGTACCAAGTAAAATGGAGAAGATTACTGGGGGCTTTTTTGTACCACTGTGAGAGGGTAGTGGTTCCCAAGTCTGGTTTTTGACCTCACTTATACCTTTGACTCATGAGCTTCAAAAATTTCTTCAGTCAGTGTTTTTTTGAGGTGCTTTGTCCTATATGTTGTTTGTCTGTTTTGCAGCTTGTCTACTGTATTCTCCATCTGTCTCCATAAAGCACAGAGATGCTGTTTAAATGCTCCCCTCTTTTAAGATTAACTAAGGACATTTATCTCCTTTTCCTTTTTTTTTTTCCCCCCTATGGCCTATACTCATGTGTACAGACACAAGGCTATGTATTTTTCAAGTGCAAGTTAGTATCTTGTAGACTAACTCATGTGAGCACTCTGAAGATTTTTTTTGAGTGGGATGTAGTTTACCATACTGATTGGTTGCCTATTACATCAGTCTTCCTCCTTGCAACCAGTATTCCTTACAGCTTTAAAACCATGTGTCCTTTAGTGGCTTTTTCATTCAATACTCTGTTTAAGCAATGGGACAAATGCAGTGGCAGATTTAATGTTCTGGGCTGGTGAGGAAAAATTACCCTTAATGGTAGACCTTTAGAACAACATGGGTAAGACTGTAATAACCCAAATCTTAAGAAATCCTTGAGACTGTTGAACAATCCCTCATTGTCATGCTTTATTTATTTATTCATTTTGGTTAGGGAAAGGAATATAAAGTATTGTTGACCATGTACTATGTCATTATGTATATAGACTAGCCCAACAGCATGATCTGCATGTCAGAATCCTTGTACAATAATGTATTTATCAAAGGATACATTTCTGATACTTAGAGATGTACATTGATTTAGTTTTGGTAAAATATTGTCAATAGAGAGATAACTGCAAACAGCTTTTAGCAAAGGAATTAATATACTATCTGGTGCTGCTGTTATATTAACTACAGTGTTATACAGAATTTATCATGGATTTTTGACTGCTGAAAAAGGGACAATGGAATTTAGCCATACCAAGGACTGTACTGGAAAGAAACTGCTGCTGCTGAATGGACCCTGAAAAACAACTCACGCCTTGAAGAGGTCACAGACTTTCCATGTGAAGTAGAGCTTGTTGATGAAGATTAAAGACTGCTCATAATTGCTGCTGCCAGGGGAAGGGGTGAAGCTAGTCACTGTTGATGAGTCAGCTGTAAATAGAACCTGTGTGCATGGAGTATCAGCTCTTGTGTCTATCCAGGAAAGCTGAATTCAAGTCATCATTGCTAAGGCTCCATGCACAGACCCATGCCCTGTGTATATTCCTCCTGGTTCCTGCAGTAAGTTGTGCTGTAGATCATGCACAGACACACACTTAATAACAATAGTGATGTAAACTCCATCTGTCTTGGCTTCTGTCATAGTAATGGTAGATTGTACAGAGACCACAATCCTCACCAGAGTAGGTCTGCATTATGACCTTGTTTTCTCAGTTTGCCATAACCTCTATCTGTATGAACTCTAGCGTAGATGCCAAGTCTTCAGTTTTCACTTTGGTAGCAGAAATGTGACAGCAGACAAACATCACTGACTCTGTTCACAGCACACAGTCTTCTTTCATTATTACCTCAAATTAGAAGTATTATGAGAAATAAAATTCTGGCAGCAAGACTCTTTTGTGTTTCCTTCCCCTTTTAATTCCTAGTGTTGCAAACCCAACATCAGTAAGACTAAGAGATGCATTAAAATTATATTCTACAAATGTATATTTTACATAAAAGAGATATTCTTTGATGAGTTACTTTCTGTGATTTTTGTGGCAAATGAATCTATTCCATGTTTATGAGGCATTGTAGTGCTGCAGTGTGTTAATTACGTTCTCTCCACCCCAATCAGTGGGAAACTCTCCAGAATCTGTTTTGTCACCCTGATGTCCTGATTGTAGGGACCTGTCCCAGTTGTGAAACTCTGTATTGTGGAACTCCTGTGAACATGTCAAGGTGCATGCACAATCCTGGTGGAAACCAGTGGAAATGTAATACCTGAATTGGAGAATAAAAGGCAAAAGACCTGGGGAGGCAATTGGAACATATCTTCTGAAGTGGCTCATGCGCATTCTTTAGCTGTACAGATCCCCTGCCTGCCACTGGCAATCCTGATTCTCAAACCAGTTTTGTGAGGTCATTAAAAACTGAGCATGAGCTGCCTTCTAAAACAATTTGAAGTCTTCTTTCTTTATGACCCCAGGGCTCACACAGAAGTTGTGACTGGGCTAGATTTCATCAAAGTCAAGGCAGTTTTACTGCATCCTGATGTGAAGTAAACTCTAAAAGGACATGATAAATGGCTGCTTAAACCACCTCATACAATCCTGTATTTGGAGCAACCAGTGATATCCCCAAATATATGAGCAGACTGTCTGAGAGTGGAGAGGGAGCTAGTGCGGCTCTACACATGATCTGAGAGGTCCTTACTGCAGTGTTTTGGGAAAAGCTCTAGAATGGAAGAAAGATTTCAGAAAGCAGCATCAAGAGGTGTTCAAGTTTTGGAAAATGTTTTATAGTGACAGAGTGAAAGCTCCATCTGCTGGCATTGCCCAATGGCAATGTACTGTGACCTCATAGCAATATCCACACAAAAAGGAGCAGTGGTTAGCCAGGACAAGGGTCAGAGCCAGCTCCAGTCCTGCAGGTCTGGTGCCCAAGCACCCAGAAAGAGACATCTGGATTTTATCAGTGCCACACAGAGGCAGTGAGAAGCCACAGACGGGATGCAGACAAGGTGGTACATGTTGTTGAGCAAGACTTTAGAAAACACTGCCTGATGATGTCTGATGTCTTCTGCTGTCTCTGGATGGTAAGAAGTTTAAGCCTGGATGGACCTTTACTGGAACAGGACCTTCTTGATTCCGTGACCTTGAGCCCCAAATATCCTGCCTATATCTACTTATTATTCCTCTTGAGAACTGAGGGCAAGTTTGAAGGCTTTCTTTTACAACACATATGGAGGATAGGCTCATGGGGGGGTCATTAAATACTCCTGTGTCTTGGGACTACAACCCAGACCTGACTATTGTAACAAAAAAAGAGTTGGCTTACAGTCTAGTGGCATCCTGTTCTTTCCCTGCTTTTGACCCCAAGAATAGGTGAAAACTCAGTTTCATGGAAAGAAGGACACTAAGGTTTAACGTTCTCAGACTGAGGAAGGCTTTGAATCTGGACTTCACTCTTCAGGGTAATGCAGTTCTGTCTTGGTTGCTATATGAAGGATGGGCAGCATGTTTACATGCAATTTATCTTTGGGATATGCTTTAAAAGCTATCAGATACCCTGATCTTTTGTAAGAAGGATCCTCACTGTGAAATGTCTTTAAGCAGAGCAGATCTAGCCAAGCCCTTAAAGGCTGCCTGCCCCACCAAAGCAAAACTGTGCCTGAAAAAAGGAGTTTTAGTTCAAACAGGAAGATACTGCATGAGTGTGGTTATCTCAGGGACAAAATACTTACCTGAGGGCTCCTTAAGATTCATAGAGCTTATTTAATTGTTTTCTAGGTAAGAAAAGTCAGCTAGATAGTTAAACAAGCAATGAGTTTAGAAGCAATGCATCCCTTAAGACAAATTACCAAAACCTGTTGCTTGCTCACCTTTGAAACTTGTAACCCCCAAATGTCAAAATGGAGCATCCTTTGAAAGATAAAGCAGTGCAACAGCAGTGCTGGGACAGAGACCAGATCTGTGACATGTGGGGATGAACAGGTTAAGGAACTGTTGAACTTTGAATACAGTTCTTGTTCTTATGGGAACTCACTCAGCACTGAGGAGATGCTGGTATTCCAGCAAGCTTTGAGATGCTGTGCTCTGGGTGTGTGTTGTAACGTGGCACCAGAACTTATAGGAAGCCTGCAGCTTAATTTAATTGTGATTGCCAGGGAGCTTTTTCATGTGTGAAACAACTCCTGTTCTGAGATGCTCTCTTACAAAAAGTCTAGATTTAATTACAAGTGTTAAAAGAAAAGGACAGGTAAGGAAAGCTCTGTTCAGATGGATTACTGAATACTAGAGGGGGAAAGGTACCCCCAAAGGTAAAAAGATTCTGGGAAGGGAATTAGCAAGTCTCATTGACAGGGCTTTAAACTAGCTTCGAAGGGGGAAGGGGCTGAAACCAGTCCCCCCAGACAGGAGTCTGAGGGTGGTAAGCTGGAGTCAGGGGCAAAACCAGCAGCCCAGCTGAAGTGCATGTACACTAATGCACGAAGTATGGGCAACAAACATGAGGAGCTGGAAGCCTTGTTGCAGCACGAAAGATATGATGTAGTTGCCATCACGGAGACATGGTGGGATGACTCGCATGACTGGAGCGCTGCAATTGACGGCTACAGGCTATTCAGGAGAGACAGGCAGGGAAGAAGGGGTGGAGGGGTGGCCCTGTACATCAGGGAGGCTCTTGATGCCATTGAGCTAGAGATCAGGGATGATCGGGTTGAGTGCATGTGGGTAAGAATTAGAGGGAAGACCAGCAGGGCAGACATGCTGGTTGGAGTCTGTTATAGACCACCCAACCAGGAGGATGATCTTGATGAAGCATTCTATAGGCAGCTTAAGGCTGTCTCAAGATCGCCTAACCTTGTTCTCGTGGGAGACTTCAACCTGCCTGATATCTGCTGGGATCACAACATAGCAGAGAGGAGGCAGTCTAGGAGGTTCTTAGAGTGCATGGAGGACAGCTTCTTATCCCAGGTGCTGCGTGAGCCTACCAGGGGTAAGGCTATGCTTGACCTCCGCTTCACCAACAGGGAAGGGCTGGTGGGTGATGTGGTGGTCGGAGGGTGTTTAGGCACCAGTGACCACAGGATAATTGAGTTTTCAGTATTCAGCCAAGCCAAGAGGGGGAACAAGAAGACCTCCACTCTGGACTTCCGGAGGGCGGACTTCAGGCTACTCAAGGAACTAACTCAGAAGGTTCCTTGGGAAACAGCCCTTAAAAACAAAGGGGTTCAGGAGAGCTGGACCTACTTCAAGAAAGAACTCTTGAAGGCGCAGGAACAGGCTGTGCCGGTGTGCCGGAAGATGAGCCGCCGGGGCAGACGGCCAGCCTGGTTGGGTAATGAACTTCTAAAGGAACTAAGGGAAAAAAAGAGGGTGTATTATCTTTGGAAAAAAGGGGAGGCAACCCATGGAATGTTTAGGGATGTTGCTAGGTCTTGTAGGAAGAAAATTAGGGAGGCAAAAGCACATTTGGAGCTCAGACTGGCCTCTGCTGTGAAGGACAACAAAAAGTCCTTCTATAAATATATTAATAGCAAGAGGAAGGGCAAGGAGAAGCTCCACTCCTTGGTGGGCATGGAGGGGAATATTGTAACAAAGGATGAGGAAAAGGCAGAGGTGCTTAACACCTTCTTTACCTCAATTTTTACTAGCAGGACAGAACGGCTTCCAGATAGCTGGCCTGCAGAGCTGGCAGAAGGAGCCAGGGAGCAGCATAGTTTTCCCCTGTTCCAAGATGGGAGAGTTAGAGATCTTCTCAGCCGCTTGGACCCCCACAAGTCCATGGGACCGGATGGGATCCATCCTAGGGTGCTGAGGGAGCTGGCGGATGAGCTGTCCAGGCTGCTCTCCATCATTTTTCAGCAGTCCTGGCTCACTGGAGAGGTCCCAGAAGACTGGAAGCTGGCCAACGTGGTGCCCATCCATAAGAAGGGCCAGTTGGAAGAGCCAGGGAATTATAGGCCTGTCAGCCTGACCTCAGTGCCAGGCAAGATTATGGAACGGCTTATCTCGAGTGCGATCACACAGCACTTACAGGATGGCCAGGGGCTCAGGCCTAGCCAGCATGGATTTAGGAGGGGCAGGTCCTGCCTGACCAACCTGATCTCCTTCTATGATCAGGTGACCCGCCTGGTGGACGTGGGGAGGCCTGTGGATGTGGTCTACCTGGACCTCAGCAAGGCCTTTGACACCGTCCCCACAGCAAACTCCTGGCCAAGCTGGCAGCCCATGGCTTGGACAGGAGCACACTGCGTTGGGTTAGGAACTGGCTGGAGGGCCGAGCCCAGAGAGTGGTGGTGAATGGTGCCACATCCAGCTGGCGGCCTGTCACTAGTGGTGTGCCCCAAGGATCAGTGCTGGGCCCCATGCTTTTCAACATCTTTATTGATGATCTGGATGAGGGCATTGAGTCCATCATCAGTAAATTTGCAGATGACACCAAGCTGGGGGCAGGAGTTGATCTGCTGGAGGGCAGAGAGGCTTTGCAGAGAGACCTCGACAGGCTGGACAGATGGGCAGAGTCCAATGGCATGAGATTGAACACATCCAAGTGCTGGGTTCTGCACATTGGCCATAACAACCCCAGGCAGCGCTACAGGCTGGGGTCAGAGTGGCTGGAGAGCGGCCAGGCAGAGAGGGACCTGGGGGTGCTGGTTGATGGGAAGCTGAACATGAGCCAGCAGTGTGCCCAGGCAGCCAAGAGGGCCAACCGCATCCTGGCCTGCATTAGGAATAGTATGGCCAGCAGGAGCAGGGAGGTCATTGTGCCCCTGTACTCTGCTTTGGTTAGGCCGCACCTTGAGTACTGTGTCCAGTTCTGGGCCCCTCAGTTTAGGAAGGACATTGAGACACTTGAACGTGTCCAGAGAAGGGCAACAAGGCTGGTGAGAGGCCTTGAGCACAAGCCCTATGAGGAGAGGCTGAGGGAGCTGGGGCTGTTTAGCCTGGAGAAGAGGAGGCTGAGGGGAGACCTCATTGCTCTCTACAACTACCTGAAGGGTGGTTGTAGCCAGGAAGGGGTTGGCCTCTTCTCCCTAGCAACCCGCACCAGAACAAGGGGACACAGTCTCAAGCTGCACCAGGGAAGTTTAGGCTGGAGGTGAGGAGAAAGTTCTTCACCGAGAGAGTGATTCGTCATTGGAATGGGCTGCCCGGGGAGGTGGTGGAGTCTCCGTCCCTGGAGGCGTTCAGGAGGGGACTGGATGTGGCACTTGGTGCCATGGTCTAGTTGTGAGGTTATGGTTACAGGTTGGACTCGATGATCTTCAAGGTCTCTTCCAACCTTGGTAATTCTATTCTATTCTATTCTATTCTATTCTATTCTATTCTATTCTATTCTATTCTATTCTATTCTATTCTATTCTATTCTAATGGACCAGTCTGATCATAGTATCATGGAATCATAGTATCATAGTATCAGTCAGGGTTGGAAGGGACCACAAGGATCATCTAGGTCCAACCCCCCACCATGGAACACCCCACACTAGATCAGGCTGGCCAGAGCCTCATCCAGCCTGGGCTTAAACACTTCCAGGGACAGGGCCTCAACCACCTCCCTGGATAACCCATTCCAGGGCTTCACCACTCTCATGAGGAAGAACTTCCTCCTCACATCTAGCCTGAATCTCCCCACCTCCAGCTTCATTCCATTCCCCCTAGTCCTGTCACTACCTGAGAGCCTGAGAAGTCCCTCCCCAGCCTTCCTGTAGCCCCCTTCAGATACTGGAAGGCCACAATGAGGTCACCTCGGAGCCTTCTCTTCTCCAGACTGAACAGCCCCAACTCCTTCAGTCTGTCCTCATAGGAGAGGTGATGTGAGCAAGCTTGCCAGAATCTTCAGAGAGAAGGCAGGAATTTTACAAGTCATGAGTGAATTAACTGTATGAAAACGGAGGGCATTTTAGCATCAGAATAAATCATGCAGAAGACAGATAAAGGAAAGAGAAGAGAAAATTGTTATACAATATTCTGTAGTACAAGCAGTGGCTTTAACAATTCCATGATAGAGCTTTTGAATACTGAGTGAGCGGAAATTACAAAAAAAAAAAAAAAAAAAAAAAAAAAAAAAAAAAAAAAAGGGGTGTGTGTGTTCTATCACATTAAAATTATCACAAATATGAATATTCTTATAATACATTGATTTCCCCTTAGAAACACTTGTAACTCACTGAATTTCTACAGAGACAATTTATTTATTTTTTCTTTAATGGTGTCTTTTACAATATACAATACAATACAATACACCAGGTTGGAAGAGACCTTCAAGATCATCGCGTCCAACCCATCAAACAGTCCAACCCACCCAACAACTAGACCATACAGCCAAGCACCCCATCAAGTCTTCTCCTGAACACCTCCAGTGAAGGTGACTCCACCACCTCCATGGGCAGCCGATTCCAATGGCCAATCACTCTCTCCATGTAGAACTTCTTCCTAACATCCAGCCTAAACCTGCCCTGGCGCAGCCTGAGACTGTGTCCTCTTGTTCTGGTGCTGGCTGCCTGGGAGAAGAGGCCAACCTCTGCCTGTCTACAACCTCCCTTCAGGTAGTTGTAGAGAGCAAGAAGGTCACCCCTCAGTCTCCTCTTCTCCAGGCTAAGCAACCCCAGCTCCCTCAGCCTTTCCTCATAGGGCTTGTGTTCCAAACCCCTCACCAGCTTTGTTGCCCTTCTCTGGACACGTTCCAGCAAGTCAACATCCTTCCTAAACTGAGGGGCCCAGAACTGGACACAGTACTCAAGGTGCGGCCTAACCAGTGCAGTGTACAGGGGAGAATGACCTCCCTGCTCCTGCTGGCCACACTGTTCCTGATGCAAGCCAGGATGCCATTGGCCTTCTTGGCTGCCTGGGCAGATTTTCAAATGGAGAGTTGGCTGGTGAGCCAATCCTGAGATGTTAGAGTTGCAGGCTGGGTATGTGCCATTACCAGCATTTCTCTCCTACTTAACTGAATAGCCCTGGACAAGTGGAATCACAGAAGTGCCTGGTTCCTGGCCCCAGAGATGGGACTCTGTTGCAGATCAACTCTCTGTGAATGCTGAAGTGCACTCCAGGCAGAGGTGACCAGTGCAGAGCTGGCTTCATGACACAGTCCATGAAACACCTCAAGCCATGGTCTGCGGGTGGCTTCTCATTGCCTTCTGACAAAGTGTGTGCGCTTCCCCCAGCCTCTGCAACCTCCCCGCTGAAGCCTTCTGTCACTTGCATTTTTTCCTCGTGAGCATGTTGATGAACAGCTGACAGATTTCAGACTCATGCTCTCACAGCTTTCCATTCCCAGCTGACAACATTCTAGTATGTTTAGAAGAACAAAAAGGGAGGTGGACAGTTTTGAAAAGCTGGCACAAAATGTTAGCATTTCATTGAGCATCTCCTGTAAGATTTGCAGGTGGAAGACTGAAGATCAGTTTAGAACCAATGCCACAGTTAGGCTATATTGGAGCTTTCAGGATGCATTCATTTTCTATTCTGCACCTAGTTAGAGCATTGCTGTATTTTGCTATCACATGAAGCTCTTGGTTTTCTCCCCAAATGGAATCTGAAGATGCTAGGACAAGTCATAGAGTGCTATTTTAAGTTAAATGTTTTCTCTGTGGAAGGGCTGTGAGTCCTATAGGTCTGTAAATATGAATTGCAATATGAAGAAAAAGAGCCTTCTGGAGAAACACTGAGGCTGCAACAAACAGCTGTAATCCATGGTTGTCTTGCAGAGTGGTACAGCCACCCTTTTTTTAAAGCACAGAAAACCTCCTCAGAATAGCATTAGACCTGCACAAAATAATGAATTATCAAAAGAAGAAAGTGGAAGTTGTTCCCCTTGACCTTAAGACAACTTATTTGCAAAAGCAGCCTATTTAAGAGGCTTGGGCTTTGCCCTGAAACAAAGCCAAACTCCATCCATCTGAAGAACACCAGACCGTAGCCACATTGTCCTATTAAGCTGATACTAAATATAGAATGATTTGCAATTTCTTATAGGGCTTTCCTCGCTTTGTGACTAAATGCATCACTAAGGGTTTATGGAAATCTTATTTTCTTCATGCTCGTGGATGCGGTTGGTACAATGCAGTGTTTGGCAATCTGAAAGTCTTAACATGTGGTGGCTTGAAAATTGCCCCCCAACATTAAATCTGCCAGACCAGCTCAGCTGTAAGCAAATGAAAGCTGTATTTACAAGCAAAACTACAATCTACAATGAAATGCAGTGAATATGTACAGAACATACAGTATTTACCGGTATTTGCAATTAATAAACACAAGAACTCCCTTGGCCAAAGACCAGGGGAGCTGCAACAGCTTCTCCCTTCCCTGCCTCCTTCCCTACCCCTCTGTACACAAAAGGGACAAGAGACAGAGCAGAGAAGTTGTTCTTAATACCAGTCTCAACAGAGCAGTGCAGCCAAGGTCAGTAAAGCCAGCAGAAGCATCAGCCAGAGTCAAATAAGTGAAAGAGAGAGATTGTTTTGCAACCTAAACTTATGGAAGATACCTCTCCAATGGGAATGTTTCCAACTATCATGATTTTCCTTTTTACATCCAGCAGTCATTTATTTACATTCTACCACTTTCTGTTCAAGCTCTGTCAAAAAAATTTAAAGGCATAGCCTAAAACTACCACAGTATGATGTCATTGTTTAATAGTACTTTTTATGTTTTGCTGGCCTGGAGAATCAAGCTTCTTCTGAACTAGAACAGTGGGGAGCAGGATGCAGGGCACACTGAAGGGCATTGGTTCCTGGAGGGGTTTTTTAACCTCACACGTGTTCTGCAACCACACAAAAATAAAATATGCAGTTTTCCCTATGGCAGTGCCTTGGTATTGACAGTAACTTCCCAGTCCTGAAACTTCCTCTTAGTTTTGGCTGGAAATCATGGCAACAAAATATATTTACTTACTTTGTTTATAACCTCTACTTAAACCTTGACAAGTTTGCTTTCAATCCATGAATAATTGACCAATTACAGAACTTTGCAGTACTAAAAGCTCAGAGAAGAACTTATTCATGAACTTAATAGGTCCATGGGTATTTACTGAAGAGTTTTCCTAGCAAAGGACATTTTCTGAGCGTGCTCCCAGAATGAAGTGGCCTCATTGAAATGATTGGCAAGACTGTCTTTGTCTTACTGAAGGAAGACTAAACCTTGGGAAGGAACTGACTTGTGTCGTGGACACTTCCAGGACATCTATCACCATCTTCTTATGTGGTAGATTTAGGCTATGCCTTTAAAATTTTTTTCACATATCTTGAGCAGAAAAGTAGTAAAATGTTAATAAATCAGTATTGGGTGTAAAAAGAAAAATCAAGTATTCTAATATATCTCAAATGAAATACCACGACTACTCCTACTATGATTTATCATAGCAGTCATCAATTGTGGTTTGAATACAAGTAGCCACAAGGATATGTAGCTGTAGCTTTAAGCTGTACCCCATTTCTTTTTCCCATTATGCACTCATCTGTATGAGTACCTGGCGCTTCATGCTGCAGCTGGGAGGTACATCCTCCTGGTACAAGGGTGAGGCAGAGAACACAATTGTTACCCCTGTACCAAACTCACCCACAGAGTGTATGTGAACACTTCTGTTATGTGCATGCCTGGTGCCTGCTCCAAGCAAGCTGTTTGAGTTTCTCCAGAGTGAAAGGAGATGGATCAAGCATGTCCCCAAAGTGCCAAAGTGATCTGACCCATATTGTAGGACCCTCTTCCAGTATGGGTCAGATCGGTCTCTGTGACTGACTGTTGACAGCAAGCATGGCCAGACCTGTTCCCTTCCTGGTATGGGGCAGGGGGTCAATGTAGAGGCAATGTGCCTCACCTCCAGTGCCTGCCCCTCCTGGTACTTTGCCCACTCCCACAGATGTGTGATGCCAAAGCTACTTCATGAACATTTCTTCTCCACTGCCCCAGAAATGGTTTATTTTTCAGCACTTGCGCTCTTCTCAGAAGAGGAAGGAGCTGGGCAATCAGAGCCACTTGGGAGGCATCTCCAAGGCCTGGCATGGCTCTGCTGTGACTCCCAAGGCTCTCTTTTTTATTTTTTGCAAGAAGTACATCTCTGATTGAAGCTATCCTATCAAGTGAGCTCCAGCTATACCTCAAAAACCTTTCTTGGAAGAGTGTTTGGCTATCTGAGAAGCTCTGATCAGAGTTCATGCTATTTGTTTGCTTTTTTCCTTTCTGCAGTCTCCTGAACCTGCTGTGTAGGATTGTTCCTGTCTCTTTGCATGTGCCTTCACTGCTCTCTGCCTTCTGCAGGTTCTCTAGCCCTGCCCGTCCTGGATTCAGGACTTACCAACGTGCCTCCTTTGCCTGTCTCCTCATTACATTAAGGGAAGAGGTAATTGAATTTGGATCTTACTCAGAAGGGTACAGGACTGAGTCTCCTTGTGAGGCTGGCCAAAACTTGTTGGAAATGTCACCTTACACAGTGGAGTCCAGCCTAGAATGGAAGGCATTTGCAGTTCTCTGCAGTTCCTTTTGTGTGGCCATCCAGTTGGGAACATTAAATTTTGGAACCACAAAGCACTGTCTAAAAGCAGCACAGCTGTCAATGAAAAGCAGTTTGCAATGGAATATGGCCAGTGGCAGGGACACTGCAGAGGAACATGCCAAGAAACAAACAGAGATGATTGCTTAAAGACCAAATTCAGTAACAAGGCTTTCCAACCACGTATTCACTGAACTATTGATTTGCTAATGAATAGAGCAGTACTGAGCAGAATGATTGAAGGGCTGAATATATTATGATTTATCAAAGATAATGACAAATACTAACATGATCTTTTCTGCCTTTTTTTTAATGCTTACTGTAATGTAAAATTTCCTTCATACTTCAAGATAAATACAATGAAAATAGCTACATTAGCCAAATTATTGTCAGGGAATAAACATCCCTCAAAGTTAACTGTAAGTATTTACTTTAAGAAAAGGTTTTATATTATTGTCTTCTGATCATTAATTTTTTATTCATAGTCAGTCCTCTACACTTTTCAGACAAGACATAATTTCTAGAGCTCTGTTGCCCTTATTAGCAGGAAGCCTGTTTCAGTTCTTTGCACTTTGAGACAGTAGCTGGTAAGGTTTTGATTCAGTCATTGCTGGGCTGCCTGGTTCTGTTTAAATACACAGACGAATTGTGTTACATGCTTCCACAAGTGTTCAGGTGAGAGCTTTTATAATGAGTGGCAGGGCAGGCAGATGTGCTTGACAATGGAGATCCACAGATAAATGATCTGTAGTTCACAGCAGCTATTTGGGATAATCTGTAGGGCTGGCTTTGCCTTGGTGGGGATAATGCTACCATGTCTAAGCTAAAGGAAGCAGCTGGGACTGCTGACTCCTCATAAAGGTTTCACAGAGCTTAGAGGTGCCAGGATCTCTCTATGGTTGGCACTGGGATTTAATTCCCTGTCTTCCTGAAAGTCCCACTTCATCCCACTGAGCAGTGTGGACATCCTCTGCAGGGCACAGCTCTGTATTACAGCAGAATTGCCAACTCTCTCTCAGATCCCGAATCTACTCTCACCCCCGCAGCCAGCCGGCTTGTTTGGGACCCAGCAAGGATGCACGGGGTCAATGTACAGCACTCAAACCTTCACGCAGAGCAGTGCAAGCCCTGACAAGTTTCAGCCAGTCGGCTGGAACGTGCCGTCTGCCTGCCCGAGGAGCAAGGCTGTGTGACAGCCACAACGTTGCTGCAGCACAGGTCTGCTTCTTCTCGTGCTGAAGATTTAACAAGGGCTTCTTCTCCTGTGTAGTGACCTTTGCTTGCAGAGCTGCCAGTAAGGAGGCAGGAGGCAGAGTTGTGCTTTGAGCACTGGTCCTGTCGTGGCCCTCTCCCCTGCCTCTTTGCCTCCACTGCTTGGTGGATTATGATATTATGTGCTCGGGAGAAGCTGGAAATTGTACTGCATGGCACAGGGAGGTGGGAGGCAGGGAATCATTGCCAACTGTCTCCACAAGAGTCTGCTTTCTGGAACTCAGCTGTAAGTCATTTCATACAGATTTTTTAAAAATTATCTATATATATTATTTTGTAAGGGATAAAAGAGTTTGGGTTTTGCTCATTGGGTAGGTGGGTATACATGGAAAGTTGTGCAGGTCCAGGTGGACCTGAAGTGGGGACAGAGGTGCACCAGGTGGTCCCTGTGTTCCTGGCTTGCCTGAGCCAAGATCCAGAGATCTGGACCACATGTGGACCACACTGTGTGGGTTAGAGACAGTTTATCCCAAATCAGTCAGTGAACAAATTCTGCTGGTTGTCATGCACCAGGGCTCTGCCTATGAACAGGAGATGAGTGACTTGTGCTGTCCAAGGATGTAGGCAGCTGCAGAGACTGCAGGTTGGTGGGGGTGTGCTGCTACTAGGGCCTGTGCACAGGTAGAGAGCAATCCATCAGGCTGCAGTACCACTGCCCTCTGCACATCTCCTTCTGTGCACAACCAGAAGGGCTGGGCCCTGTGCCACAAAGTTGTGGTGCCTCTGCTTTTTCTCTGTTAAGGCAGAGAGCATCCCCAATGATGACAGCACTGAGAAACACTTACTCTTGGATGCCCCAAGTATGGGAACATCCTCCTCTCCTTCCTGACACCTTTTGTCCCCCACACATCCCCACAAGCTTGAAAATGAGGAATCACTGTGGGTTTCAGGTCCTAATGAGAAGCTTTCCTCCTTTCCCCAAGCTGTATGTAACGCAGTGTCACCATGAAAGAGACACCAAGAATGTTGGCTGCCACTCCTGGCACAAGGCTAGGTTTGGTCAAGGCAGCCATGGGCTGAAGAGGTAGTGCTGGCCAATACCTGTGAGATGCAGTTGTGCTGCTCATTTTGCACAAGGGCTTGGACTGGTGCTGGCTGGCACTGGGCTAATATTTTTAACAGCATCTCATATGGGATGCTCTTTGAGTTGCAAACAGAACCATATATGAACTACTGATGAATGGTGGTTACACAGGGCCAAAGGCCTTTGCTGCTTCTCAGACTGCCCTGCAGCCAGGTTCAGGGCACACAAGAATCTGAGAGGTGACAGAAGAGGGGCAGCTGATGGAAGGTGTGTCCCAGATCACCATATGCTCGGCAGCAAAGGTTTGTAGGAGATGAGGAAGCAGGAGGGAGAAACTCGCCATGGCTGGTGTAGCTCGGGGACTGGCTAAGCACCTGTCGGCTGGTGGTAAGTTTGGGGGGGTGCACCACTTGTTTTTCTTCTATACATTTTTATGTCATTTTATTTTACTTATTTAACTATTTTATCTCAAACCAGGAGGTTTTCCACTTACATATTATTTCAGAACCTGCTTTTTGTTTAAAGTGATGATAGGGCTTGTTTGTTTGCCTGGATGATTTTCTCTCTAAATAGGATTTTTTTTTTCCACACTGTTTTCTGTATCCAGACAAATGAGGCAATTTCAAGGTAACATTAACAGCACTGAAGCTGGTGTTGAAAGGTGAGTGCCAGCTCACAGTTTCACAGCCTTTAGCCTATCAGAATTACAAAGTTACTAGTATTTCTGAATTAATTTTGCATGATTTCAAATGGATTTCTGTTAAAAAGCATATTAAAATAATACAAGTGACCACCTCCTCTCTCAAATGATTAAAAAAATAATCAAGGCAGAAATTCTGCTCTTTCTGGGCCTCTGGTTATGATTTTTATGGAGACATTGTCAAGCACATGAGGAAGGATCCCAGGAACTCTCCTACATGTGCTTCTGCAGAAGTTCTGGCTCACCAGAGACAGGTGATCATTGTGAACATGGCTGCTCTGGTCCTTCAAGCTTCTGCCTTGCTGCTGGTCCACACAAGCTTGCTGAGATGAAAACATCAGGATGCTAGGTTCTGTAGACAAGGATCCTGACAAGCTGGGATCCTGACAATGGGAGTACTGTGTCCTGTTCTGGACCCCTCAGTTTAGGAAGGATGTTGACTTGCTGGACGGTGTCCAGAGAAGGGCAACAAAGCTGGGGAGGGGATTGCCCATTGGAATAGGCTGCCCGGCGAGGTGGTGGAGTCACCATCACTGGAGGTGGTCAGGAGGAGACGATGATCTTGAAGGTCTCGTCCAACCTATTCTATTCTATTCTATTCTATTCTATTCTATTCTATTCTATTCTATTCTATTCTATTCTATTCTATTCTATTCTATTGCATCAGTGGAGTGTAAGCTCCTGAATGCTTCTGGGTATGGCAAATGGAGTGGATCTGCTCCAGATGTGGGAACCAAAACCCTGTTGGAAAGAGCCCTTCCTTGTATGCACATCAAACTGTAACATAACCTCTCTGACATTGCCACACACCAAGCTTCAGATGACACAAAGCTTCAGCAAGGCTGTGAGTGATGAGGCTCTGCCAGAGATTGGAAGATCCTCAAAGATCCAGATCCTACCCATTCCTCTGTCATGCTGGTCTGGCACATAGTAAAATAAAATTCTATTCCCCCCAAAAGAGAATATTTTATCCCCTCTCACCAGACAATACCATGAGAAACACTTATCAGTGTGAGTGCAGTGAGTGCAACTGACCTGCACATTCCAGACCTTAGCACTGGATTTTCAGTTTTGCCAGAGCTTTCCCTTTCATCAGCTGCCTGGAAAACACAGGGAAGCCACAGCCATGTCCAGCAGCTGGCAACACTAAGTTAGACTGCTTGGTGCCACAAGCCAGTGAAGCCATGGCAGGAGACATCTCCCTCTGCAGGAAGTTGTTTGCAGTTCAGGTCAGCCTCGCTCAGGACAAGCTGGCTTTTGGGCAGCATCTCCACAGACTCCATTCCCTCAGCACAGGAGGACCTCACAGCCTGCTTTAGTTCTGATGAAAGGACTCCACCTCTGGGAGCCTTACTCTGAGGATCTGCATTACAAAGAAACTGACCAGCTTTTTATTTTTATCCTGTAGAAAAATGGAAGAAGAATGAAGAAAAGCTATACTTGCAAAGAAGTACTTGCAAAGCAGCTTTGGAACACTGCTTGATATAATGAGTCTCAGCCTGTGCCAGGGCAGGTTTAGGCTGGATGTCAGGAAGAAGTTCTATACAGAGGGTGATTGCCCATTGGAATAGGCTGCCCGTGGAGGTGGTGGAGTCACCTTCATTGGAGGTGTTCAGAAGGAGACTTGATCGGGTGCTTGGCTGCCATGGTTTAGTTGTTTAGGTGGGTTGGATTGGTTGATGGGTTGGACGTGATGATCTTGAAGGTCTCTTTCAACCTGGTGTATTGTATTGTATTATATTGTATTGCACTGTCCAAAAATCATGTTGACAAGGAAATCCCAGAAAAAAAATAACCCAAGGATGCAAAATTAATGTAATCTAATGGATGTCTCTTAGTGCACTTCATTAGTTTTCACCTCCTGAGTCTTTCACCAGAAAGATTTCTATTTGCTGTTCATAAACAATCCAAGTACTACAGTAACAATCAGCCCAAATAACATCCTGGGGTTTTGTCATCTTGATCACACTGAGTTGGTTTTTTTTTTTTACCACATAAATAAAGACTATAAAAATAACTCTGATTTGCTTTCTTTTAATATTTGATCCTATTAAAGTGCCACGTCCAATCCCCTCTTGAACACCTCCAGGGACAGTGACTCCACCACCTCCCTGGGCAGTACATTCCAGTGGAGAACGACTCTCTCGGTGAAGAACTTTCTCCTCACCTCCAGCCTAAACTTCCCCTGGTGTCTCGATCTGGAGAGGGAAAGAGATTCAGGTTTTTAATGAAAATTCCCGTGTTGTGAAATTAGAGGCACAAACGAGGCCAAAATATCAACAGCTAGACTATTTATTACACAAAATCAGTGGATGGATTAGAAACAGAGGGAGAGAGAAGAAAAATAGAGAGGGAGAAAGAGAAGGAATAGGGAGAAGAAGGAGAAAATAGGAAAGGGATTATATTACCAAAGGTCAGAGGTGGAGAGAGGGTTTTCAGAGTCCAAGGTCCGTGGTGTTGGTCCGTGGTGTTGCTCTGCGATGTTTCCCGCATGTGGTGCTGTCTGCTTTCTTCTGCATCTTGCTTCTCCAATTTTCTCCTCTTACAAGCCAGTAGTTGCTCCAGTCTTTTATACAGTTTTTTAGCCCTTAGGCTAGTGTATCGTTCCCCAGGAAATCTTTCTGTGTACTCAGGTGAGTTTGGGCAGCCACTGGATGGAGGGGGAAGGCCTCCGCCTCCTCCTGCTCCATCTACCTACCCACACACTCTTTTCACATCAGGAACCATTGTCCTTTCCTAGGGTATCTGATGGCTGGAAATGATCTTGTCCTGAAGGTGTGGAATTCTGGGCCCTTGGGCCATTGTTGTAGGCCAGCTGCAGTCCCCTGAGCAATGTTATCTTTGCACCTTCCAAGAGTCCTTCCAGTGGCTCTGCCCAACGCACATCAGCTATTGTCTGGACAAGCAGCAAGTGATTTTATCTTTGTTGAGTCACACCAGAAGAGACAAGCTTTAGTCTCTCACACCTGGCACAGCTTGAGACTGTGTCCCCTTGTTCTGGTGCTGGTTGCTAGAGAGAAGAGGCCAACCCCTTCCTGGCTACAACCACCCTTCAGGTAGTTGTAGAGAGCAATGAGGTTGCCCCTGAGCCTCCTCTTTTCCAAGCTAAACAGCCCCAGCTCCCTCAGCCTCTCCTCATGGGGCATTTTCTTTCAAAACTGCAAGGATATAAAGAACATTGATGCAAGATTAAGTAATTTTCTATAACTTACAATAGAAAAGCGGATCTGAATATTGAGAAAAATAGGATTGCAGGAAAAAGAATTAGTGAATACTGTCATGTGCAGACATTGGAAGCCACTGGGTGATACACAGTGTGCCAGAGGCAGGCATTTTGGAGTATGAGTGTGTCTTTGTGCAGGGCAGGAAGAGACCAGCAAAGTTGCAAGAGAAAAATAATGTTCTGAGTCTCCAAGTTTTAGAACAGAATAGAATTAATCAGGTTGGAAAAGACCTTCAAGATCATCAAGTCCAACCTATCATCCAACACCATCTAATCAACTAAACCATGGTACTAAGTGCCTCATCCAGGCTCTTCTTCAACACCTCCTGTGGTGGGACTCTACCACCTCCCTCGGCAGCCTATCCCAATGGCGAATCTCTCTTTCTGGGAAGAACTTCTTCCTAACAACCAGCCTAAACCTCTCCTGGCACAGCTTGAGACTCTGTCCTCTTGTTCTGGTGCTGGGTGCCTGGGAGAAGAGACCAACCTCTGCCTGTCTACAAGCTCCCTTCAGGGAGTTGTAGAGAGCAAGAAGGTCTCCCCTGAGCCTCCTCTTCTCCAGGCTAAGCAATCCCAGCACCCTCAGCCTCCTCCTCACAGGGCTGTGCTCCAGACCCCACTCCAGCTTTGTTGCCCTCCTCTGGACACGTTCCAGCAACTCAACATCTTTCCTAAACTGAGGAGCCCAGATCTCAACACAGGACTCAAGGTGTGGCCTAGCCAGTGCTGAGCACAGGGCAGAATGACATCCCTGCTCCTGCTGACCACACTATTCCTGATGCAGGCCAGGATGCCCTTGGCCTTCTTGGCCACCTGGGCACACTGTCATCCACTCATCCAAAGCCTGCCCCTGAGAAGATTAATGTCTTGGAAATGTACCTGTCCAGCCCTGAGAGTGAAAAACAGCAAAGGAGTAAATGAAAGGCTAATAAATCAGGAGTAAAAATTCAGCTTGAATGGTTAGCCTCTCTTACTGCTTTTGAGGATGGAAACAGATGTAGAAAATTCTTTCCTGCAATGAATCTTGGGGGAAATGATCCCTATATTTATATATATATAAAATTATAAAGCCTACAGATGAAATCTTAGGCAGACATTCTGGACCAAATTCTTATTCCAATCTTCTAAGGTTACTCCTGCTCCAAAAATGTTTGTCCTTGTTTTTCAGCAGGTGAAGCAAACAAATGCTTACTGTGCTCCAGGCAGCAGGCCTTTGCCTTTTGTGTACCCCCACCGTGAGCTATTCCACCTGACTTGTGTTTTGGCACATGTGACAAACCTCTAGACTTTCTGTAATGCCACAGTTTATCTGAGGTCCATCTGAAATATCTCTGGTTCCCTTCTGAAGTGTTTCAATCCCTGAGTGACCCTCACACAGCCTTTTAAATGCATTTCTCTGTAAGTCTTCAGGAGCCATGCACCATTCTGCTTCTAGAAGAAATACATAACAAATTCCATTTCAGAGAGCTCTGCCTCACATTGATGCAAGAGGCTGAGAATAGGCATTTAGTGGTAGCATTTAATGGAGATGGTAATTGCTTTAATTGCTTTCTGCTAGGCCTTATCCTTAGCTGTGCTCACATTTAGTCTGAGTTCTGGCACGCTTTGATTGAATAGAACAGAGTCTTGTACAGGTCCTTGCTTGATGCACTGAAATACAGGTACCTGTTACCACTGAGCTCTTCCCAGTCTTCCTGCTTATACCTGTCTGGAGGTGCAGGAGTTGACCCCACCCTTTGGAACAGCAATGCTTTGGACATTTCCTGCTCATACTGGTCTCTGTGTATTGAGCACCAGGGAGGCTGCGAATCTCCAGTTTTACCTACAGTGTAGTGAAAGCTGTCCAGCTCTCCATGGAGAGCTTGGAGTGTACCTACAAAGCACACATCAGCGTTAAAGGTCTATCTGACACTCCTAAGATCTAATTAAATTAATCATCATGTATTGTCTAGCCTATTCAGGGCATAATGTGGTTACAATTCCTCCAGCACCTGATACAGTTTTTGCAGCCTTTCACTATCACTTCTTGTGCCATTATCATTGTCTTCTGCTTTCATAAAGCTTCAGGACTCCTTCAGCTTCTTCAGCTCTTGCTTGGATCTTCATCCCAAAACCACTGAAAGCCTCTGTCTAGTAATTGCTGTTATGCTGTCAACCTGGTTGACAAGATGAAGCCCAAAAGACTCAGTTCTCTAAAGAGAATCTTTGGCATTCTTCCTCACCTGGGAAGCACTCTATTGAAGGCACCAGAAACGGTAATGTTTTAGGGCAATTTAAACATCTGCATTCTTTTACTGAGGACTTTGTCTACAACAATCTTGGTATGTCCATCATTTTACTGTCTCTGACTTGGGGTAAACTGTGTCTCAGACTGAATGTGCAAGTCCTTTACACACTGCGTGTTTCTGCCAGAATCCCTTGGTCATGACTGTAGACCACCCAGGTGTATGTCAGAGCTAAAATCTGAAGTCTTTTTTCTGAGAAAAAAGCCCTTTCCAACAGAGCAGTTCGGCACACTTGGATGTATCAAGTTATGCAAGGCCCATTGATTTTAGATGCCCTTAAAACATGCCTGTGTCTTGGTGAATCACCATTCTGATCAAAATCTAGGCTACAAAGTAATGCCCCTGAGCAGATAAAGATCCTGTGAGGTATTTCTGTCACAGATTGCATAAAACTTGCTTCCTTTGCTAATTCTTCAATAAAGTGACTCAGCTGTTTCGGATCATTCACAAAAATCTGATGGAAATGTTTAATCAGTTCAAGAAAATTCTGGCACCTTCAACCTGAATTTCCCTTTCAAGGGTGACTGTAGCTTCTGCTTACTAATAATCATACAACAGGAATAAAAAGAGCCAAGCATAAATTAACCTGAAAGTAACAACATCAAATGTTTAATGGCTCTGGAGACTGTGCATCTCTGGGTTATTCATTACCATAATTTTATGTGCAGCTAGGCTTTTCCTTGGAGAATCTCATGTCTTTATCCATGGATTATGAACCCCACTGCTCTGGGCTGCTGCATCATAGCACTTTCTGGTCTCATCTTTATCTCAGAGATGTGGATACTCACCTGACTTACCCCCTCCACAGTTTGCAAAACTCATAGCCTCCAAGACACTGCTTAGTGATGCCTAACCTCAAAGGAGTCTAATTTTCAATGCCTAAAGTAAATCCGCATGGCTGCCTGCACAGCTGCCTCAGTCATGACAGCTTTTCTCCCTGTTTTGGGTGAACCAATGGCTAAGAGGTTGGAGCCCTTCCCCAGTTTTGCAAGAGTGGTTTCATGTGCTCACTTCTGGGGATGGAGGTAGAGTTTCCATATCTTGAGAACAACAAGATGCCTTTGTGACCATGGCAGAGGGACTCCCGTGTCCTTGAGTCCCCATTCCCTTGGCTTTCCCTGTGTTTCCTTGTCCTTGAATTAGGCTCTCTGAAGTAGGACCTTGCAACCTCCATAGACTTTGATCTTACACCCTAAATATGGGTGTAGCATAGAAAAAAAAAGCTGATAAGGTAATATTTTAGCAAGCACATTAATCAAATATTTATAAACCACACAATAATTGCTCTCACAGAGCTATGTCACAGAAGTATGTCTGAGCATACTCAGACCACTCTGAACTACAAATTGAATAGGAAGACCTGAGTGGCAGCTGGCTCTCATTATGCGCTTGGAGAGCTTGGAGAGTAGTGAACAGCAGGCTGGCCTGTTCTGGAGGATGCCTGGTTGCTGAAACAAGGGACACAAAGACATAGAAAGCATCTAACTCGCTGAGAGGCATAAGGGAAACTCACAGAATCTCAGGCTGGCTGCTGCGATCACTGATCCCTCTCTTTCCTTATAAACTTCATTTTTACAGCAGGTAAAAGCTCTTACTGTGCTCCATTTGGTACAAAGTGCCCTTCTGAATTGAACCCTGTTCCTGGAATACACCTCTTAAAATTTACTCTTTTATCTGTTGTGCAGGATCTGCTTTCCTGTATAACCCTTCTCAGTCCACTCCAGTAAATATATTTTAATGTTACTGATAGCATTTTCTCCTTTTCTCCCCTCTCAGTTTGACTTCCTATCTGCTTATGAAGTCTTGTCTCAGGTGAGATCTTTGCTCAGGTTACACAGGTCCTGAGAGGGGTCTCTTCAGCAGACAGAACCTGTCTACTTCTTAGGAGGAAGCTCTTTGGTACAAGGGTTGCCCAGGGGGGCTGTGGATGCCTCTTGCCTGTGGGTGTTGAAGGCCAGGTTGGATGAGGCCTTGAGCAGCTGAGTCTAGTGGAGAGGTGTCCCTGCTCATGGTGGGGAAGTTTGAATAGATGATTTCTAAGGTCCCTTCCAAGCTGAGCCATCCTAGGATTCAATGATTCCATACTCTTTGGAGGGCTCACCTGTGCAGAAAACAATACGTGCATCTTGTGTGCAGGATCAGGTTCTTGGAGTGCAAACTGCTGCTTTCTCCTGTCTGTGGCTTCTTGGGCTTGCAGCAGACATGAGATACTAGGGGACATACTGTGGAGACGGCAACACAGGCCTTTGGAAGGGGAGATGTGGAGTGATGCATAGGAAACCTGCAAGTCAGAGTATTTGAATTATCTTCCCAGATCTGCTGCTGACTTGCTGGGAGATGTGAGGCTCAGCCTTTATCCCAGCCCCTATCCCAGCCCTTATAGCAGCATTAAGGTTGTGATATGTGCTGAGGTCTTTATTAAAGTGAGTGTTATGAATGCCAGGATGATGATTATTTGGCTCAGAAATGCTTACTCACATGAAAGGGTTTTTCCTTTCCAGAGGTTTGAAGTAAAGCAATCTCCCATTTGCCATGGTTGGCTGTGAAGCTGGTGAGTAGCTGCCACTGCATGACTGGCTTGCCATTCATACTCTCAAAGAACTTCATCAGGAGTGCTGTGATGTATGTATGGACTTTTTCCAGCTGGTGTAGAGCACATTGTGCTTCATAGTAAAACATAATGTGGCTTGTGGGATTTTCAGTATTTTACACACTGCCTGAGGAAATAGAACAACATAGAGGAACTGGATAACAAGGTGACAGGCATAAATAGACCATCTAGATTGACAGCAACCCGCCCTGTGCTCCTGGAAAGACATAACCACTTCTAAAGCCTACACTTTCTTGTAGCTCCTTAGCTTTCTGGAAAGGGAAAGGACACTGTGTGGTATCTGCTTCTGGCTTCCTAGCTTCCCAAAGAGGCTTGATGAAATGCCAGTGATCAGCTTGTGGATCTGAGCTTAACAAGCCCACTGGCTTTGCATGCCTGGTGGCACAGTTGCTGTCCTCATCAGGTTGTAACAGGGTTGTTAAAACTTCTTTCCATGGAAGCAAATGTGTAGTGCTGGGAAGGGACCCAAGGAGATTTAGAACCAGTTTTGCCTGGTGAGAAGCCAAGCTTCTATACAATACAATACAATACAATACAATACAATACAATACAATACAATACACCAGGTTGGAAGAGACCTTCAAGATCATCGCATCCAACCCATCAACCAATCCAACCCACCCAACAACTAAACCATGCAGCCAAGCACCCCATCAAGTCTTCTCCTGAACACCTCCAATGAAGGTGACTCCACCACCTCCCTGGACAGACCATTCCAATGGGCAATCACTCTCTCCGTGTAGAACTTCTTCCTAACATCCAGCCTAAACCTGCCCTGGTGCAGCCTGAGACTGTGTCCTCTTGTTCTGGTGCTGGCTGCCTGGGAGAAGAGGCCAACCTCTGCCTGGCTACAACCTCCCTGCAGGTAGTTGTAGAGAGCAAGAAGGTCACCCCTCAGTCTCCTCTTCTCCAGGCTAAGCAACCCCAGCTCCCTCAGCCTTTCCTCATAGGGCTTGTGTTCCAAACCCCTCACCAGCTTTGTTGCCCTTCTCTGGACACGTTCCAGCAAGACAACATCCTTCCTAAACTGAGGAGCCCAGAACTGGACACAGTACTCAAGGTGTGGCCTAACCAGTGCAGTGTACAGGGGCACAATGACCTCCCTGCTCCTGCTGGCCACACTGGTCCTGATGCAGGCCAGGATGCCGTTGGCCTTCTTGGCTGCCTGGGCACACTGCAGGCTCATGTTCAGCCTCCCATCAACCAGTACCCCCGGTCCCTCTCTGCCTGGCCATGCTCCAGCCATTCTGACCCCAGTTTGTAGCACTGCATGGGGTTGTTGTGCCCAATGTGCAGAACCTGGCACTTGGATGTGTTCAGTCTCCTGCCATTGGACTCTGCCCATCTGTCCAGCCTGTCGAGATCCCTCTGCAAAGCCTCTCTGCCCTCCAGCAGATCAACTGCTGCCCCCAGCTTGGTGTCATCTGCAAATTTACTGATGATGGACTCAATGCCCTCATCCAGATCATCAATAAAGATGTTGAAGAGCATGGGGCCCAGTACTGATCCTTGGGGCACACCACTAGTGACAGGCCGCCAGCTGGATGTGCCACCATTCACCATTACTCTCTGGGCTCAGCCCTCCAGCCAGTTCCTAACCCAACGCAGTGTGATCCTGTCCAAGCCATGGGCTGCCAGCTTGGCCAGGAGTTTGCTGTGGGGGACTGTGTCAAAGGCCTTGCTGAGGTCCAGGTAGACCACATCCACAGGCCTCCCCACATCCACCAGGCGAGTCACCTGATCATAGAAGGAGATCAGGTTAGAATCATAGAATCATAGAATCAGTCAGGGTTGGAAGGGACCACAAGGATCATCTAGTTCCAACCCCCTGCCATGGGCAGGGACACCCTACACTAGATCACGCTGGCCAGAGCCTCGTCCAGCCTGGTCTTAAACACCTCCAGGGACTGGGCCTCAACCACCTCCCTGGACAACCCATTCCAGGGCTTCACCACTCTCATGGTAAAGAACTTCTTCCTCACATCCAGCCTGAATCTCCCCATTTCCAGCTTCATTCCATTCCCCCTAGTCCTATCACTACCTGAGATCCTGAGAAGTCCCTCCCCAGCCTTCCTGTAGGCCCCCTTCAGATACTGGAAAGCCACAATGAGGTCACCTCGGAGCCTTCTCTTCTCCAGACTGAACAGCCCCAACTCCTTCAGTCTGTCCTCATAGGAGAGGTGCTCCAGCCCTCTGCTCATCCTCGTGGCCCTTCTCTGGACACGCTCCAGCACGTCCACATCTCTCCTGTAATATGGGCTCCAGAACTGGACGCAGTACTCCAGGTGGGGTCTCACCAGAGCTGAGTAGAGGGGAGAAGCACCTCCCTTGACCTGCTGGTCACACTTCAAGGTTGGTCAGGCAGAACTCTCTGGTGCATGTTTGTCATATGCCAGACACTTGAGGGCTGGTCTTGGCCTGATGCAGCCTGAAAGAGGCATGCGGGCAAGGTCCTAAGTGCATCTCTCCTGGGGTTGTATATGGTGTGATCAAATCTGGGACACGGTGTCAGCACTGAGGGATCCTATCCTATCAGCGGCACTCGGGCGGCCCTGTCTTCACGTGCTTACGGCTCGTGAGGCCAGCGCCTTCGGCGGCGGAATTTGAACAGAGGACAGCGCTTCGCGCGGGGCTCCGCTCGGCAGCAGCCCCTTCGGAACAGCGCCGGATCGGCGGCCACTTGGGCGGGCTTTCGTGCTTCTCCTCCTCGGGCTGCGGTGGCGGCTGAGCTCGCCACGCTTCCTGAACGCACAGCGGCACTCGGGGCGGCCCTGTCTTCACGTGCTTACGGCTCGTGAGGCCAGCGCCTTCGGCGGCGGAATTTGAACAGCGGACAGCGGTTCGCGCGGCTCCGCTCGGCAGCAGCCCCTTCTCTGGTACTCTCTCGTGCTCTCGCGCGCCGCCGCACTTTTCTAAATTTTTGTCCAGTGGGTGGTGTGTCCAGGGGCAGCCACGGCTGTGGCCAGGGGCAGCATGGTTATAACGCGCAGCAAAATCTCCTTTAAAAAATCAGTGTCGACCCAGACTGAGGTAGAACACAAGCAGGTAGCTGTCCAGGTATCTGGCTGTAGTGAGTGCTGGGGCCTGGCTCTTGAGATGCAGGGTAGTGGGGGCAACTCTTGCATTAGGTGTGAGCAGATTGGCTATCTGCTCGACCTTGTGGCCAGACTAAAGGATGAGGTTGCTAGTCTTAGAGATGTATGGGCTTGTAGAAAAGTGATGAGCCACAGGAGGAAAGAGATGAACCCGAGTAAGCAGGCTCCACAGGCTCCCCCAGCAGAAACTGGTTGTTCGAAAAGCAGAGGGGAATGGATACACGTTCCTCTCAAAGGACACAAATTAAAACCTCCTTGCCTCCCCCCACCTCCCTCACTGCCCTTGGAAAACAGGTATGGGGCGCTGGAGATCGAGGGTGAGGTGATACTGATGCCGGAGGACACACCATCTGGGGTCTTCCCTGAGGCTAAACAGCCTAAGGTTAAACAGCCTAAGGTTAAACAGCCTAAGGTAAAGCAGCCTAAGGCAACGCAGCCTAAGGTTAAACAGCCTTCCCCTGGCATCAGGACTTGCTCCCTAAAAAGAAAAGGAGGGTAATTGTAATTGGTGATTCCCTCCTGAGGGGAACAGAAGGTCCCATATGTAGGCCGGACCCATCTCATAGGGAAGTTATTAGCCTAGCAGGAGTCCAAGTTGGAGATGTTACCAGAAGGCTGCCCAGTCTGGTACAGCCCTCAGATTATTATCCCTTATTGGTCATGCAGTTAGGGAATGATGATGTTGGTACCAGGCCTCCCAGGGCTATCAAAAATGACCTCAGGGCCCTGGGAGATCTGGTTGAGGGGTCAGGTGCACAAATAATTTTTACATCGATACCGTTAGTTGCAGGAGGGAACACAATAAGGAACAGGTCAGCCGCTGTAGTCAACAAGTGGCTTAGGGGCTGGTGCAGACGAATGAATTTTGGGTTTTTCGATCTTGGGGAACTTTCTACTGCACCAGGTCAGCTGGTAACAGATGGAGTACATCTGTCCCAGAGGAGGGGAAAGGTCATAATACATGAGAATGGCCTGTCCCCCAAAGGTAAAAAGATTCTGGGAAGGGAATTAGCAAGTCTCATTGACAGGGCTTTAAACTAGCTTCGAAGGGGGAGGGTCGGAAACCAGTGCCCTCAGGCAGGAGTCTGGAGGTGATAAGCTAGACCTAGAGGTGAAACCAGCAGCCCGGCTGCAGTGCATGTACACTAATGCACGAAGCATGGGTAACAAACAAGAGGAGCTGGAAGCCTTGTTGCAGCAAGAAAGTTATGATGTAGTAGCCATCACAGAGACGTGGTGGGACGACTCGCATGACTGGAGCGCTGCAATTGATGGCTACAGGCTCTTCAGGAGAGACAGGCAAGGAAGAAGGGGTGGAGGGGTGGCCCTGTACGTCAGGGAGGCACTGGATGCTGTTGAGATGGAGATCAGGGATGATCGGGTTGAGTGCTTGTGGGTGAGAATTAGAGGGAAGACCAACAGGGCAGACATCCTGGTTGGCGTCTGTTATAGACCACCCAACCAGGAGGAGGATGTCGATGAGGCATTCTATAGGCAGCTTAAGGCTGTCTCAAGATCACCTGACCTCGTTCTCATGGGTGACTTCAACCTGCCTGATATCTGTTGGGATCTCAACACAGCAGAGAGGAGGCAGTCTAGGAGGTTCTTAGAGTGCATGGAGGACAGCTTCTTATCCCAGGTGCTGCGTGAGCCTACCAGGGGGTAAGGCTATGCTTGACCTCCTCTTCACCAACAGGGAAGGGCTGGTGGGTGATGTGGTGGTCGGAGGGTGTTTAGGCACCAGTGACCACGACATAATAGAGTTTTCAGTATGCAGCCAAGCCAAGAGGGGGAGCAAGAAGACCTCCACTCTGGATTTCCGGAGGGCAGACTTCAGGCTACTCAAGGAACTAATTCAGAAGGTTCCTTGGGAATCAGCCCTTAAAAATAAAGGGGTCCAGGAGAACTGGACCTACTTCAAGGAAGAACTATTGAAGGTGCAAGAACAGGCTGTGCCGGTGTGCCGGAAGATGAGCCGCCGGGGCAGACGGCCAGCCTGGATGGGCAATGAACTTTTAATAGAACTTAGGGAAAAAAGAGGGTGTATCATCTTTGGAAGAAAGGGGAGGCAACCTACAGAATGTTTAGGGATGTTGCTAGGTTGTGCAGGAAGAAAATTAGGGAGGCAATGCCCATTTAGAACTTAGACTGGCCTCTGCTGTGAAGGACAACAAAAAGTCCTTCTATAAATACATCAATAGCAAGAAGAAGGGCAAGGACAACCTCCACTCCTTGGTTGACATGGAGGGGAACGTTGTAACAAAGAATGAGGAAAAGGCAGAGGGACTTAACACCTTCTTTGCCTCAATCTTCACTAGCAGGGCAGAACGTCTTCCAGACAGCTGGCCTGCAGAGCTGGCAGAAGGAGCCAGAGAGCTGCATAGTTTACCACTGCTCCAAGAGGAAGTTAGAGATCTACTGAGCCGCTTGGACCCCCACAAGGCCATGGGACCGGATGGGATCCATCCTAGGGTGCTGAGATTGCTGACAGATGAGCTGTCCAAGCCACTTTCCATCATTTTTCAGCAGTCCTGGCTCACTGGAGAGGTCCCAGAAGACTGGAAGCTGGCTAACGTGGTGCCCATCCACAAGAAGGGCCGGTTGGATGAGCCAGGGAATTATAGGCCTGTCAGCCTGACCTCAGTGCCAGGCAAGATTATGGAACGGGTCATCTCGAGTGCGATCACACGGCACTTACAGGATGACCAGGGGCTCAGGCCTAGCCAGCATGGATTTAGGAGGGGCAGGTCCTGCCTGACCAACCTGATCTCCTTCTATGATCAGGTGACCCGCCTGGTGGGTGTGGGGAGGCCTGTGGATGTGGTCTACCTGGACCTCAGCAAGGCCTTTGACACCGTTCCCCACAGCAAACTCCTGGCCAAGCTGGCAGCCCGTGGCTTGGACAGGAGCACACTGCGTTGGGTTAGGAACTGGCTGGAGGGCCGAGCCCAGAGAGTAATGGTGAATGGCACCACATCCAGCTGGCGGCCAGTCACTAGTGGTGTGCCCCAGGGATCAGTACTGGGCCCCATGCTCTTCAACATCTTTATTGATGATCTGGATGAGGGCATTGAGTCCATCATCAGTAAATTTGCAGATGACACCAAGCTGGGGGCAGCAGTTGATTTGCTGGAGGGCAGAGAGGCTTTGCAGAGGGACCTCGACAGGCTGGACAGATGGGCAGAGTCCAATGGCATGAGATTTAACACATCCAAGTGCCGGATTCTGCACATTGGCCACAACAACCCCAGGCAGTGCTACAGGCTGGGGTCAGAGTGGCTGGAGAGTGGCCAGGCAGAGAGGGACCTGGGGGTACTGGTTGATTGTAGGCTGAACATGAGCCTGCAGTGTGCCCAGGCAGCCAAGAAGGCCAATGGCATCCTGGCTTGCATCAGGAACAGTGTGGCCAGCAGGAGCAGGGAGGTCATTGTGCCCCTGTACACTGCACTGGTTAGGCCGCACCTTGAGTACTGTGTCCAGTTCTGGGCCCCTCAGTTTAGGAAGGATGTTGACTTGCTGGAACGTGTCCAGAGAAGGGCAACAAAGCTGGTGAGGGGTTTGGAACACAAGCCCTATGAGGAAAGGCTGAGGGAGCTGGGGTTGCTTAGCCTGGAGAAGAGGAGACTGAGGGGTGACCTTATTGCTCTCTACAACTACCTGAAGGGAGGTTGTAGCCAGGCAGAGGTTGGCCTCTTCTCCCAGGCATCCAGCACCAGAACAAGAGGACACAGTCTCAGGCTGCGCCAGGGCAGGTTTAGGCTGGATGTTAGGAAGAAGTTCTACACGGAGAGAGTGATTGCCCATTGGAATCGGCTACCCGTGGAGGTGGTGGAGTCACCTTCACTGGAGGTGTTCAGGAGAAGACTTGATGGGGTGCTTGGCTGTATGGTCTAGTTGTTGGGTGGGTTGGATTGGTTGATGGGTTGGACGCGATGATCTTGAAGGTCTCTTCCAACCTGGTGTATTGTATTGTATTGTATTGTAAGACATGGTGTCTATGGGATCTCACCGAAGCTGAGAAGCTAAACAGGATATGACTGATTTTTAAGTCCATTGTTTGATGTACTGTGGGCCTGTTTCTCAGATGCTGTGCTGCTTGAGCATGTTATGAGAGCTGACACAGAAGAGAATGAGTATGAAAAAATGCAGACATCATGTTGAATTTATGATTCAGATTGAAGTGCATTAATAATACATTGAACACATGTATTATATATGTGGAGGTTCCTATTGGAACATTTCTTGAGGGCAGCTGAAGTTTAGTGCCATAGCAGAATGAGAACAGTTTTAAAGGAAATGTAGATTACTGTAATTTCTCTTCTAAACTATACTGAGCAATAATTACAGGGCTTGCACAGGGTGCATGGCAGGAAACTCAAACTCTCATTAAAATCTGCATTCCCTCCTCTGGCCACAGTGTTAGACCTTACCAAACTCTTTGGTGAGGGAAGAATGAAAAATATGGTGCAGGTTACAAGTCCAAAAACCACAAAGAATATGTCCAAGAAAATCTGTTGATGCTGGAATTGAAGCCCTCTAACTGAAATCACATTGTTCCCAGGAAGCCAACCCACTCATCTTATTAAGAATACATGAAATAGTGGAAGCTTTCTGAATACTTATTTATCATTTCAAAGGTCCAGAAGGGTTTCTCAAAGTTCCTCCCCTTCCCTGAGAAAGCAGCCAGAGGCATACCAGAGGCACAGTCACAACACATGCGCTGAGCCACTCTTAGTCTTTCCATACAACTCCTTTCCTTTTACAGAATGTCAGATGTGCTTTCAATGTGCTCTGTTTCCTGAAAACAGCTGAGCTGATAACAGTCACATGTGGGACTCAAGAGGGAAAGGGGAGATTTGCTTATGCCAGAGGACAAACACTGCTACCTTCTCAGCTAGCTTTAAAATCTCCTTCTGAGTATACAGTCTCTTTGCTCTTCACCAGACCTTCAGCTCAGAGGCAGGTCAGGTGGTCTTAGATGCTCTTCCAGAGACAAAAGTGCTTGTTTCTTCCATGGAAATTTTAGTAAAGGTCCTTTCTCCCTGCAGAGAAACAAGAGAAAGCTTGCAGTGCCTGTTAGTAGTAAACCCAAACTTGGGACCTTTTCTTTCCACACACAGACTTTTCTGTTGATAGGGTGCTTGGGGACACCATTCTGCCAAATGTGAACATTTCATGCTGAGAGGACATTCTTTTCATGCTTCCTGTGATTCTGGGCCCCGTTGGCAGCTTTAGGCCATTAGAAATTACTTGGATGCCTGCTTACAGCTCAGTGCCTTTCTGCTTCCCTGAATTTAGTGCAAAAAGAAACAAAAGCCAAGGGGAATGCAGCTACTCAGAGAGTCCTTTGAGGTGCTAAGCATGGGGAGATCATCAGCTTTTTACAGGAGGTTCAGCTATGGGTTGAATCTCACTGGACAGTGGATTCCCCTCCCTCAGCTGCTGCTGTGGCTGGAAGAGGAATTTTGCCCCCTCTTTCTTGGACACACCAGCCCTTAGTGTTGCTGGCTATCTCCGCACTGGAACTGAGGGAGTTGGGGCTGTTCAGTCTGGAGAAGGCTCCAAGGAGACCTTCTTGTGGCCTTACAGTATCTGAAGGGGGCTACAAGAAAGCTGGGGAGGGACTTCTGAGGGTGTCAGGGAGTGATAGGACTGGGGGAAATGGAGCAACACTAGAAATGGGGAGATTCAGATTGGATGTTACGAAGAAGTTGTTCCCCATGAGGGTGGTGAGAGCCTGGCACAGGTTGCCCAGGGAGGTGGTGGAAGCCTCATCCCTGGAAGTTTTGAAGGTCAAGCTGGATGTGGCTGTGAGCAACCTGCTGTAGCATGAGGTGTCCCTGCCCATGGCGGGAGGATTGGAACTGGATGATCCTTGAGATCCAGTCCAACCCTGACAATTCTAGGATTCTATGATTCTATGCTCATGACTGAGCTTGAGTCCTGGATTCTCAGCTGTGTTAAGGTACATAAATTCTTTAGGGATCTGGGACATATCATCTATGTCAATAACATGTCTTAGTTATCAATTTCCAGTTCTAGTGCCAACAGTCAGGACAGCCAGGGAAGAAAACCCTCTTCCAAACTAAGCACTGCAAATGTCTTAGCTAAAAATCAAATGAAAATCCTTGCTGGACCTTTACAGTTTGTTGTGGAAAACCACTCTGCTTAGAGGTGGGAGAGTCCATTGACATCAACACCTCTTGGCTCTGCCATAGCCCTGGTTGTCCAACTGCAATGAAACAGACCCAGTTCTTCTGTTCAGTACTCTGCCATGGAGCTAGGCCTTCGGGTCAAGATGAGCAAAAATGGTGATGAGTCCCATGCTGCATTTCCTTCAGTGTTTCAAAAAAGACTTAAATACTGGTGCAGGCAATAGCATCCTGACCCAGGAACAAGAGCTGGAAAAGAGCCATGTCAACATATTGGATGTGAAACAGAAAATACCCACCCTCCTGGAGACACTAAGATTTTAATCTTTCCATTTGCAAAAGAACATTGGGCTTGGAAAGCAGTCTTTCATAGCTCAGCAGAAGATGTAGACTCCTTGAACCAAGAGACCAGAAGAGATAGAGCCATGGAGAAGAAAATACAGACTTTGTAATTAAAGTCCTAGTCAGTTATTGGCACAGCTTCTAATAGGTCCTATTAACCTTTGGAAGAAATACTTGCAAGGAGCTTGAAAGGTCTTTCAAAATGAAACAGCCATATTTGACTGTTAACTGGCAGAGCAGGAGAATAAACCAAGCCCAAGTATGTAACTCAGCAAAGACAGCAGAGCAGTGAGACTTAGACAAGGCAAAAGAGAGAGAGGTTTTGCATGATGCTTACCTGTGAGCAGAGTGGCAAGGCTCCCATGCCAGTTTAGTGAGAGATAGCCAGCAGTTAGTGGAAGCTAGAGAATGATTCAGTTCAAGGATTCTCTTTCAGCTGAGGTTTGTAGGAGGGAGCACCCATGAGAGGTGAACAAGAAAAGCCATAGCCACTGTGATGGCCAGTGCGCTGATGGCCTCCTGCTGTCCACTTCGGGTCTACAGGGCTCTGTTCTTACAACCTCCTTCTCATTGCAAAGAGCACGTGGACAGAGATCTTCGCTTGCACTTTTGCACAGCCCCTTTGCAAAGTCTCTGTTATCCACATACAGATGTTCTAGCAATTTACCTGGGAGGACATTCCAAGTTTGCCAGGCTGAGAAGAAGTATTTAAGAGAGTAAAAGAGAAGGTGAGGGGGGAACTGAGTGCATTTCCTGTGTAACTTATACTTGCAGGCTTCTGAAATTGCCCTGGCTTTGAGAATGTGCTAAATTGAATCTAAACTGCAATGGCTACAAAGTAGATGTTCCTGTTCATTGCTCTTCAAGCGTTCATCATGCTTATGAAGTTTCACAGAAACCTCTGTGACAAGAAGGGAGGTGACAGATTGCTTCTGCACTCTACCGCACTCCAAGGCATGCTGTGAAATGATGCTTCTGTCTCTTAAACCTCTGTCCAGCTTGGGTAGGTTTCTCCTGGCTGAGTTCTTGGAGCATGATGGTATTGCAGAGATGTTCTTTATGACAGAATATGAGAAAGTGTGCAATTTTTATTTTGAACTAAGTAATTTTCTTTTCAGTTGGTTGCTTTTTAGTTTTGGTGGATTTTTGATTTTGGTTTTATTTCCTCTCCCTGTTAAGCTGATTGTTATAGTCAAACATTCCTTTCACTTTTTCCCTTCTTCCCTTAGTCTCTGATCTAAATCAAAATAATAATAATATGAAGATAATAACAATGCTCTCACAGCAATGAAGTTGAACTAATTACAGCCGTTTTTCAGTTCCTCTATTTTCATTTTCTCTTAAGCTACATTTCATTGCTATCTATTGGAGAATTTACCATATTCAGGCTCAGGAGGATTTAAGTGTGACTTTCCAACATGAAGTCTGCCATAATTCTATTCCTTTAAAAAAAACAAAACCAAACCCCAAAGGAAGTCACAGAGCTTGACCATTTGAAACCAAGCAAGAAGAGTAATCCACAATAATTACTTAAATAAGACTAGAAGGATGAGAAAGAAAGTGTAATATTTAGCCCACTGATCGAGGCTTTCCTCAGAGGCAAAGGAGAGAGATACACAGCTCCTGAGGCAATTCTGCCATTCCTAAGATGAGCCTAAGCTGAATGTGATGAGTTGCATTCAGATGTCATTCTATTCAATTTAGAGAGCAGAAATGTGTAGCTTAGACCTGATATGTGACTTTCACCTGGTGACATTCAGGTGTCCAACCTCGTCAACCATCACTACAGTTGATTACACTCATGGGAAACACTCCAGAGTCACTGTCTGCTTATGGAAGAGATGCTGAAGACATTCAGATATTAGCAAAGTGTTTCTCATGTCCACTACATGCAACTGTTTGACCTATCATGGATGTCAATCTCTCTGTATTATGAGCTCTTCACACTTTTTAGTGTCTTACTTTCAGCTCCTACAGAGAGTTCAGGCTGGACAGATGGGCAGAATCAAACGGCATGAGATTGAACACATCCAAGTGCCGGGTTCTGCACATTGGCCACAACAACCCCAGGCAGTGCTACAGGCTGGGGTCAGAGTGGCTGGAGAGCGGCCAGGCAGAGAGGGACCTGGGGGTGCTGGTTGATGGGAGGCTGAACATGAGCCTGCAGTGTGCCCAGATGGCCAAGAAGGGCCAATGGCATCCTGGCCTGCATCAGGAACAGTGTGGCCAGCAGGAGCAGGGACGTCATTCTGCCCTGTACTCAGCACTGCTTAGGCCACACCTTGAGTACTGTGTCCAGTTCTGGGCCCCTCAGTTTAGGAAAGATGTTGAGATGCTGGAACGAGTCCAGAGAAGGGCAACAAAGCTGAGGAGGGGTTTGGAACACAGCCCTGTGAGGAGTGGCTGAGGGAGCTGGGGTTGCTTAGCCTGGAGAAGAGGAGACTCAGGGAAGACCTCATTGCTGAGGGAGGTTGTAGACAGGCAGAGGTTGGTCTCTTCTCCCAGGCAACCAGCAGCAGAACAAGAGGACACAGTCTCAAGCTGTGCCAGGAGAGGTTTAGGCTGGAAGTTAGGAAGAAGTTCTACACAGAGAGAGTGATTGCCCATTGGAATGGGTTGCCCAGGGAGGTGGTGGAGTCACCATCATTGGAGGTGTTCAGGAGGAGACCTGATAGGGTGCTTTGTTGCATGGTTTAATTGATTAGGTGGTGTTGGATGATCGGTCTCTTCCAACCTGGTCTATTCTAGTCTAGTCTAGTCTAGTCTATTCATTGGAGCAAATCAGTCTTACCACACTGACTGTAATGACAATATAAATTCCTAAGGAGGTATTAATTCTTTTCCCCAAATCATTCAGTAATGGAACACAAAGAAATGTGTTGTGCAGCACTGAGGTGTAGTGTGGAGCTGTGAAACTGCTCAGTACGTGTTCAGGTATTAAAATTTCCAGCACTTCCTTTATCAGCGTGCAAACTCATTTATCACCATGTAGTTATGAAGGTATAGTACATAACATTAAACAGGAATCTGCTCAGCTGAAGGATTAGATGTAAGCACATTGTTCTCAGAAATGAGCTGTCTTTTGAACATTGTTTTGTATATCCATAAGTAAGCTAATGAAGAGCTTTGCTGTCAATCTGGACAGTGGAACTCAGCGCACCCTCAGCAAGCTTATGGATGGCACCAAGCTGTGTGACCCAGTTGACATACTGGAGGGAAAGGATCCATCCTAAGGGACCTGGACAGGCTTGAAAGGTGAGTCCAACCTCATATTCAACAAGTCCAAGTGCAAGGTCCTACACATGGGTCAGTGTAATCCCAAACACAAATGTAGGCTGGGGCAGCAGTGGCTCAAGAGCAGTCTTCAAGAGCAGTCTTGAGGAGAAGGACTTCAGGCTGTCAGCTGATGAGAAACTCATCATGAGCCAGCAATGTGCACTCACTGCCCAGAAGGCCAACTGTGTCTTGGGCTGCATCAAAAGAGGTGTGACCAGAAAGATAAGGGAGGTGATTCTCCTTCTCTGCTCTGCTCTTGTGAGACCCTACCTGGAGTACTGCATCCACTTCTGATGTCCCCAGCATAAGAAGGACATCAAACTGCTGAGGTGGATCCAGAGGAAAGCCACAGGATGATCAGAGGGCTGGAGCACTCTCCCTGTGGGGACAGACTGTGATCGTTGGGGCTGTTCAGCCTGGAGAAGGCTCTGGGGAATCCTTGTAGCTGTTCCAGTCTCAGAAGGAAGCCTACAAGAAATCTGAAAAGGGACTTTTTACAAGGGCTTGTAGCAACAGGACAAGAGGGAACAGACTGAAGCTGAGGAGGACAGATTTAGACTGGAGATTAGGAAGAAATTCTTTCCAGTGAGGGTGGTGAGGCACTGGTTGCCTAGGGAGGCTGTGGATGCCCCTCTTCCTGGAGGTGTCCAGGGCCAGGTTGAATGAGGTGTTGAGCAATCTGGGCTGGTGGGAGGTGCCCCTGCCCATGGCAGAGGGATTGGAGCTGGATTAACATTAAGGTCCATTCCAACCCAAAGTATTCTATGAATCTATAAAAAAACCCACCCTCCTGCAAATTCTCAGACCCTGCTTTTATTTCTGTGTCTAATTTCAGGCTTCTTGGGTTCACTACTGCAGCAGCACACAGAAGGGAAGAGCTCCTTTCTGACACTTGTACTCTGCAGCTGCTTGCTCTCGGCCCTCTGATTGCACTTGTGTGCCAGCATCACAGTCTGCAGCCATGTGAGCACTTGTTAATCATTTCTGTGCAAAGTCTGGTGGCCTGACCTGTTCTCTGAAGTGTTCGACTCTGCTAAAAGAGTGATCCTGTATCAATTTTACCGCCTACTGTCTTGGAATAAAGCATGTGGTAGACAGGAGTGATACCATCTTCAATCATTGTTGTCTACTGTTATGTGCCTAAGCCCTGGGCTGAACTCAGATATGCAGAATACATTGATCAGAATTCCAGCCATTTTAAGGATGTTTTAAAAATAAGGACATGGTTTATTTTTTAATTCTTCCTTACCTATTTAAGAAGTCACAGGCTGTCCAGATTTTCTTTGCAATGGGGAAGGTTAGATGATAAAATGGGAGTTGTAGTTATTTGCATGATTTCAAAAGCAGAAGTTACAGAAGACACCAAAAGTACTGACTTAATATTATGATTAGACTTGACAGAAAATAGACTCATTAGCAGAGAATTGCCTAATTATCCAGTACTGATGATATGGATAGTAAGCAGGATTGAAATGTCATCCTTCTGCTTGAGTACTACCATCTTTCAACAGCTTTTGAATCCTATATCCTTTGAGGTCCCAAAACTTTGTGTTGGACAGTGTTGACAAATATTTGCCCCTGGTTTGAGTTTTGAAGCTGTCTACAGATATTCTTGGAAATTCCTGAACCATACACAGAGCAGGAAAACAGCCCCACAAGGAGCATGATCATTTAAATAAACAGTGAACACGAATGGGTAATTTCAAGAGACTTTGTATTCTGATTTGTGTCTTCTTTGCCCCATTCAAAGCAAGAATACTCTATGTAATGGGGGATATCTGTGTTCAGCCAGCCCACAAATGCATGTCTGATTTTGTGATGGGAGAAAGGACACAGTGTTGGCTTGAGAACCTCCACAATGGTCCTACATGACTCTTGGCCAAAAGGTTTCCACCAAAGAAAATCCTCCCAGATTCCATACTGTTCATTCAGGCACAGTAGGTGCTTCAATCAGTGGAAAGTTATACTTACTGTAAACATCAGGGTTGTCAGACTTCAACTATGCTTCAAGACAAGAAAAAAGCCATGAGGACAGGCTGAGGAAGATGGGGGTGTTCAGTCTGGAGAGGGGGAGGCTTTGGGGAGACCTAATAGCAGCCTGCCAGTACCTGACGGGGACCACAGGGAAGATGGAGAGATACTGTTTGGAAAGGCCTGCAGTGACAGGACCAGGGACAATGGCTTCAAACTAGAACAGAGCAGATTGAGATTGGATGTTAGGGACAAGTTCTGCACCATGAGGGTGGTGGAACACTGGCACATGTTGCCCAGGGAGGTGGTTGAGCCCCAACCCTGAAGATATTCAAGGTGAGGCTGGACAGGGCTCTGGGCAGCCTGATCTAGTTGGGGATATCCCTGCTGACCTCAGAGGGGTTGGACTGGATGACCTTTGGAGGTCCCTCCCAACCCAAACTATTCTGTGATTTCTCATGGCAAAACAAGGCAATCTGATGAGAACATTTGCATAGTCTGCATTGCTGTTTAACAGTCTGGCCAGATGCGAAATCATGGGGTCAGATTCAATTGGACATGTAGCTTTTGATATTTCACAACACTGTCAGAAATATCTTTGTTTTCCTAACCCAGAACCTTGCACAAAATGCCATTGCCCCTTTACAGGCAGACCATAGCAAGCATTACATTTCTTCAGGTAGTAATGGTAAGATATGAAATCTGTTTCTTTAACTACACCAGATGAAACCAGAGTAAATGGAGAAAATCTTTCCTTTTGACAGAAAGTGGAATGGAATCATTTTCATTTAATGAAGAAATGTCATTTAATGGCTGCATCTGTGCTCTTCTTCTGTTAGCTATGTTGTCTTGAATGTCATTAATTCTAACTGAAAAACCATACAATCAATTGATTTGATTTGAAATGCTGTTAAATGAACTTGCACCTAACCAGGCTTTAAAAACCAAATAAAAAGGACCCTTAAGATTAATAATAGTTGACGTGGAAGCAATTGGTATTGCTCATTAAAATCCTGCTGCCAAAAATCTTTGGCTGGGTGATTTTAAGTGGTTTAAAATAGATAAAATGCAATGGGGGGGTCTGTGTGTGGAAGTGATGCCTAGATGAAGCTAATGTTAATAAAAACTCAGGTTTAGTACTGTACTGAAAGGAAGGAGGCAATCAAGTACTGCTGAAATGTTTCAAGCAGGTGGTTGGTGCCAGATGACAAACTCAAGCTGGAATGCCAAGAGAGAGGTAGTTAAATTTGTGTATGTGATTTGTGTACATATCTAAATGCTCATGAACCTGTTTGAATTGCAAGTTTCTTACTAAGATCCAATAAAAAAGCCCCAGCTGATGCATGCAGTAATCATTTGCAGTGCTAGAATAGTACTGAAAGTATGGGGACAAGCCTGTTAGGAAGGACTGAAAATTTATTTTTTTCCTGTCTCACTGAGTGAATTAATTTCAGTCTGTGCTGCCAGTTTTCCTTAAATCTGGATAGGACTGCAGTGGAGCATTAATGAATGAAGGCACCAGCTGAGATGAAGGCACTCAACCCCTTAATCAAATTAGCAGAAATCCAGTACAGCTCCAAAGGAGGTAAGGGCCTAAGCCATAGCTGGGCCAAGAACTCCCCTAGGAAACCCACGAAGGAGCAGAGAGACCTCAGTGCATATGAACTCACACCATCGATCGTGCAATTAACACACAAATAGTGGGTGGCATTTCCCAGACTCATTTATTAAGGAGCAAAGAAAATTGTGGGTACAAGCCACTTGGAGCTTATCTTTCCCATTGTATGTAATTTGAGCACAATCCAAACACTTTGTTCCATAAATATGACAGCCTAAGTGAGTCTTCTTTGGGCTCTCCCTGCTCAGCACGGTGGCTTCAGGACCCCTTGAGCTGAAACACCTCTCAAGGTTGCTCCTTGAGTGACAGAAACCTTTTACTACTGATGAATTGTTGGATGAGCCTAGTTTGAGTTCTTCCTGAACTGAAACTGGACTGCACATGAGATGACTCTCCTTTGAGCCAGGACACTTCTGAAGGTTTGAGATTCCTGAGATGAGAGTAAGAGATCTTTCATTACCCAAGGCAGAGAGACCTCTTATTTGGAACAAATCCTTGGTAAGTGATAGCAAGTTCAGTTAGTGCTGATGAAACATTGCTAATCCATGTAGTTGCTCAATATTAATTATTACAAACTTCACACATAGAACCTTGTAGACATTAACTGTAGACTAAGGCTGGGACTAAATCTAGATCCAACTCTCTCTCTTGGAAAAGTTTTGAAAGCAAGAGGGTCCATTCTGAGCCTTGTGACCCAATAGAAAGGTCTTCCTTACCCTTTTGTGTCTCTGCATAAATCATTCTAGCTCAATTCTAATTCAATTAACCTTTGTGTGTTCCTTCCATGTAGTAATAGAGTGAACTTTGCCATTGAACTTTGTTAAGCTGCACTTCTACAACATCATGTTAAAATCACTTTTGCCATACCTGTGATGGTGATTCTCTCACTGATCTCAATGGCTGATCCACAGCAAATTGGCATAGTCAGCAAGATCCTAAATCAGGATTTGAGACAAACTGGTGCACTTGGCAGGATTCTGAATGTGTACTCATGACACCAGCACATATGGGCAATGTAAATGACGAGAAGGAAGGCAAATCAATCCAGCACCGTGTGAGTCTTCTACACTGTTGTTGCTTCCCCTGGAAATTGAGGTCACCATCTAACAAACTGCAACAGTAATTGTTCCAGAGGGCTGCAGAGTGAAGCTTTTTTGTTAGAACCATATTTTCTAACACTGGATAAAGTGCTTTCTTCTCCCAAGAGTAGCAAGCATCAAAACAGATAAAAAGTTGCTTTTGATGTATCTGTACTTCTACAAACTCCCTGGAAAAGTATGTGTGCTTTGCTTTGAGACACTGAGTTAAGGTACAGTGAGCACAGTGAGCCCGTGTACCAGAGCCCAAACTGGGATGCTAAAACTGCCACCATAACGTATCCTAGGGCCCCAGCTAAGCACAGGTTGACTTTTGCTTCTAGCTCACGACTGCTTGGACAGCAATCTCCTTCCTCAGCACAAACCCTGCACCCTTTCACTTACCCACATGCTTTCATTTTTACTGTCTCTCATGGTTGCACACTGTGTAACTCAGACATGAATGCTCTTTTGCGTTAGATTCCTTCAAAGATGATAGAAATATCAACTCCCTTTGAAAGCTATTGATACCACAGACTTCTATTTGTAATCGGTTGAGCTTATTTAAGTCTTCCCTCATCATCATGATCTGTTTGTGTGAGTCAGAAAAGGAAAGACTTTTGCTGCAGTTGTTACACAGCTGAGGCAATACTCAGAAACTCATCCTGATGGAATCTTCTCTTACCAGTCCTTCAGAACACAGGATTTCTTCTTCCTACTTCTGATGTCTAAACCAGTGCATGTCTTTATCACCGAACAAACAATATCAAGCCCTACATATTTACATAGTTTTAACCAGTCGACCTAGGTTTCCAGGGTCTGTCTCTAAATACTTCCATGACACCTTTAATCCCCATACTGCAAAAGGGAGGCAAACACTACAGCCCAATCTAGCTGCTGCTTTATCCTTGGGCAGTCATTTATCACTGAACTACAGTAACCAGAGGGTTTGCATGCATCAAAGTAAAATCCTTGCATAAGAAAGCCATTCAGAGAGAATAAAATGAAAGAAAAAAAGGAAAACTGAAGGATTTAGGAATGAACACATAGCAACATGCAGGGCCAAAGGAAAAATATTACATTCTATGCTTCCTCTTCTAAGAAGAGACACAGTTTTCACCACCTTATTTTGACTGCATTTCAGAAGAACTCTTTGAGAAGTAGCTTTTATCTGCTCCGATGTGTTTTTCAGACACGCAGAGAATATGTAAGTCTTTCACTTTTAGCATCGGGCTCCTGTGCCAAACATTCCCCTCAAACATATATCTCTTGGAGGCAAAACTCACATGTTTGTTGCCTCACCCCCAGACAAATGGCTTTGCATGACTCATAGAAGTGGAACTATTAACCCTAATTGAAATGCACATCTAAACCAACACTTAACCCTGATTTTCTTTAAGCAGCACTCGAGGCTGTGGGCGATACTGTGTTATTTAGATAGCACCTTGCAGCCTGGAGGCTTCAACCATGCTTTATTTACATAAAGTCTCATTTATTTTGTAAGAACTAAACTCTTCCCCATCACTGCTATGATCTCCTTTGGCACAGAAAATATCCAGCAGATGTTTATCAGCCTACAGAAATGCTGTGTAAAAAGAAATAAAAAGAGATTGTGCATCTCACTGAAACCAGGGAGTGAAATGAGGAGGAACACCATGAGGAATAAAGATTAGGGGAAAAAAGCTGTCCCCGGGCTTCCATCCTTCATTTGTGCAGTTGTGCAGGTCATCTGTAGACAGAAACAGAGAGGAAAAAAGCAGTCACTGCATTTCCACTCATTTGTTGTTTGTTTGTTTTTTTTCACAGTCCTGCTAGTCACAGCCTGCACAGTGCACTGAGGCACAGGAACCACTCTGGGTAGTCTCTCTGGAGAAAACACTGCTGTGTTTTACATAACATGAAAAAGCAAACGCATAAGCCAAGGCTTTGAGAAGTGACACTTTCTTTGGCTGTAGAATAAAAGGTATTTTTAAAGTGGGTAGGGCCCCTGGATTTGTTTCAGAAACAGATACCTATTAGGAAGCACTAATTTCACCACTTGGGTCAGGCAGTGACAACCTCCTGAGAGTGCAGAGAATAAATTGCCAGGAGAGGACTTGCACAAATCTTCAAATAGTACACACTTGCTGAAGTGGTGTCTGGCTCTTGCTGTTTAAAGTAGTCTGAGCAACATTATTGTATGTGTTTGATTACAAAACAGTACAGAAGAGACAGCAACACTTTATTAGTTGTGTATGGAAAAATTCTCTCTCTACTTAGAATAGAGTAGCATAGTAATAGCATAGCATAGCATAGCATAGCATAGCATAGCATAGCATAGCATAGCATAGCATAGCATAGCATAGCATAGCATAGCATAGCATAGCATAGACCAGACCAGACCAGACCAGACCAGACCAGACCAGGTTGGAAAAGAGCTTCAAGATCATCAAATCCAACCTATCACCCAACACCATCTGATCAACTAAACCATGGCAAACAAGCACCCCATCAAGTCTCCTCCTGAACACCTCCCTGGGCAGCACATTCCAATGGCCAATCTCTCTTTCTGGGAAGAACTTCTTCCTAACATTCAGCCTAAACCTCTCCTGGCACAGCTTGAGACTGTGTCCTCTTGTTCTGGTGCTGGGTGCCTGGGAGAAGAGGTCAACCCCCACCTAGCTACAGCCTCCCTTAAGGTAGTTGTAGAGAGCAAGAAGGTCTCCTCTAAGCCTTCTCCTCTCCAGGCCAAGCAACCCCAGCTCCCTCAGCTTCTCCTCACAGGGCTGTGCTCCAAACCCCTCCACAGCTTTGTTGCCCTTCTCTGGACACGCTCCAGCAAGTCAACATCCTTCCTAAACTGAGGGGCCCAGAACTGGACACAATACTCAAGGTGTGGCCTAACCAGTGCAGTGTACAGGGGCAGAATGACCTCCCTGCTCCTGCTGGCCACACTGTTCCTGATGCAGGTCAGGATGCCATTGGCCTTCTTGGCCACCTGGGCACACTGGAGGCTCATGTTCAGCCTACTATCAACCAGTACCCCCAGGTCCCTATCTGCCTGGCTGTTCTCCTGCCTTACTTATCCTTTCTTAGCCTTACTTAGAAGTTCCTGTTCACAATGGAGACAAAGGAGTTTAGTAAGGCTTTATTTGAATAAAGGAAGAGTCCACAGGACAATTTCTAGTGGTAACTCTCAATTTGCTGGGAGTCACAGCTCCCTTTTTATCCTAACTTCCCGGCCACAAATTTCCCTCTCCCTTTCCCTATAGGCTAGGGTACTCAGGATTTACAGTCTTTCCCAGACCACCTATCACATGTCCCCCTTCACATGCACCCCCCCTACTACATGCACTGTAGTTTCTTCATGACTTTGGGTGGAGAAGTTAATATTTAGTAGTCTAAAAGTTTAGGCTGTGTTCAGTGTCTTGTCATCCTCCCGACAGACTCCCGCTGATTTACCTTGAGTTTAAGATAAGGGTATCCTGCAGATGCCCCTTTGTTGTTTATGCACAAATATAAGGGCGACTGCCTGGTCCCCCCCTTCCTCTCCCAACCCTCCTTCAGACAATTCTTCCTTTGTAAAGACACCAGTTACTTTTAATCCCATCAGTTGTGTGAAAAATCGCTATATTTGGCTTTCACAAGGGGAAGGTGGGTGCCAGTGGGTGCAGGGTTCGATCCTTACACTGATTGGCTGGCTGTAGTCTGTGTTGTGTAGGATGTGTATTGGGAGAGAAATGGAGGGAGGGTGAGGCCTCGAGTTGTCTGAGACTGGCCAGGTCGAGTGCAAACCTTTGTCCCAGCTCTGACTGCAGCCAGCGACAAGTGGGACTGGGAATGAGGGGGGTGGGGGTGGGAGCCTGCTTGGGAAATGTGAAGGGATTTGTGGAGGTTTGTGGGGATTTGTTTTACTTCCATATAAGCTCATCTGTGTTGTTATGGGGCCTCTAGTGAATCTGCTATGCCCCCAGCGTGCCCAGCATTGTTTGCCTAGCAGTGAGCTCGTTTCTCACAGTTGGGGCCACTAAGTGGGCAAAGCTTATTGTAGTGTAATAAATGTGTTTGATTGCCTCAGAATTATAGTGGGAGATGGATTTATGGAACAACAGGGGCAATACTGCTGGTACCTTACTGGTGGGAGAATATTTAGGTGTAGAGAAATGCAATACATTTTGAGATGTGAAAATTGTAGCTTTTGATAATTATAAGAGATGAAAGTTACAGAATATAGTACTAAACGTGATGGGAATAGCAGGAACTTTACTAAAGAATCACACATTTTCCAAGATACACTGTAAATAAACGCTTTGAAAGCCAGCTCTTGTGAGCCTGCCTTGAAACAGAAAAGAGTGAAAGTCAGATGAGCAGCAGTGTGGATGATCACTATTGTGAATTTATCTCTTCAGGACCGAACAGAGCTTTTGGAAACAAGAGCAGTGCCATTTATCAGTATCAACTGTAATTGACACTGGGGCAAGCCAGCCCTTGGCTCTGGCGCTGTGGAAGCTGTGTCATCAGGTACTGGACTGACTCAACAGAGGGACTTAATGTTAATGACAAGAAAGCTTTGGAGTATTTACCATCCTCCCTTATCAAAACTCCGGACTACTCAAGATGACAGTAGGATAGGTATACAGAGAAGTGCCCTGGCCACAGATTTTGCAACTTTTTAAGTAGTATATCCCTTGCAAAGGTCATCCAGGTGCTCTTGTTGTCACTGACACATGTCAGTAAATGTATTCAGGAATTCTGTCCCATTCTAGCATCAGCCAAGCACATCTAACTGACTACAAGAGAATGATAGACTGTCTAAATTCTAGGCTGCCAAATAAAATCAGCTGCTACATATGAAGACTAGTGGTTAAAGAAACACAGAGCTATGACTCGTAAATTATTCAGAATCTCCAGGCTGAGGGTTTGCAACCAGCACAGAACCTAAGGTTTGAAGGAGAAATGTGGCTGCTGTCATCTCTGCTTCTTGCCTGCTGGCAGGGATTGCAGGAGGGCAACAGGACTTGCTGTAAGCCTGCAGGCTCTTCAGCTGGCTTCCCTTTCTATTTCTTTTTTTTTTTTTTTTTCTCTTAAATACTTTTCTTCTTTGCCTTTTAGACTCTTCTGTAAAGAACAATGTTCAGGTACAGCTACAAAGACTGACACAGAAAGAGAGCAAGAGAGCTGTTTATTAACTTCAGCATGTGGGACTTGAAGGTTAAGGATGAGACATCCAAAGACTTGGTGTTTAGGCATATCAGTTACCAAGTCCCTTCTCCAGACAAGAGAGAGGATTCACCTTTCAGAAGGGTGGTGCCTTCCATCTCAAGACAAGGGTTTAAAGCTGGTAGGTTGAATTACACTTCAAGGTGCCTGATTCTCCTCCATCAACTGCAGAGGAAGTCAGATGACAAAATTCCATTACATGTCTGAGCTTTGGATGGCTAAAAATAAGATCATTCCCAAGATTAAATGAGATAATTTCCACACTAACACTAAACACACTGCTCTTTCTGCTCTCCTGATGAGAGGGAGAACCTGGACAACCATCTGTGATGAGGGAGGGTACTCTTAGTAATTATCAATTAATATAATTATTGTAATAACCCCAACAACAACACTAGAAAGTCAGAGAAGAGCAACAACCATTCAAAAAATGATTAAATCAGCTCAGTTGCTTGGCTTTGACTGGAGGAGACACATTTCCTTTCAGATTTCACCTTTTCCTATGAAATTAGATTGTTTGGCTTGGATTGGGGGAGACAAAAACATTCATTTCAAATTTCAGCTTTTCATCAAAGTATGCTTTTATTAATTGTTACTTTTCACTATTACTTTAAAAAATGTTAATGCTGGACTTTTCTACATCACAATATTCTTTTTTCCTAAATGAGATGCTGCCAACAGTGCCACATTTCACTGTGGGCGTGAGTATTACCTACCCAGGGAAACAAATTCTGACTGAAATATTCTGACTGGCAGACGGTTTACTTGAAGCCATCCTTTCCTTTAGCTCCTCTTTGCCGTGAATGATGGAACAGGTTTTCTGCTCAGAAGCAGATGCAATGGCCTTCTGAGTTGGTGTCTCAGCATCTCCTTTGCAGTCACTATGGTTACATGGCAACACCAGCGCTCACCCTTTGTGCTGGCTCTTCAGCTGTCCCTATGACACTTTCTGTGGAGACTGGCACCATGCTGGCAGGGATGCAGTACTTGTGATCTCTCTCATCCTCTTCTCCCTGGGAATGAGCAAAACTTCTCTCTCCCTTTGTCTCAAGTGTTAATCCAGGTATGTGGCTTTGAGAACAGCAGCCTCTTGCAGAGTGTCAGGTGCAAAAGAGGAAAAGAGGTATTTAGTGTTTGAGACTGCAGTGTAATAGTGTAGTCTTGCAAATAATTTTCACAGCCTGGGATTCATTAGATTAGGCACATTTGTAGGTGGGTACTTGTTGGAGTAGGAAGCTGTTCTATAGGCAGTAGGGTGCATCAAAATGGACAAAGATGTCTGAAAAGGATACAGAAGATGATGGCATAAGACCCAGCTCAGTAACTTGCTTTGAAGGCAAAATCAAACCACGCCAGGCTTCTTCTGAAACAAGATTTTGGTGGTTCTTTTACATTTATGACATGGCTTTTCATTCCCTGTTTTGAGCCAGGACCAACAGACCTCTTCTGAAGTGCCTCAGCAAGCATGTGGTGCCAGTGCTGTCTCCATCAGTAACTGCTCAAGCAGCAGGGACTGGAGTGCCCTCTTGAAAACATTGTGGGAAAGTGATTTCTATTATTTGAAGTGCAGGTGTTTATGAGTCAGACTGTGGAGATGTTTCCTTGCCAGCTAATATCTGGACAGAGTCAGAAATAGAATATTATAAGGCTGAAACATCATTTTGCACACATTACCTACCTATTCTCCTCACAACTGGTGACGTTTTTTGCTTGTTAGAGATACCTATTCAGGAAAGCTAGCATTCACAGCAGGCTCTTCCAGCTGTGGCTTGAAGTAATGCTGTCATTAGGGCTGGCATGTTGCATACTGCCTGACAAGTGGATGACAAGAAGGAGGAAATATGTAATTTAATACAGCTGTGTGACTGCAGAAAGAATCAACAACAATTCAGCCTTTTGGTTTAAGCCCTGTCAATCCACACTGTCCACGCCACAAGATGAGTAAACATGCCCTGGAAGAATGCCTGCTGTTGACCAGCGCTGAGAACACCTTGTGACCTTGTTTCCCTCTCCTTTATTCCCTGCTCCTTTACCTAGTCACAGGTCTGTTCAGAAGACCGCAGCTCCCTATCGATTCCAGTGACTAATTCAGAGACATTTCGAGTGCGCCCCTAGGGCTTTGCAATTTTTGCATGTATTAAACGAGTAAGTTCAGCTGCACAGCAGACCACCATGTACATGTGAAACAGGTTTTCTTTCGAGCTAGGCACAGCTGGTGAGCTGCCTTTTATAAATGTGTCGCTTCTCCTACTGGTAAGATCAGGTTTAGTTAAAGATGAGATCAGATTTCTTAATGTTCCTTGGATTTGCCTCTTCCCTCTTACAGATTGCTTTGACTGACTTCTTGTATTTTCAGCACTCTCATTTTTGGAAGTTTGATATTTGGAAATCTTTTTTCTTTTACTTGACAAGATATAGTCTTCACAGCAAATTCTGACTCCTTCATCTATCTTTTTATTTTCCATTCGTCTTGCTAACAGGCCTGCTCTATTTGGTATTACTCACCTGTTAATTTATGCAAACCAGCCTCTTGCATGCTCTGAATGAGCCTGTCCTTGGAAGGACATCAGGCTTCTGTGTCCTGAACAGGAAGCTGATGTGGCAGTGCACGTTACCTGCAACAACAGCAGTCCAGGTTTTTTAAAAAATGTTTTTCCCCCCACATAGTTAATTTTTATTCTTTCACCACATATATTTAAAATAGGAGAAAAATCCTGTCTGGAGACTATGTTACACCATTGTGAGTTTCTAGACAGTGGCATTTCTGTAGCACAAATTCCTGATTAGTAGTATCTTAATGCAGCACAGCAAATCCTGACAAGGCCACATGTCAGGAGGTAAATAACATATTTATGAGACCTATAATCCAATTTCTAATTTACTATGATTTTGAGAAAGAAACTGGAAAAGGGAGTAAGGTAAATTTTGACCTTGCTTACACTGAGTGTCTGCAGCTATAGGGAATCAGAGCTCTTCCTCATGTGCAGGAAGATTTATGATCTGTTCAGGGAGAGTGCATAGGCTGAGATCTCTGTCAATATTGATATCCACCTTGCCTACTATTCTGTGAAGTAAGTGTAGAAAATTCTGAAACAAACAAAAAAAAAAGATGGATTGGCTCACTATAAGTTTTTGACCAGTGAAACAGGGTGAATTGATTCAGAACTAGAAAGAAGCCATTCCGGTCTATGCTGCTTTTCTTGGGTTCTGTGACAAAGGTATGAAGTAGCATGGTTGTTCTTGGGCTCTGTGCCAACGTGGTGCCCATCCACAAGAAGGGCTGGTGGGAAGAGCCAGGGAATTATAGGCCTGTCAGCCTGACCTCAGTGCCAGGCAAGATTATGGAGCAGGTCATCTTGAGTGCGATCACACAGCACTTACAGGATGGCCAAGGGATCAGGCCCAGCCAGCATGGATTTAGGAAGGGCAGGTCCTGCCTGACCAACCTGATCTCCTTCTATGATCAGGTGACTGCCTGGTGGGTGTAGGGCAGGCTGTGGATGTGGTCTACCTGGACCTCTGCAAGGTCTTTGACACAGTCCCCCACAGCAAACTCCTGGCCAGAGTTGGACAGGAGTTGGACAGGATCACACTGCGTTGGGTTAGGAAGTGGCTGGAGGCTGAGCCCAGAGAGTGGTGGTGAATGGTGCCACATCCAGCTGGCGGCCAGGCACTAGTGGTGTGCCCCAAGGATCAGTGCTGGGCCCCATCCTGTTCAATATCTCTATTGATGATCTGGAGGAGGGGATTGAGTCGATCATCAGTGAGTTTGCAGATGACACCAAGCTGGGGGCAGGAGTTGATCTGCGGGAGGGTAGAGAGGCTTTGCAGAGGGACCTTGACAGGCTGGACAGATGGGCAGAGGCCAAGGGCATGAGATTGAACACATCCAGGTGCCAGGTTCTGCACATTGGCAACAGCAACCCCATGCAGTCCTACCGGCTGGGGTCAGAATGGCTGGAGAGCGGCCAGGCAGAGAGGGACCTGGGGGTACTGGTTGACAGTAAGCTGAACATGAGCCTTCAGTGTGCCCAGGCAGCCAGAAGGGCCAATGGCATCCTGGCCTGCATCAGGAACAGTGTGGCCAGCAGGAGCAGGGAGGTCATTCTGCCCCTGTACACTGCACTGGTTAGGCCACACCTTGAGTACTGTGTCCAGTTCTGGGCCCCTCAGTTTAGGAAGGATGTTGTCTTGCTGGAACGTGTCCAGAGAAGGGCAACAAAGCTGGTGAGGGGTTTGGAACACAAGCCCTGTGAGGAAAGGCTGAGGGAGCTGGGATTGCTTAGCCTGGAGAAGAGGAGACTGAGGGGTGACCTTCTTGCTCTCTACAACTACCTGAAGGAGGTTGTAGCCAGGCAGAGGTTGGCCTCTTCTCCCAGGCAGCCAGCACCAGAACAAGAGGACACAGTCTCAGGCTGCACCAGGGCAGGTTTAGGCTGGATGTTAGGAGGAAGTTCTACACAGAGAGAGTGATTGCCCATTGGAATGGTCTGTCCAGGGAGGTGGTGAAGTCACCTTCACTGGAGGTGTTCATGAGGAGACTTGATGGGGTGATTGGTGCCATGGTCTAGTTGATTAGGTGGGTGTTGGATGATAGGCTGGACATGCTGATCTTGAAGGTCTCTTCCAACCTGGTTTATTCTATACTATTCTATTCTAAAGCTGTGAAAAAGTAACACAGTTGGCACAGGCCAGCTGTGCATTTTTTTACAATGGCAAATGAATTCCACATTCTGCTTCAGACAGAGCTGTCTTGGTACAAAATTTGCCATTTCAGGATTGTATTTCAGCATCAACAACAATGCTAAAAATATAACCATCTTTGTGCACCAGAGGGCTTGTTAGGGACAAATTTAGTTTGCCAAGTGTGGCTGGGCCCCACAGTTCATCTTTCTGCACCCTACAGCTCTGTTCAGAACAAAGAGTCAAAATCCTATTATACAAAAGATTTTTTTTTTGGAAAAAAGGCAAATACAGACAAAAATGCAACTGGCACCAGAAACCATGGCAACAGGTGGGTGCATCTCAAAAGAGCAGAGAATCCATGAGCAGGATTTAAGACTAAAATATGTTCATCTCTTCCCTATGGACTCCCAGTATTCTGGGGAATTGTCTTGTTGCAACCTGCAAGATTTCACACCATGGAACATGTCAGGAATGTGTTCATCTCTCAGAAACAGCTCAGTTGCACACTCGTGAGCCAGATGGAATAACTATACTGAGGTGAAGACATGCAGACAGGGAAACTGTGCCCCAAAAGTGATTTACACAATCCAGCCTAGTAATTCATAGGACTGTTAGTTCTGCCCCTGAAATCAGAACGCAAAATCCTCTAGGATCTTGTAGTACTCTCTCAATACCAGCTGTGGGGAATTTCTTTGCCTGCCTGCGCCTGCTTGAGGTACAGTAGCACACAGGGCCCCAGGGGGTGGGCGCAGGCTAGTTTCTTTGTGTTGCAAATGACTTCAAGAGTAGTTACCACTGGGCGGAAGCTTAAATGTCTGCCTGAGACTCCTTAAGTTTGAGTAAATTGATTCTTAATCATGCACTTAATTCTACTCATTGCCATCGTTGTTCCACCAAGGCAAAATCATCATGTTTTAATTGATGGAGCTGTGCAGAACATTTGTCAGCCCTGCTGCTTTTCACTCTCAGAAATACAACACAACAGTAATATTTTGATAGCATACTGTACATCAGAATAAATCACAAAGCCTCTATGCTTTTCATTGGCATTGATGATCTTATTTGGAATACTTTGGTTTTTTTATAAAAATGATGAGATGTTTCTCAAAACATTGGAGCATCAGCGTGCTAGATCTGTGGTTTATCTGCTTTGGAAAGATTTAACAACACACTGCAAATATAATAGTTAAAACAGATGGAAGGAAAGGCAACAAATACACTTGCACATAACTTGTAATTCCTCCCCCCCCAAAATTACAGACCAAACTTCAAATATTCCTTAAAATATTTCATAATTACAGATCTGGTTGAAAACTCCAAACTCCAGTGAAAAAAAAAAAGAAAGTTTTTTTCCACACAAACATTCTTGTGAATCATACACCTGAAACAGAAAATAAAACCCAGCATGCTGGCTCTCTTTTCTAGTAACATCCAAGCTGATAGATCACCTAAAGACTTCACTCAGTTTAGGAGGGCCAGAAAGCTATATCCTTAGTCAAAAGAAAAGAACTCTCTCTTGACATTTAGTTTCCTCTGGATGTTTTCTTTCTGTTCCATGTATGTTCCTAAAGATCTCGACTACTCCGCCAACAAACCCGTGTTCACCCTAAATATGCAACTGATATCCTGTGGCTTAACCACTGCTATTCCAGCAGAAAGTCTGTCCCCCAGAGCAGCTGAATATACTCAGAAACAAGCACCTTAAGATTCATTGCAGTAGGCAATTTTCAGTTAGTTTCCAACAGAGAGAGAGGATGCATGCATGTTGATCTTCCTGTTTGAATTTTCACTGAAGAAATGTAGCTGAAGGTTTTAGAATAGTTTTCTTGCCAAAGAAACGTTGCTTTTTTCTGGTAAATTTTGATGAAAAAGGCGGTAAAATGTTGGCTATTTCTAAAATCACTGAGAGTTTTGCAACAAACGTCAGTGCCAGGATTTCATTTAAAGGAAAACTGAATACCACAAGGTATGCTGCAGAAGTGATCCATGCTCTGGGTCACCATGGTTGCTTTAATTTCAGTGATTTGAAAGTCATTTACTACCTTAAAACAAACAAACAAACAAACACACAAACAAAATCCCTTAAATATATTTTGTAAAAAGAAGGGGAATAAATAAATACATTTATTTCTTAGAGTAAGTTTAGTCTTGCAGTGGTAGAAGTCAAAGGCTGCCTTCTGCCCACCTACAAAATACCTATTTTGGATTGTGCAACATGAATTTTGAACCTAGACCACTAATTTCTTCTAACTGCCTAAATCAGGAGAATTGGTTGCTACCTTGGGCCCACTGAGTCCCAGCGTCTGGGCTGTGTGGATGCTAGCAGGTAGTGCATGACTGTGGGGACCTCCTTTCCAAGTATATCCTGGAGGCACAGCGTGGAGAGATCTCCCAGCACTGCCAAGAACTGCATGCAGCATCCTCTTTTCCTCAACTCTGCTCTGATCCCCGGGGCCCAGGCAAGATCCCAGGAGACAGAGGGGTTATAGCTGGCTGCACTCCACAGAAAGGTCTTTGCCATCAGTGTGCAGCAGGATTGTTGGCAAAACACATCCAGTGCCTAATTCATAAAACCTACTCCAAGCGATCAGGTGACCAATCCAATGCCAAAAGTGAAACAACATTGAAAATGGGGAGATGTTTAAAATAGAAAGCATGAGCACATGTCTGCACATAGCTAGACAGATGGCATCTCTTGAAGCAGGGCTAATCCATATGGCAAGGCAGTAGATGGAATACAAAGGCTGTATAGGATCCCAGTGGAGCACAACCTGGATTTGGTGACTCAGAGTACAGGCTATGGATCTCACTTACACTTCCCATGACATCATGAGCAGTTCTATTCCATCAGCTTCTGTTAGCAGGAGCAAATAATCAGAGTGTGAGGGAAGAGATGAAGAAATAAACTTTTCAGGGAGTTAGGAAACTCCCTGAGGGTTTGAATAAATAGAAAAGCAGAACAGGAGAAAAGAGACCTTGGAATGCCAGTGAAGCAGCTTTCACAAACAGCCCAACTTAATAGCTGCCAGACAGAAAATTGCAACTACTGCAGCTGCCCAACTACCCAGCAACAACTCATTCACTGCAAGGCCTGGTCTGGTAGCACTGAAAGACAACCGAGTCCTGCAGTAGGCAATAGTCTGCGTCAGCCTGGGGGAAAGCTGCTGAGGATACAAGGTTCCTCCAAGATGCTCAGAAGGCCATCCAGGTATAGAATATTTTTGAATCAGAGCAAACACATCCTTCACCTTTGTTATCCCTCACAGGAGCTCAGGTATTCACTTCATGCACTGGTTACTGCTCCTGAGCTTAAGCTTTTCTCAACAGAGGTATTCCAGGCATAAAGGAAAGACTGTAGGTGAGAATATGTTACCTGCTGCAGCATAGAGATTACAATGCTAGTGCAGGAGGAAGCCTGCTCAGCAGCCTCACAGTAGGTGAGAACTGGGAAGAATCCAATTTCATCTATGAAGAAAACTCAAGAGAGTTTCACAGTTCATTTCAAACCAAAACCCCTCCACATCCTATGAAAAGAAGCATAGTGAGACTTTGCTTGAGAACAATGAGAATGTACCAGTATGAAATATCTTCATTTTAATGGAAGTTGATTTGTGAGAGGCTGCTGGCAAGTTCAATCTCATTTACTTGATTTATGGAATGTTTAAAAATATTCCACTTTTTTTTTTTAATATAGCAATAACAAAGAAAAAGTAACAGGAAGGGTCCAGTTTAAATATTTCTTAGCTAAATTAACATACCTGCCTGCACATTTGGCTAACTAAATATATATAGTTTACATGCTAACACTACTGTGCACGGCCACGTTTTCAGCTCAGTTTGACTGATCTCTCTCCTACAGGCAATGCCATCTTTGGAACCAGCAAAAGGCCAGGGGTTGAGTGTGACTTTAAAGAACTTCTCAGGAAAGTATTGTACCTGTGCTTAGCACCAAAAAAAGTAGGAAAGGGTGATGATTGATAAACTGCTGTGCTTTTACTGCTACTTGCCATAACTGACTGCGCCAGGGGAAGTTTAGGCTGGAGGTGAGGAGAAAGTTCTTCACCGAGAGAGTCATTCTCCATTGGAATGTGCTGCCCAGGGAGGTGGTGGAGTCACCATCCCTGGAGGTGTTCAAGAAAAGATTGGACATGGCACTTGGTGCCATGGTCTAGTCATGGGGTCTGTGGTGACAAGTTGGACTCAATGATCTTCGAGGTCTCTTCCAACCTTGGTGATACTGTGACTGAACTGGCTAAAGACAGATCAGAGTACCAAAAATAATGAGAATCAACAGAACTTCATTTTCATGTTTCATTTTGTACTTTCAAAAGAAACTTGCTGCCTGAACACATTTCCTTTTGTTTGCAGCCATACTGTGCCACAGTAAGCCCCGAGTGCATGGACAGCCTTATCTGCATGCTGTCTTGCAGAAGTCAGTGGAGCCTTGAGGGCAACATGCAGATTGTGCTGCCAGATGATGGCCAGCATGTGTGCAGAAGAGGACATTTCAGTCACTCCCCATCTAGGTACCAATTACAGGATCACAGAATCATTGAAACATTCAGGCTGGAAAAGAGCCTCAGGATCACCAAGGCCAACCCAGAACCCTGCTCTGCAAGGCTCACCCCTAAACCACAGCCCCAAGCACCACAGCCAAACCACCTGCAAACACAGCCAGGCCTGGGGACTCCACCACCTCCCTGGGCACCACATTCCAAGCCCTGACCACTCTTGCCCTCAAAAAAGGTTTCCTAATGTCCAGTCTAAAATTCCCACAGAGTGCTGAATTTCAGGTTCCACCTATCCTAGCTGTTATAATTCTTGCCAAACATTTCAGGGTTTGTGCTCTGTGGCAGGAATGGTGCTGTTGCTAACTACCAACAACTAGCACCAGGACTGTAGTGTATTGGTATCTTTTCCCCTAGCCTTTCTTGTTCACTAGACACAGAAAGCATCTTTGACCTTTCAGTCAGGAAAGTGAGGCTTGGGAAACAATTTAGCTTTTTGGCATAAGGAAGGTCAAGGACTGACAGCTCTTCCCTCCCCTCATGTATTATCTATAGAAAGAGGATGTAAACTTGTGGATGTGTATCAGGCTGGTGAGTCATGCTGATCAGCAGCTATTTAGACAGGCTCATCTGCCTAACCTTAACGCTTGTCACATGTCACGCAATAAATTCCACTGTGCATTACAAAGGGTTTGATATCATGGAAGTAATTATTCCAAAATTATTTTGATAGACTGGGGGGGGGGAAAGAAAAAAAAAAGGCAATTTGGCCCTAAAGCCAACATTCTCTAATGAGTGCGTTTCTGAGTCTGCAGATCCATAGTCTTGTTTTATTTATAGCCCAGCCTATGATTCATCATTAGAGTTTCTTTCAGATTTTGGAAGAAAAATTGTTCTTCCATGCACCAGTGTTTTCAGATAACCACAGCTGCTGCTTCTGCTGAAAGCTAACACCAGCAGCATTCTTCTACATCTTCACTTCTATCCACTCCCATTCAAACCCTTTTCACCACACACAATCAATCCTGTTGTTAGGACTCGAGGCAGCAGCCACCGCAGCCATCATTTGGCTTGTCAGCAAACCATCCCCTTTTCATTCCAAGGGGGAACAGCTGATGGGGTGAAACTTGGCTGCTGGCTAGAAATCTGTGAAAGGATGGTGCTGCCCCAGCCCTCCTCTCATCTTCTGCAAAAACACGGCTTATGCCAGAGTGCCTCTGAAACACTTAAAATTGTCAGAAGTTCTGCTTGGTAGGCAGCAAAGGAAGGCAAGATGCTATCTCTAGCCCTTCTGCTGCTCTGGCATCGAGGGTGACAATTTGAATTCTGTGTATTGCCTGTGGGGTGTTAAAAGGAGGAATGGTCTAAAGTGATTTGTCATCCAGAAAATTACTTGTGGAGGTTTAGTGGTTGCAGTTAACATTTCTGCTCTTTCATTTTAGAATCCTTTTCTGCCAATGGGCAGGTTTACAGGTTGGTTAAGAAGCTGACTTTCAGCTAAACTTCTCTGGTACTCCTGTCACCAAAACCTAGAAAGGTTTTTCTACTAAGGTAATAACCCTGCTGAAACCTCTGAGCTGCAGGGCTGCTATTTATCAATAAATGCCTCTGTTTTCAGATCCCATACCAGGTTATTACTATCCCCCACATTTGCTCTTTTGGGACCTGATCAGACTTGAATTGAAAGATGCCAGAGGCTGAGCCTGAGTTAACACCAGATCACTGAATCCAGCTTCACTTGAGTGTTTCTGCAGACAATGCTGGGAAAGTGAAACTACAGCTTCACATGCATGCCTGGCAGAGTGATGCCAAATAGAGATGGCTTTGTTGTGTCCTCTTCATTCATCTTTATGCTAGAGATGAGCATGCAAGTAGATGTGTTTGGAGCCGGTGGGGAAGCAGAGGAAGCTGAGCAGCAGAGTAGCACTTGCTGCACTTATAGCACTTTGTAGGGCAAACACAACCCAAGCTTTGCAATCAGCATGTCTGGGGAACTCACAGGCTGAGCTTGTAATGTTGGTCTAAGGTGGAGGAAGTGAATGCTTCTGTCACATTCTACTGGCAGTTTACCATGGTTTTGCAGCTTGGAGAAGGCAAAAGATGCTGTAGAGAAAACTACATAGATGGCTTTGAGTCTCTAAATAGAAAAAGACAAAACTCAGACCTTTAGGCAGTGCTGCAGCTCTAGGATAAGCAACCTGCAGGTCTGCCATCAATTTCATTCCTGTGGTCAGCTAGAAGTCTCACCTTGGCGTACGGCCTCTAACAAGATGATGTTTATGTGGCCATACAGTACAAACCATCTCCTACTGCAGGAGTCTTTCCTCTAGTTCCTCTAGGAACAGCATGTACACCCATGGGAGCAGAGCAGCTTCACAGGAATATTACCTTTTATTAAAATTAACTGATCATTCATGCACTTTCCAAGAGAAAATGAATCACAAAAGAAATACTACTGTTGGCAATCCCATATCCAATGTTTACAAAAAAGCTGGATGAACCTTCCTAATGGGGAAAAATTGGAGCATGTTGTCTGTACCTGCTCCAGTCTGACTACAGCATAAACTCTTCTACTGTAACTTTACTTCCTGTGCCAAATTCACATAGAGATTATCTCTTAAATATGCTAAGGAAAGATGTCACAGTATCACCAAGGTTGGAAGATACCTCAAAGATCATCAAGTCCAACCTGTCACCCAAGACCTCATGACTACTAAACCATGGCACCAAGTGCCCTTCTTGAACACCTCCAGGGATGGTGACTCCACCACCTCCCTGAGCAATCTCAGATTGGGATGGATCAGTCTTATGTGAAATGGAAATCTGGAAGATATTGAGAAGCTGAAATATCTAGAGTGCAAGAGTTGCTGATTGATCAATCACTGTGGGAGAAAAACAGGAAAGAGAAAAAAAAATACAGAAAAAACCCAGCATTCCTGTGGAGGGAATAGCAAATTTAAAAGAGGAAGGCCAAAGGAAAAAGGTATAGGGTCTGTTTGCTCTTTCTGTGGTGGTTACCCTTGCATTAAAGACAGAAGTACAACATTTACTTACCAAGCCACAGTGGTGGTTTGAAACCTTGCTGCCCGTGAGCTGCTTGTTACTATCTTCTGCTGGAAATTGCTCAGCCTAGCAGAGCAGAGCTAACACCAATGGACACACCTCTACTCTTTGCAAGGCAGCACAGCATTCCACTCCCCTAAATGGTAAAGAAGCTCCAAAACATGACAGTCAACCACTGTATGTGAACAGGAATTAAAGCAATGAGTGCTTTTGGTTTCTCTGCTTGTACAGGATGCAATTTCCAACCAGCTACAAAGCCAATGACACAACACTCAAACTACACTTCCACTGAGGAGGTCACATTTGAGACCAGGCACCATACAGGCACAGCTTCACTGTTAGCCTCTGTGTAGGGCACTGCAAGGAGAGCACACTGGAAGGCAATACTGGCAAAGCTCCCACTCCTGAAACCCAATGAGAAGCTCAGGCGCCTACTGTGTGCACAAATGTACCAGCAGCAATACTCACTCTGCAGCTTTGCTGCATGGAAAGTGTCACTCCAAACTTTGTTACAGGCCATTGACCATTCCTGTGCAGGGCTGAGAAATGTAAAATGCTGTCAGGCAAGCTGAAAGGATGACTTCTGTGAGCTGAATCCAGAGCAGAGTCCTTGCCTGACTAACCTGAGACATCTAAACATAGAAGTCAGATCTTTTTAGCACCTCCTCCCACTTCTGAGAAGGCAGCAGCATGTGTTCACCAGCCAGTTGGTGAGGAAAATAACAATTCCATGCAATCACTAAGGGTCTTAATGTCCCTTCCAGCCAACTTTAGGAAGAAGAACTAATTCCATATCACTTTCCATCTGTCTTTAAGTCCAGCAAGCAGTTCAGCACCATTAATCCTAAAGGAATGAAGATAATTTTCCACAAGTGCTTGTGACTTGAAAAGCAGGAAACCAGTCAGACGCTGACATCACCAGTTTGCAGACCCTCACAGTCAGGTTTCTAGCTGCTGTATTGTGAGTCTGTTAGGTGGTACAAAGCTAAAAGAGCTGTGGTTCAATGCACGGCAACACTCGCATCCTCCCTGTGGTGCATTGGCAACTTGTCTCACGACCTTCACGCAGTCAGTGGCCCTACCTGTGCCACACAAACCCCTACAGAGGAATGTCGTCTTCTCCACACTCGCTGGCAGTGCCTTCCATCACCTCCTGTTCTCTGTACCTGCTGCTCAGCCAGAGGAAGGAGACCCAGGCAGCACCCATGGATGATATAGGAGAAGTCATCAATCCCATTCCTAAGGTGAACAGTTTTTATTGCTGCATCACTGAAAGGTTACTAGTTCAGGTTTCTGAACAAGTTTGTGTCTCATTCACACAGGGTTGCTACTGGTCCTTGGAACAGCCAAGGGATAGAGCTTCAACAGGGAAGGAAATAGAAAGTATTTTCAATGGGAAAACCACCCAGAGGAGCTCAGCCCCAGCAAGGAGCCCCAGCCAGCACCCGTGGGGGATATTGGAGTAGTCATTGATCCTGGTCCTAACAACCGGGGGGCCACCAGGCCCCCGGCCTTTGTTGTCACCACCACCATCACCCAGTGTGCACCATAGGCACTCACCAAGGATGAGAGGAGGATCCTCAGCCCAGATGGGCTCAACTTAGGGCTTCTGCCTTGCCTGGGGGGATTAAATAGGGGAGTGGGTGGGGAGGGTAAAGTGGCCCCACCTGGGGTAGGAGAAGACTCCAATGGAGCCCAGGTGCTCTGAGTTTGAGGGGGAAAGGGGCAGACCGTGAAACCAGTGTTATTGAAAAAGAATGGTGTGATGGAGTAGGAAGGTTCCCCCCCCCCAAAAGAATCCACAGCTAACTCAGCCAGAGAAGCAGATGAAAGCTGTATTTTACAAGCAGATATGGAATGCAATGAATATGTACAGAAATATACAATATTTACAATATATACAGAAATGTAGAGCAATGTATGTAATACAGGAGACCTTTCCCCAACCCCCTGCGGCCAGGGGGGTTCAGCCTGTCCCTCCCTTCTCCCTCCCTACCTCCCCTTTTTCCCAAAAGGGTTAGAGAGAAAGAGAAAGGAAGGTAATTAAAAGGGGAAAACTTTGTTAAAGCTCAAGGCGAATGCAAAGGTTAGTTTTCTTATCTGGTTAGCAAGAATCGTTCCTGCGTAGCAAGCTGCTGCTTCAGAGAGAAAAGCAGACCAGCTCACAGTACAGGGGGAAGAAGAAGACTGACTGCCCCCCCCCGACTGAAAGACCAAGCTAGAACCTACAGCTGGGTTCCACCAATGAAATTGGATTAGCATATCTTGTTTTCATTCTAATACCAAAACATTCAGCCAGAGTGTTCAGAAAGTGTCCTTCTCTTAAAGGCACAGCCTAAACCGGTCACAAATGGCTATTAAAATAATATTCAGATATGAATTATTGACTGTAAGTGATTGCTAGGTGCTTAATATGGCTACTTTCAGGACATTCCACTCCTCTTGGCTATTAGGCAATTTACTGACAAACCCAAACATGATTTGGGTAGGCTAATATTAAGTTCAATAAACAAACAAAAAAACCCAACCCACACCTTCTGCTAAGGTAATTGTATAGCTATCATCTCAGCAAACTCTTGATCTCAACCCGGGGGGGTGTGTGGTGGTTTGGGGGTCTGTTTTCCCACCCATCGGGTGTGGGGGAGGGTGGGCTGTGTGAAGCTGGGACCCTACTGGTCTGAAGAGGGGTTTAGCTAGCAGGGTTGAACTCTCCTGGGCTGCATCAGGAGAAGTGTGACCAGCAGGTCAAGGGAGGTGCTTCTTCCCCTCTACTCAGCTCTGGTGAGACCCCACCTGGAGTACTGCGTCCAGTTCTGGAGCCCCTATTACAGGAGGGATGTGGACGTGCTGGAGCATGTCCAGAGAAGGGCCATGAGGATGATCAGAGGGCTGGAGCACCTCTCCTATGAGGACAGACTGAAGGAGTTGGGGCTGTTCAGTCTGGAGAAGAGAAGGCTCTGAGGTGACCTCATTGTGGCCTTCCAGGATCTGAAGGGGGCCTACAGGAAGGCTGGGGAGGGACTTCTCAGGCTCTCAGGTAGTGATAGGACTAGGGGGAATGGAATGAAGCTGGAAATAGGGAGATTCAGGCTGGAGGTGAGGAAGAAGTTCTTCCCCATGAGAGTGGTGAAGGCCTGGAATGGGTTATCCAGGGAGGTGGTTGAGGCCCAGTCCCTGGAGGTGTTTAAGCCCAGGCTGGATGAGGCTCTGGCCAGCCTGATCTAGTGTGGGGTGTCCCTGCCCATGGCAGGGGGTTGGAACTGGATGATCCTTGTGGTCCCTTCCAACCCTGACTGATTCTATGATTCTCCTACAGCTAAAGTGGAACAGTCTGTGCCACAATGAACCCTGTGGTCTCTCCTGTGTGAGTGTGAGATGGAAACCCTTTGTTCTACAGGCACCAGTGCATCCGTTACAAAGAAAAGTAAAAAGAGACCCTTCAGCCTGCCTCAGCTCTCAGGACAGTGTCAACACCAGTGCTGTTCTACTACACGAAGAAAGGAAGACCTGCACAGCTCCATCCAGGAGAATGACCTTTTAAAATAGCTGTAGTTTCAAAAGCAGTGCTTTCACTGCTAGACCAAGGGGGGAAAATCCAGCACACAGGGGTTTTATTTCCCCAAGTTTAATGTCAGGAAGTTTTATGTTTTTGCTTGAGGAATAAATGTTTAGGCAGAGCTCCAGGCAGTGGAAGCATGTCCATCAGCTTTACAAAGGACAATGCATCCCATCCCTGTAGTTTTTGTTTTCCCCAGCAGTTCTGTCAGCAGTCACAATGTGGTGCATGTTTTTGCTCTATTTTGGTTTTTACTTTTATTTTTAGCTCTGGAAACTTAACTACATTATGCTTTGGAGGATATTTTTAATGCAATCATCCACATGAATTGTTGAAGCACACTCCTTCACCCCTGCAGCTTCCCAGGGATTTTATAGAAAGACTCTGAAAGAGAATAACCTTCATTAAATTAATTAACTGTGCTTCAATTCAATTTTAATTTCATTTTTCTGGGATTCACAAACACAGGATAATGATTCATGCTTTTCTTTAATAAATGGATACCAATTACAGCAACTTCCTAAAATGAGGGCTCTGTCAAGAAGCAACTTGACTTATCTGGCTGAAACACCTGACCTAGCAGACACACTGCTCCATCACAAACCTCAGAGCTGTTGTGGCTGTGGGGAGTGAGCTATGACATTGCAAAACCACTTCACCTACCACTGCCAGTGGTCCTGTGCCCACTGATGGGACATGCAGCCTTGGTGACTGTGCATGGAAATCATGTGTTTCATCAGAACCACTTTTGCATGGGCCCTACCTGCATCAGAGAGGAGTTAAGCAACTACACTTCAGATTATCATCACCAGCAGCCAATGCCAGGCAACCACACTGTCAGAGAGGAGAGGTGTGCCCACTGGTGTTTGCTTTGCCCTGCTAATTAGGTTTCTACAGCTCTCAGGCAGTAAGTTCTTAAGCCACTACTGTGGCTTAGTAAGTGTTGTACTGCTGTATTTAAGACAAGAATAACCGCCACAGAAAGAGCAATCAGAGCTACACCTCTTCCCTTTGGTCTTCCTCTCTCAAATTTGCTGTTCTTTCCACAGGGTCTGTTGCTTCTTTTTTCTATTTCTTTTCTGCTGAGCAATCCCAGCTGCCACTGGATTCCATGGGAGCTTTGGGTAGATACCAGATTGCCTGTTTAGACTCATCAGCACACACAGACTGAAAAAGGCTGGGGCACTTTTGCCAATGTTATTGATAAAGGTTACTGTGGTGTGACTGGGATCTCTAGAAACACACGGCAAACTCTCAGTTAGTGACCTAAACCAGTCACACTCTCAGAGGCCAGAGTTCCCCCATGCTGCTACTCATGTAGGCAGGAACCCTTCCTGAGCTGTCTTGTCCATACATTGAACCATACACAAATGGCCCTGTGCCACTCTTGACTGGTCTCTCATGAATGGGCTGCAATTGCTCTCCTGGAAAAATCATTGCCCCAGTCACCATTATGGTCTAAAGGCTTTTCCTGATGTATGGGCTTAACCCAGTATTTTCTAGCTTCCTCCCATTCCTCATTTTCAAATACAAGGAGGCTGTTTTGATCCTTCCTATCCCATTGCTGATGTACTGCAGCACTCTACAGCCATGGCTGCTGCCCACCTCTTGCATGTTGCCAGAGCAGAGAAGAGCTGGTGTGTGGCTCTGTGTGCTTTCTGGCTGTGGTGCCCTCTCCCCCAGGGAGCTTCCAGGTACCCACTGGCACTGTGTAAGTGTGCCTGGGACTCATAGCCTTACATTTGTTCCATACAAGGAAGTACAAGATGGTTGTACAGCTCCCAGGTTGCCTGCACACACCAGAACAAGAGGCTTTCTTGTATGGGCACTGCACTGGGAGCTTCACTGTGGGTTTATATTTCTGGGAGCAGTATTCCCTTGTCTTCTTTGTTGTCCATAATCTCCTCAAACCTCTTTCTCTATGATAAGAGTTGCATAATGTTTATCTTTACTCCACATGGCTACAACAGCATCCAAAGCTTTTCTGAGGTCTCCTAAGAGCCCAGGAGCATGCACCCAGCTGCTGGCCTTGCTCTCTCTCTCTCCACCAAGCCCTGCAGCAACTGGGTACTGCTGATTATGAAATAAAACAAGAGAGGCAGATTCTCTTCAACATGCAACTGATGCAAAGATCAAAGTAGAAATGAACAAAACACAACTTGAAAGAGAACAGTTCAAGGAATCAAACAGATGGGTTTTTTGCTACCTTGTGCTGCTGATGCAGAATGAAGTCTCAAGTCACTGAAGTCAGTACCAGATAGGATTTCACCTCCAGTGTTCTAATCCTTATTATATGTTGAACCACTACATTCCTCATGCTTGTTTTTCCCTATTATTCCACATTATTTTCACAGAAAGAGAGCTCTGCTTTGTAACACAGCTCCAAATCTTTCCTGTGAGTAAGATGGATCATCTGTGTGTAAGCCCTGCTTTCATCAGGGCTTGTGACCTTCATGTGTTATATTGCTGTTTAGCTTCTGGAAACTCATTTGAGCCTATGACTGGATCTGGCAAAATCTAATTTATGCTTTAAATTGCTAATGTTTGTGTTTGGTGGCTTGTAATTTTGCCATAAGGTTTTGTTCAAATCTTCATGTAAAATATCTATTGTTGTTGTTGTTACTATTAATTATCATTATTATGGGGTTTATTACTTTTGTTGTTGCTGCTGTTGCTGCTATTGTTGTTATTATTCCTTTCTGTTTAAAATGTCAGAGAAGCACTGTTTGGTTTCTCCATGTTAAGGAAAAGAATTGGCATCCATCTGACTGAGAAGTTTGAAAGCCTCCATGCCTGGCAGCAGGCAAGTCTTCTTTTCTCTTCTTTTCTTTTCTTTTCTTTTCTTTTCTTTTCTTTTCTCTTCTTTTCTTTTCTTTTCTTTTCTTTTCTTTTCTTTTCTTTTCTTTTCTTTTCTTTTCTTTTCTTTTCTTTTCTTTTCTTTTCTTTTCTTTTCTTTTCTTTTCTTTTCTTTTCTTTTCTTTTCTTTTCTTTTTCTTTTCTTTTCTTTTTTTTTTTTCTTTTTTTTTTTTTTTTTTTTTCTTTTCTTTTCTTTTCTTTTCTTTTCTTTTCTTTTCTTTTCTTTTCTTTTCTTTTCTTTTCTTTTCTTTTCTTTTCTTTTCTTTTCTTTTCTTTTCTTTTCTTTTCTTTTCTTTTCTTTTCTTTTCTTTTCTTTTCTTTTCTTTTCTTTTCTTTTTTTCTTTTTTTCTTTTCTTTTAATTTTCTGTGTTTAAAAGAAGTGACGTTTGTGCCTAAAGTTAGCAGACAAATTGCTGTCCTCACAGACATCCAATACAGAGAAAAGAGAACTGGATGCTTTCAAAGGCATTTGCAATAGCTGTGGTGTGAATACTGATAGGCAGGACAGGACATGAAGTTTTCTGAAGTGCCTGGGTGCATGCCAAGCCTGAGCAGCACTGCACTTGAATGATGTCTGGTGTGAGGCAGAACTGGGTAGTGAAACCTCAGCTGAGCACCAGGCAAGGCACCTGGGCAGGAGGTCGCTCTGCTGCACTGAGCTGTGTTGCAGTGCCATGCCCAGGGGATAATGCTGGGCCCAAGGTCATTCTCCTGGATGGAGCTGGCCTGCTAACACTTTTATAAGATCAGCTGCATCTTAGTAAGGGTGGTGTGACTCCATGGCACATGGAATTGCTCGGGACAGACATGCTCATGTGTCCTTGGAACTGTAATGGGAAACATAGACAAAACGTGGTCAAGGAGGTGATGGTATTGGCAAAATTCCCCAGTCACCTACAGGCATTCTAATATGAGCAAGAGTCCTTTTCAGTTAGTCCTGAGGTATCTTGAGGGGATTTTCCTACAGGAAAATAACCCCAAATGGAATAATGTGGATTGGAGACAATAAGAGAGGGGCAACCTCTGGTGTTTTGTGAGGTGCTTAGGGAAGACAGAAGAAAGAAAATAGGTAGTAGATAAAAGAGAAAGAGATATAAAGGCTATACCAATAGTAATCAATTATGAGAAGTGTGGCCAGCAGGTCAAGGGAGGTGATTCTCCCCTCTACTCAGCCCTGCTGAGACCCCACCTGGAGTACTGCCTCCAGTTCTGGAGCCACTATTACAAGAGGGATCTGGACGTGCTGGAACGTGTCCAGAGAAGGGCCACAAGGATGATCAGAAGGCTGGAGCACCTCTCCTATGAGGACAGACTGAAGGAGTTGGGGCTGTTCAGTCTGGAGACGAGAAGGCTCTGAGGTGACCTCATTGTGGCCTTCCAGTATCTGAAGGGGGCCTACAGAAAGGCTGGGGAGGGACTTCTCAGGCTCTCAGGTAGTGATAGAACTAGGGGGAATGGAATGAAGCTGGAGGTGGAGAGATTCAGGCTGGAGATGAGGAAGTTCTTCCCCATGAGAGTGGTGAAGCCCTGGAATGGGTTGTCCAGGGAGGTGGTCGGGGCCCCATCTCTGGAGGTGTTTAAGCCCAGGCTGGATGAGGCTCTGGCCAGCCTGATCTAGTGTGGGGTGTCCCTGCCCATGGCAGGGGGTTGGAACTAGATGATCCTTGTGGTCCCTTCCAACCCTGACTGATACTATGATACTATGAAATTTTGATGAGAAAAACTTAAGCCTCATAAAACTGACTGGGATGGTGATGGTAATCAGTGTCCCACTTTGCATGAGTTGAATGGCATGAGGACGTGATAAGCAAGACTGCCTTCTGAAACTTTTGGGTGTCATTATCAGGTAGATGTTACAGGTCTGTGGAGGTCTTCCTTTCTTCATGTAGAAGAACAGCACTGGCTTCGACACTGTCCTGAGAGGTGAGACAGGCTGAAGGGTCTCTCTTTTCTTTTAGAATAGAATAGAATTAACCAGGTTGGAAAAGACCTTCGAGATCATCAAGTCCAACCAACCACCCAACACCATCTGATCAACCAAGAGGAGTATATTGGAGTCTAATTCACCTTCCGCCTAAACCTCCCCTGGAACAGCTTGAGACTGTGTGCTTTTGTTCTAGTGCTGGTTGTCTGGGAGAAGAAACCGACCCCCACCTGGCTGCAACCTCCCTTCAGGTTGTTGTAGACAGCAATAAGGTCTCCCCTGAGCCTCTTCTTCTCTACACTGAGTAACCCCAGCTCCCTCAGCCTCTCCTCATAGTGCTGTGCTCCAAACCCCTCACCAGCTCTGTTGCCCTTCTCCAGACACTGATGCACGGGTGCCTGTAGAACAAAGGGTCTCCATCCCACACTCACACAGGAGAGACCACAGGGTTCATTGTGGCACAGACTGTTCCACTTTAGCTGTAGGAGAGTTCAACCCTGCTAGCTAAACTCCTCTTCAGACCAGTAGGGTCCTGGCTTCACACAGCCCGCCCTCCCCCACACCCGATGGGTGGGAAAACAGACCCCCAAACCACCACACCCCCCGGGTTGAGATCAAGAGTTTGCTGAGATGATAGCTATACAATTACCTTAGCAGAAGGTGTGGGTTGGGTTTTTTTGTTTGTTTATTGAACTTAATATTGGCCTATCCAAATCATGTTTGGGTTTGTCAGTAAATTGCCTAATAGCCAAGAGGAGTGGAATGTCCTGAAAGTAGCCATATTAAGCACCTAGCAATCACTTACAGTCAATAATTCATATCTGAATATTACTTTAATAGCCATTCTTTTTCAATAACACTGGTTTCACAGTCTGCCCCTTTCCCCCTCAAACTCAGAGCACCTGGGCTCCATTGGAGTCTTCTCCTACCCCAGGTGGGGCCACTTTACCCTCCCCACCCACTCCCCTATTTAATCCCCCCAGGCAAGGCAGAAGCCCTAAGCTGAGCCCATCTGGGCTGAGGATCCTCCTCTCATCCTTGGTGAGTGCCTATGGTGCACACTGGGTGATGGTGGTGGTGACAACAAAGGCCGGGGGCCCTGGTGGCCCCCGGTTGTTAGGACCAGGATCAATGACTACTCCAATATCCCCCACGGGTGCTGGCTGGGGCTCCTTGCTGGGGCTGAGCTCCTCTGGGTGGCTTTCCCATTGAAAATACTTTCTATTTCCTTCCCTGTTGAAGCTCTATCCCTTGGCTGTTCCAAGGACCAGTAGCAACCCTGTGTGAATGAGACACAAACTTGTTCAGAAACCTGAACTAGTAACCTTTCAGTGATGCAGCAATAAAAACTGCCCACCTTGGATATCAGAAGAAGCTTCATTTGGGAAGCAAAAAAGGAGAGAGGGGAAATGAATATCAGATCTGCGATGGAAGAATAGGAACTGAAACTTTTTTTTTTTCCTCCTGAAGTGTAACAAGAGCCCACAGCAGGTGGTGTTTTGGTGCCACGCTGCACCTCATTGAAGCTGGGATTGAAGCTGCCCTGGACACATAGATCTTGCTGCAGGGTTAGGAGAGCTGGGCTTGCTGCCACTGGAGATCTTTGCTGTGATTGAATGAAAGGCTCAGACCTGGGTGGCCTGGGTGCAAATCTTAGGCAGTTTTGTTTCCCTCTCCAGAGCAGGTCTGCCATGCAGAAGCAGCTAGACCCTCCATGGGCATGCTGCGATGCCTGCTGTAGTGGCAGCGCAGGGTTCACCTGGGTACTTGCATAAACTCAAAGCTCTGTGCTCTGTACCTGGCAGTGCTCACACTCCCCTAGCCTGGAGAAGGGACAGTGCTCTCACAGGGATTTAGTGACTTCAATTTTAATGATGTTTGGAGAGCAAAGTAGTGTAGGGAACCATGTATGCTTTTCTTAACCTGCTCTGCAATCATCTCTCTTATCTGGATTGGCAGAGAATTTTGCCCAGATAAACCATAAATCCTCCTGCCTTAAGATGCTAGCTGATATCTAACACTGTGATGGTGTGTATTTGTTCCTTGTATGGTGACAGCATAGCCATGCATGCAGATATACCAAATCAAGTCTACACCTTGGTGTCTCTCTAGAGAGGTGAATGCACTTAGGATAGGAAAAAGCAGATGCCTGTATGTTTCTCTTATGTGCCTTTTCCAGATATTTTCCTCTACAATAATATTGTAAACAACAACAAAAGGCTGAGTATAGCAAAAAGGTGAGAGACTTCTTGGAGAGAAAGGATAATTTTGTCACTCTACAGTGTTAGTATATAAAATACTGTCTCCAAGTCTGTTTTCCCTTTGCTTTCTCTTGTGATGAAAGCTGATAATTTTGGTTCATTGGAGCTATTGTGAATACTTTGTGCAACAGTGTTAGATTGATATAAAATACTGTTTTCTCCAAGTCTTACTCTACAGCACCAAGCTTTTCCCTTTTTCCTGTGGCTTGGGAGGTCCCTCTTGTGATGAAACACTCAGAGGTACTTCTTGAATCGTTAAGGTGCTGAAATATCTAGGGACCTGTGCTCTGTGCCTGAGAACTCCACCCACTGAGCAGAATGGAGCTGACAGTACTTTGTGTTGCAATATCTGTACTTTATGCTCTTGGTTCTGCAGCAGCACCCATGGCCCCTGCTGATTCAAGGTACCGGCCCTGTGCAGCACCCCAGAGCTGGTGAGGACCCCAGGAAGCCAGCCGTGGTGGTTTAGGCTGGGTGCCAGCCCCTGATGCCACCGCACAGGCCACACCTGGGGTGTCCCAAAGGGGGCCCAGCCCAGTGGGTGGTCACAGGAAGCCAGGTATTTCATTCCCATAATGTCCTGCTCCCCTATAAAACATGAGGGGAGGGGTTCTCCCTTTCTCTTTTCTTCCCTGATGCTGCCTAGGTAATGGGCTGAGCCCAAGGCTGGGTTGGGGGGAGAAAGAGCCTTGGGGGGGGGTGGGGTTGGGAGTACCCCCGGGTGGGATGGTTTTGGATATGTTTTGGGATCTCTCTTTTTTTGTCATGGTGCTTGTGGTTTTTATGTAAAACTTTCATTGTTTTTTTCATTTAAACTTTCCACCATATTTGCAATCTGTTTTGTCTGAGTCTTCTTTTGCCCGTGGTGGGAGAACTGGCCTCTCAACCCACCACACCAGTACAGGAGTGCAGAGCTGCATTAGCCAGTATGGAGGGAATCTGGGCAGAGAAGTAGGTCTTAGTACAACGTATGGGCCTTTATTCTGACAATTCCCATCGCTTGGGATTGATAAGACATCATGGAAACAGTTTCCTAGAGCTTGTCTTCCAGACTGCTAATGTCTCTATGAGCTAATAGGTTGTGACCGGTTTAGGCTGTGCCTTTAAGAAAGAGACACTTTCTGAACACTCTAGCCAAATGTTTTGATATTAGAATGAAAACAATGATACGCTAATTCAATTTCATTGGTGGGACCTGGCTGTAAATTTTTGTTTAGTCTTTCAGTTGG